>BSBK01002863.1:1157500-1445453 GCA_027943335.1 Chamaecyparis obtusa
TCATCTTAATTGATTCTTTGTTGATCCTTAGATGGTCTCAATCCAAGGATCCTATTTGTTATTGATATTTCCTGATCATCCAAATCAATGATGTTTTTTCATTGAATGTGAACTCACTCTTAAACCAAAAAAATACAATGATTGGTATCTCTTGAGTTTGAAGGGTTGTGCCCTTCCTTGATTGATATTTCCATAAAAAATATTTGTTGTTGATTAAACATCATTATCCTCTTCCTTTGATCTTTTTGGATATGAATCACACAAAATAATAGTTAATTATCTTTAAATAGATTTTTGACAACTTAATTATTATTGGGCTTTCATAGTTCAAACATAATATCAATTTATGATTTGTATTTTCTAATTATCGACGCTTACAAGACCATGGATGTTAACTAACAATGTCGGTGAATAATCCTTTGATTAGCCAAGTCCTTGAAATTCATATTTATTATGGCTTATTTTTTATTATTATGCCTTTTCATAACCCACCTAGTGATATTATAGTTTCTACCTTAATATTGATGACTCTTATAACCATTGGTTTGATAATCATAGTGGTTGCTTTTTTGATCTCATCAATGTTTTAGATTTGGTAACAACATTATTGTGCCATTGTAAATTGTAAGAACCCAATTAGTTTGTACAATTTTATGATTATTTAGCACCTATCTTATGTGTTTCATTTTAGCATGCATAATAAGACTTCATATTGAACTTAATGAAAACCTAAATTTGAATACGGGTCCCTTTTTTATTCAATTCTATTTAAAATTAAGGTAAGCCCTTATTTATAAGAATGCTCCTTGATTCTTTCACCAATTCAATCATTTTTTTAACTACATTGGACCTACATTACTATTTGTGGAATTTGTTATATATCTCGACTCCAAAATCACATGTACCTCAAAATCTAGCATCCCCTAGCTATTTAGGACCCATGGTTTTGATTTGGGCCCTCGTTGGTGGGTATACAACAATTTATGTGTTCTATACCTAGGTATAGAATTCCTTGGGCATTGTATACCCTGAGTTTTGGGCTAAAATTTGTATTGAGGGACCGTATCAATAATTTGGTGGGGTTTCTAGATTTATGGTTTTCCCTCTCAATTTTATCATTCTATTTGGCATAAAATAAAGCATATTACTTAATTTTGACATGATGAAAGAAATTTCAAGGTTGTAATCATATTTTGAATACATCCTATGAAGTAAGGATCTGTGAATCCGGGTCAAATAAAGAAAACAATAAGATTCTCAAGATCTATTTTTCTACATCAAGCATTCATTCACATCAAAATCAACATGAGGCTTTCAAAGAATTATGAATATGACTAGGATATCACTGACTGATGATTACCTTATACTCTATCTCCTAGGTTGGGTATGGTTTCTTGTTATACTCAAATCTAAACATTTCTGTTTCAGGTCTATACTTGTTTTCATACTTTCAAACACACTTGATTGCATTTTCATATAGGGTTTTACTCTATGATACTAGAGTAGATCTCTTACTTGCACTTATGCATTTTAGCTCATAGCAATTTTGATATACTATAGATTCATGAACATACACACATTATCTTTGTTATATTGGGTATCTGTGGAGGTGGGAATCACCAAAATGGGGGATTAACCAAGGAAAAATCATATATAGCCACCCACACACTTATGTTTTATATTTGTAGGTCTAGAAAGGATTAGAAATGGTTCTCTATAGAAAAAGAAACTCTTTATCCTGAGATAGTTCAAGATTTTTTTGTTTCAACCCTAATTACTAGGTACAAAATACCTCAAGTGATATCTACCTAGGTATAGATTTCCCTATTGAAAATAATAGGTACTGAGAGGGGGGAGTGAATCAGTGCTATAACAATTCACCTATTTCAACTGATAACCTTTAACTTTCAACAAGATAAACTTTCATAACAATAATGCATGTAATGGAAAAGTAAAGTATCAATGTAATGAAATCATAAAAAAAATCATGCACACACATAACACCTTAATTTGGTATCGCAGAAACCCTTGGTTAGAGGGAGAAACTATGGTGGGGATGACACACAAAAATATTCATTGCGGTAAATAATTTTTCCTAATTAAGAGCTACAATTGTCACCTTCTAAGTGACTCACCTTGCTAAAAGTGATTGATACATTGTTAATTGTATCTATAAGTCCTATTACAGACTACCCTACTAAGGGATTTTATCCCACTATTATAGTGTTCACTCAGTTAAGGGATTTACATTACAGTCCTATCAAAGATTACCTTGTTAGAGGATTTTAGAAACTTGTTTAAAACTATTACGAATACAACAAGAAATTTGACCTATAATTTTCACTCTACAATGATTGATCATATCATTTAAGCTCTATATCTATTTATTCAATCCTTCTACAACTTCTCTGAGATCAATTCTATGATCGCACCTTGATTCTACATCAATTACTTCAACTTCCAACTCTTATCAACTCATGATTCACTACCAATTCTGTCTAATTATACAATATCAACCCCCAGATAAAAAACCATTTTAGGGTTTCCAATCCATCCAAACATATTACTACAATCTTAGTTAACTCGTAGAAAACTTAAATCTTCCATTGTGTCGGTTGGATCTGACTCAATTCGTCATTTCCTAGGTGTAATATTTTTTTATTCTTATTCACCAATTAAACCTTGAAATCAACATAAGTTTCTATTGATCATTCCCTATAAACTATTTCAATTGACTCTCCAATCTATGTAGTACATTTTAATTTTTGTGTAGGTTCAATGAATATTCTTCCTTTATGATTGGTTTCATCAATTTCTCAAAACTATTTATCTTTCACCTATTTTTTGTCTGATTGATAGGTAGTTCACCGCTTCACCTATTTACTTGTTTTCCTATACTGATAGTCTTCCCTTTTCACTTCTCACAATCTTGTATATCGATATCGTCTAGTTTACCAATATCAAACCTTTTTCTCTGTACCACTCATCTTCACTTGTTGACTTGTCTTGTTTATCGATAGGTCTTTACCTATTCTCTTTACCTGTATGTCCTTTACCAATAGTGTAATTCACCAATGGTTTTATTCGTTTACCTGTTGTGTATTTGTTTACCAATGGGTAAAACCTTCTTACCTATGTATTATTTTTCCAAAAATGACAACCATACCTTCCAAAATCATCATCAATGAACTCATTATGACTCTTCAATCAACATTATCCCCCTTTGGCATTGATGGAAAATTTTTCAAAATTTCAACATTTGAGTAAGTAACACTTACTCCCCCTACATCAGTTCTCCTTCAATTTTATACATACTCCAAAATTTCTATAGCTCCCCCTTAATACTTACTTGTTCATACATCTCCCCCCTTTTCTATACTTTGACTTATTAATTCTCCCCCTTTTATTATAATCAGTGTCAAAGATTATAACCAAAATGATATATACAAGTGTTCTTACCGCTCATAGTTTTACAAACACAATCTTGAATTTCTCCTTTGCACTGGCTAGTAATTTATCTCATGATTCTTTCAATATCTTCAGTGCAATATGTTGACCATGTAGATCAAATTCTAGCTCCTCCATGTTGTCCATGGTACTCATCTCTAGTTTAACAATCAATTCTTCACCTTTCTTTAGGTATGCTTGCATTATATCAATGTGAGGGGTCATAATACCTTGTAACTCTAGTAGAGTTATTCTTATTCTATCTTATTCTACCTTGATCTCTCTTTCTCAAAATGATATGTCCCTCATTGTCTAGATGTGTTCTCCATCATAGATGAATTCAGTGGATCTAGCTTGCTCAAAGTTGTAGCCTTTTCATTTTCAAGCTCGACTATCTTTCCCTTCAGCTCAGTAGTGAAATTTTTAAGGATGGATAATTTACCAAGCATTTTACTAGATTCTATAAATTCATTCTTCATCTCTTTTATCATCTCAAGTAATGAAACTTTGACAATGGAAATATTTTGAAATATTTTCTCCATGACTTATGTGTCTAACCCCTTCTCTGCTTTCGTAGCTATCTCCTCTTCTAAGTCATGTTATGATGTAGTAATTACATCAACTAGTGTCTTAAGTTGATCAATCAGTGGCTCATCATTATCAATTTTCACATTAAGAGTTAAATCTAAGAATAAGGTAAATGTTTTCCTCAATGCTCTCTTCTTTTGTTTCTCAATACTCTATTCTTTTCTCTATCTTTTTTAGATTTTTCTACTAATTTTTTAGCATAAAGTATCTTTTCCTTGTACTTCATCTTCTTGGGATCCTTCTTCAATATTTTAAATTTAGGATCATCTTCTTCATCATCTTCACTTATTTTTCTCTTCTTCTCTACACATGTGTCCTTTTTTACTGCTTGAGAACTACTAGGGGTATTTCCCTATGTAGTCTCACCTTTACGTCTTGATGTCTCATTTTTACCCTTATATTTTTCCTCACTTCCATCCTTCTTGTGTTCATAATATTTTTCCTTTTCCTTACCTTCTTCCTTTGTTTTCTCTTTTTCTAGCTACTGCTAAGCCTTTTGGGCTATGTGTCCTTGCTCACTTGTATCTTTTTTTGTTCCTGGGGTGGATCTGTTGTATCTTATTGTGGTACATTTGTGTCCATAGGTTATTTTGTAGCCTTTGTCACTTTTTCAGCATCTTTTCTTTTCTCTGTTTCATCACTCTATTTTACCTCAATATCAACAATGTTATCTTGTTTCTCAATTGGGTCACCTTAAGTGGTGTTTCCAGTGGTTCATCTTCAACTTGGATTACTTTTGGATCGGTGGTGTATTTTTCTATAACTTTATTAATTTTATCCATGGAGAAATTTGTTTCAGTTCTCACATTGTGACCAGACATGTCACCAATAAACTCATCAATTGTAAATTTATCATCAACTTGTGATGGTCCTACTTCATCATGTAATTGAGGTTGGTCTAAGTAGAAAATATTTTTCTAGATATGAATCATTTCATCTTGGGTTTTCTTCTCAAGATCTCCAAGTAACATATTTTTCATGCTTCTTTTTCTAAATTTGTCTTTGTACTTCTCCATTTTTATCTATGCATCATTTGTTGTCATTAATGGCATTATATCCATTAGAGTTTTCATTCTAGTTTGTTCTTCATGTTGGGATGTAGATTCCCATCTCACATTTAGTGCATCAAATAATTCAGTAGGTACATGATTCTTAAGATCTTTTGGATATCTCTTGAATTATGAAAATGAAATACTAAGGCATCTTCAAAAACTTTCTTGCCATCATCAGATAATTTACCAAATCTATCATTGCTTATGTTTCCTACAAGACCATGTTCCTTTATACTTTTAGCAAGTTTTGTGGTTGTATTAGGTATTTTGATAGTTGACTTTCCAATTTTCTTACCTAAAACAATAACCTCTCTCTCTGAATCTATCCTATCTTCATCAACTTCATTTTTCTTGTTTATTTTACTACTGGGAGAAGTCTTGGATTAGCTCCTAATTTTCCTCTTCTAATAGGTATTAGGTTCAATAGATTTGGTGCATGTTTGTTGTGGTTAAGCTATCTCAACTTCCTTTTCTTCATCACGTTGCTCCTCAACTTTGACATTTTCTCCTATAGCAGGTAGGGCATGCATACCTATTGATTTATCAATTTTCTTTCCCTTTCTCTTGGCATGAAGACCAGGGATAACCTTAGGTTTAGCAAAAATGTAACTACTCTCCTCACTTGCTCCATATTTATTTTCTAAGTTATCCAAAAATTTCTTGGCTTTCCTCTCAATTATGGGTTTCTTTAGGTCTAGAGTTATTCTCTTGTATGCTTCTTCATATGCCCCAAATCTTTTTGCACCTTTTTTCTTGTCTAGGCTCAATAAGTAATCAAAATTTAGTACAATTAATTCCTCTCTTACTTCATATCTAATTTATGGAACCCATGAAGCCCTAGGTTCTATTACTTTCATCTTACATGTATCCGTGTCAACTAAGAAATAAAAATAGTATCTTTATATTTCTCAAAAATAGGTGGAGGGATCCTAAACCTCTTATGCATCCTTATTTGAAATTATTTGAAATAACCCCACATTATTGTGTTAAAATCTTCTCCTAACTAATGTATATACTCATTCATTTGATATAGAGTTGGCCTATCAATTTTCCAAAAAATATTACCAATGTGAGGAAAAAAAAATGTACATAGAAAAATATACATACCAAAAAAGAACCATACTTCATTTCCTTCTTCCTGTCATGTTGTATCCTCTTCAAATTCACCAATAATTGTGACCTAATCATTTCTACTAGGTTGTACCTCTTTCCCAATTTCACAAGCTCATAGGTTGCTTGAATCACTCCACCGGGCATGTTGTTCAACTGACTAGATTGATAAACTTTATAATTGATAATCATAGAGGAAAATCTTACCTCTTGATATATAATGTCATTAGTTGGCATGGCTCAATGATCTTGTTTTGACTTGGTTAGTTCTTCCACTTCATCCCTAAAAAAAATCTTAGAGTACATTTTTCTCTATCTTTTGATAGTCTTATGACCATATAAATCGAATCATTCATGATTTTGATAGGTCTTTCTTCTTCTAACTAGATAAATTGATCATGGTACTGACTCAACACATATCTGATCCATTCTCCATCAAAATTTTTTGGTAGATCAACCAAATGTGTCAAACCCTTAGTTACCAAATGCTTAAATTCATCTTTCAGTTCACCTTCTTTGTACATTGTTAGGTATTCATCTTGAAATTCCTTGTCTCCCATTGCATTCAACTTGCAATGGATAAAATTTATTACATCTTCTATTATCATCACTTGGGGATGAATTGATGATAGGACACCCGCTTTGTCAACTTTTTTTGCCTTCAATGGGTAAAGTTTATATTCAGGCTCAAACTCCTGTGTGGTCTCAATCAAGATAGGGGTATCAATATTCTCTGCCATGATGTCTTTCCAAGTAATTTTAGCTTGCTCTGCAAATTCACTATGAAATTATTCACCACTCTATGTCTACCGCTTAGCTAGGGCTTGCAATCTGGTCAACTTGATTCTTAAAAAATA
Source organism: Chamaecyparis obtusa (assembly GCA_027943335.1). NCBI lineage: Eukaryota > Viridiplantae > Streptophyta > Pinopsida > Cupressales > Cupressaceae > Chamaecyparis > Chamaecyparis obtusa. The sequence continues at coordinate 1,164,555 of BSBK01002863.1, forward strand.
ATTGCAATTTTTAATTCACACAATATATAGCAACTAAAAATTACTCTCTTCTCACACAATCGCTCTTTAGAATGTAAAGTGAATAATGAGTAGGTTAACCTCTATATTTATTTTCTCGATAAGCTATATAATGGTAATATAAGGTACAAACATTAAATGTACTTTACCAATATCACACATTTACCGATAACCTCCTTGTACTTATAACATACTTCTTTATCGATAGTTGTCTTCATTGTGTGTTAACCGATAGATGTAAAACTCCAAATGATAAAGCACTGACAACCAAACTTATTCAACATCATGTTATGTGCATCTAATCATGTTGATAGATAATTCAACTCATCAATGTAAGGGAATAGTAGATATAACAATGATATTTAGTCCCTAAGAAATACTTACTTGCTTAGTTTAAGGATGAATCCTCTGTGCCAGAGGATAATGGGTTACCTATTGATGTTTTGGCATCTTCTTTTCTTTTTTCCATCTTCCTCCATATCTTTTTCATCTCATTCTTCATTTCTTCAACATTAACAATCCTTTTTCATTTGCTTCCTTCATTGCTTGGTGACTGATTCATGTGCCAACAATCTCTTTCTATATGTCCAATCTTGTGACAATGAAAACAAGCCATGACTATTGTCTTCTAGGGTCCATCATTACCTCTAGGATTCCTTAACTGAAAATTAACTATCATATGTACATAGTTCCCACAAATAGAATATGAAATATTCATGTTTCCTTCTCTTCTTCGAGTACTCACCGGTTGTTAGTCATTCTTGATCTACAGTGTTCTAACCTGTGTCCATATTTGTTGCATGTGTAACAGTAACCATTGAAGCTTTCTTCAGATGATCTTCTACTAGATCTTGATCTGTGAAAATAAGCTTGATGACTATATATATTACAATTGTAACAATATCCATTAAGTGGTGTACCTCTTAAAATATGGACCAGTCTACTTCTACAAACATTTGATGTATGACTATGATTTCTACAATTATAACAAGTAGGTTTATTAGGTTTCTTACCTTTCATGTTGATCAAATCTTTAGACGTCTGTGATGGATTCTAAGCTCTAGATTTGGATGATTCTCCAACTTCAAGTTTTCTACAAGTGGTATATCCTAGGCTAGTAGTATCCTTATGTCTTCTTTGATTTTTCAATTGTTCATAAATCTTTTGTATGCTCTGCTCAAACCTTGTGAGTCTTTCAATGACTTCCTTTTCAATTTTCAAATCACTCCTCAATTGCTCAACCTCTTATCTCAAGTTTTCATTTTTAGAAAGTATCTACAAGTTTTCTTCACTTGTGTTATTCAATTATTCATTTAGTGTGTGATTCTCCTATTGTATCCTTTTCATGATTTTATTTTTGTCTTTGGTAGCTTTTTCAACATTTCTCTTCTGTGATTCAAGAATTCCTTTTACACTTTCAGTTGCTCTCATTCTCTCAACTATTTCAGCCATCCTTAGGGCTCTATTCTCTTGTTCTCTTTTCATGTTGATCAACTTTTCATTTAGGGTATTGTTATTTTCCATTAGATTTACAATAGCTACATTAGCTTCTTTGTAATTGACACCTCCTTCTGATATTTTCTCAATGTTGTCAAGACTTATCTTCATCTTCTCTGACAGTTCCTTTCTTTTTGTAAAAAGATCTTCAACTTGTCTTTCAGATCTTGTATCTATTCATTTTCTACTTCCAATGCATCCTCCAATTATTTCTCCTTCCTATACTTTTCCATCTCCTTAGATCTACTCTCAAGTTGTTAAACTTCCGTATAGAGAACACAAGCTTTGATACCAATTATAGGAAATAATAGGTACAGAAAGGGGGGTTGAATCCGTACTGTAAAACTTCACCTATTTCAACTAATAACCTTTAACTTGTAGTAAGCTAAACTTTTGTAACAATAATGCATGTAACTGAAAATTAAAGTATCAATGCAATGAAATCATAAAAAATTCATGCACACACATAACACCTTAATTTTGTATCATAGAAACTCTTGGTTAGAGGGAAAAAATATGGTGGGAATGACACCCACAACTCTTCACTGTAGTAAATAGTTTTTCCCTATTAAGAGCTAGAATTTTTACCTTCAAAGTGACTCACCTTTCTAAAAGTGACTGATAAATTATTAAGTGTATCTATAAGTCTTATTACAGACTACCCTACTAAAGGATTTTATCCCACTATTACAATGTTCATCCAGTTAAGGGATTTACATTACAATCCTGTCAAGGACTATCTTGTTAGAGGATTTTAGACACTTTTTGAAAACTATTAGGAATACAACAAGAAATTTGACCTATAATTTACACTCTGCAATACTTGATCAGATCCTTAATCTCTATATATGTTCATTTAGTCCTTCTACAACTTATTTGAGATCAATTCTGTGATCACACCTTGATTCTGCATCAATTAATTCAACTTACAACTCTTGTCAACTCATGCTTCATAACTAACTTTGTCTACTTATACAATTTCAACCACTAGATGTAAAACTATTTTAGGGTTTCCAATCCATCCAAACATATTACTACAATCTTAGTTAAATCATAGAAAAATTAAATCTTCCATCGCTTCAGTTGGATATGTCTCAGTTTTTCATTTCCTAGGTGTAATATTGCTTTATTCTTATTCGCCAATTATACCTTGAAATCAATATAAGAATATGTTGACCATTCCCTATAAACCATTTCAATTGACTCTCCAATCTATGTAGTAAATTTTCCTTTTTGTCCAGGTTCAATGAATATGCTTCCATTACGATTGGTTTCATCAATTTCTCAAAACTATTTATCTTTCACCTATTTCTTATTTGTCTGGTAGGTAGTTCACTGCTTCACCTATTTACTTGTTTTCTTATGTTGATAGTCTTCCCTTTTCACTACTCACATTCCTATATACTGATATCTTCTAGTTTATCAATATCAAACCTTTTTCTCTATACCACTCATCTTCACCTGTTGCCTTGTCTAGTTTTTCGATAGGTCTTTACATGTTCTCTTTACCTATCTACAATTTACTAATAGTGTAATTCAATGATGGGTGTATTGGTTTACCTATTGTGTATTTTTTTATTGATGGGAAAAACCTTCTTACCTATGTATTGGTTTTCTAGCAATAACAACCATACCTTCCAAAATCATCATCAATGACCTTATTATGATTCTTCAATCTACATGCCCTAGGTGTTCTATACCTTCTAGATTCATCTTAGATTTAGACTGGAGCTAGGTGCAAGCTGTATGGTCTCAGATCTACAAATACATGTCTCTAGAATTCCTATTATCAAAAATTGAGAGCTGTATCATTAAATATTCCATTTTGATCTTAGGTACACATTAATTCCTTCATATTTCTATTTGTACTTCCTTTACACTTTCAACAAGTTCATTCTTTACCTTATTTATTCATTTAAATCATAAGAGCATTTATCCCCCTTTCAATTGTAAGAAAAAAATGAATAGAAACCCTGAGATCATAGGTATTGTATTGGCATCCTTCCATCAAGGAGATTATCAATCATACTCATCTTGAGGTGGGTTCATCATAGGGTCTTCACTAAAGGGGCAATGTAATATCATGTGCATTAATTTTTGGGGGTTTTAATGGACAACAAAAGGGGAAATATATTTCCTAAATAGAGGGGAGGGGGATTATTTTGGGGTGGGGGTGGGGAGTTTATATAGGAAAATGAGTGTGGGTGGTATTGGAGGGTAATTGGAGGGGGGTGAAAAAAAAGGGGTTTGGGGCAATATTGTTTGAAAATAGGGAGATTCTTTAGTATACCACGAATGCACATGCTAATTTTTAGGGTCACTAAGTGAAGAAAATGTGGATTTTGTATTCTAATGTACCTTAGGGTTGTGGGATTGGATTCTTTACTTAATCCTCTTTTTTTTATTGCACATTTTGGTGAGCCCGTCTCTTTCATTCATTTTACCTTTTGATTAGATTAGTTAGACCTTGCATGTGCATGTATTAATTGAAAAAAGAACAAAAGCATTTTACTTTTATTACTTTGATTTTTTCTTGCATTTTCATTTTTTTTAAATAACATTTTATGATTTACATAGCTTTATTGCATTTACTTTCTATTACAATGTTTGATTTCTTTGAGCAAGACATTAGATTCTTTGATGAGTTTTTTATTAGTGATGACTTTCATACATTATATAAATCCCTCGATGACTCATCTCTATTCAGTCTTCCTCTATGACTCCTAAACCATATTTTTAATGAAGATTGATTAAAATGATACATGTGAATGACTATATTAATGATGTTGAAAAACCCATGATAATTGTTCACCTTTGTTAATATATTCCTCAAACAATCAATAAGAATGTTATTGTTGTTAAAGGTTGTGATGATGAAAACTCCTTTCAAACTCTCCATAAATAAATTATAACTATAAAAGGAAAACTAAGAAGTCCTTTGGAATTTGTTAAAAATTATCAATTTGTCTCTCATACATATCATACAAGGAAGAATTGAAAACCTACTAATTTGTTTTTGTCTAATCCTCTTCTTGCTTCTCAAGCATACTTCCTCTAACACCTCATCTCCCTCGATATCTTGGAAAAGAATATGATCTAGTAGAACTTTGTGCTACTCCTTCCAAGATTTGTCTTTGGGAGCTTCTTCAAACTTCAGCTTGTTACAACTAGTGGTTGCCGTTGCACCAAAAGTTTCACCTGTTAAAGCCTGATACAACTAGTACTAGACTTATAGAAGACCTAGGAGGTGATTAATCCATGTCACAAAATACCACTGTACTAAACAACCAAGGAAACCAAGGGTACAATCAATCTTGTGCACCAATGTAACAATCCCCCTAGCGCAAGCACGGGGTTTAAACTTGTGACAATCTTTGATGCCAATCATTAGTATATAGAGCCATTGAGAGGGGGGGCGAATCAATGTAAATAGGTAATGAACCAATTTGACTAATACTATTATTATTGTTTTAAACAACTTACATACAACCAAACATGAAAATGTAACTATGTAATAGAAGTAAAATAATTCAAGCACCCACAAAGGCATAACACATAACACCACTATTTTTCTCATGGAAACCCTTGTAATAGGGAGAAAAATATGGTGGGGATGACACCCACGAATATCTTCACTATAGTAAAAAGAGTTACCCTGTTAGAAGCTTACAATACCTTATCAGGGGCTCACCTGATTAAGAGTGACTAGTGTATGATTAGAAATTGGAATAGATTGCATGCATATGAAATAACCACAAGATTCATACAAACAAACATGCAAAGAAACTCTAATCTACGCATGAGAAACAACTTAGAAAATAAAGAATAGAAATCTATTTAAACTCCCTCCAAGATTTAGTTCCCATGTCCTCCTTTCTTCTCCCAAAGATGGGTTGATGTAGCTCTCCAAATGCATTGAAATACACTATATGTTTGAAAGCAATGCTATGAGAATACTAGGAGTGTGGTTTAGAAATAGATAGAAGATAGAAAAAATTGGATCCCTTAGATATATAATAACAATGCTAATGAAGGCTCCCTTTGTAAAGGGAAATGAAGTCCTATTTATAGGATTTTTAGGAGAATCAATGGTCAGGATTTTATGAAAATGAAGGGTTGAGATTCTCTCATTTGAATTATTTAATTCAAAGTGGGTGGATGGGGGGTGGATGGGTGGATCCACTTTGAAAAATGAAACCTACCCAAATTCGTATGGAATGCTTAAGTGAGGTTTTGGAGGGGTTAAGAGGCTTCTAGAGGGTAGTTAAAGTCAATTTTAGCTTCCCCACTTGATATACTTAGGGTTAGGTGTTAATTTTTGGTCACTAGGTGGCCCAAGACTCATAAAAGAGCCTCAAAAAATGACTCCAAAGTCCAAATCCGAGTTTGTGGACTTTTGGATTATTTGGACAAAATATATTTCTTCCATATGGTTGTTTTTGACTTGAGAGGAGAAGTGAATACTTTAGAGGTTGAATAAATCATTATTTTAATTTTAGTGAGTGGGTAAGAAAGATGAGTTTGGTTAGAATTAGGAGTCATGTGCTCAAATAGAATTAAATATAATATTTAATTCCAAGTGGGTTGAAAGGGAAATATGAATTAATTTAAATAGATAAATATATTTATTTAAATTAATAGAAGAAAATAGAATTAAATATAATATTTAATTTCAAGTGGATAAATAAAGGAAATATGAATTAATTTAAATAGATAAATATATTTATTTAATTAATAGAAGAAAATAGAATTAAATGTAATATTTAATTCCAAGTGGGTTAAAAAGGGAAATGTGAATTAATTTAAATGTATTTATTTAAATTAATAGAAGAAGGGGATTTAATTAATAAAAGTACTAGGACTTTAAATTAATCAATCATAGGGTTTGTTTAGCCATTATATTAAATGTAGCATGTGATTAATACAGATTTAAGGTTTTCTGTATTTGACACTAAGTCAAGTAGAGCCCATTAGAAGACATAATTACCTAGTATAATAGGACTTTGATGGTTTAGAAGGATTGATATACTGAGGCCAATTTTGAGGTATTACATTTTGCCCCTCTTTGAATTACTGCGTGAAGCATAGTGGTTCAAAGAATAGTCTGATATGATGATTGCTGTCTAGATTGGGTCTTGATCGACCAAAGATTTGAGATGTTGTTAACAGTACCAACAATGAACCGATGATTATAAACAAGTGATAAGATGACTGATTCTGAACCTATGATTACAAAGAAGTGAGTGATCGATTCCAGACCCGATTGTCAATAAGAATCACATTGGTATCACATCTGAACCCTTCAGTTATGAAGAATCGAGGAAATATCACTGATGAACTAATAGTTACAAAAAGTTGATATAGTTAACAAGATTAAAAGAATACTAGATTGATATGGATTTTGATGAATCTAATATGCCCCAAGTGTTGTGTAGATTTCAAGATTATCTCTAGAATAGAGTTTTGATTTCTGGAATCTAGGTTAGGTTGCCCAAATACCAGTCAGAATTGATTTTCAGGGGTTGAGATTTAGATTTCCCCAAGTGATGTGCCTCAGTGGATTGATAGAAGAGAGATATGATGCCCCCTCAAAAAATTGGACAGAAATTGATTCGAGGATAATTTTTCAAAAAGATTGAGGTTAGATAAGATTGATGGAAGGAATGTTAGATGGAGCAAAGATGATTGGTGATGATACTTGCTTTCATAAGTGCACTTCTTGTCATTAGATCTTTATTTTGATATTGCAAAAGAAGATATGTCATACCTGGCATAGAAAGCTAGGATGATGATCCATTTGCGTAAACAAACACATAGCCAACAGAGAGTGATCTCATCTTTCCTAAGACATATGAACAAATGCCTCAGGATCTCAGAAGATCGTCCAACAAGTAGAAGTCAAAACAAAGACAAGGAAAATATTATGAACAAATTTATTACAAATTTTCAAGTATGTGATTTATTTATTTATTTATTTATTTTAGGATTTTTGAAAAAAATATTTGATATTTTTACACATTTTTAAAGACATTTTACCCTTTTTTATTTTTTTTTGAATATTTTCTAAGGATATTATAGATATGCACAAGTAAGAACTTGCCCCAACATCTGAAAAGCATGTTCACAGTGACCCACATGTTCACTTCATAGGATGAATAATAGGACGGCAAGAGTAGGCAAACGCAATGAGAACCACGGGTGACTGTTATGAGGGAAATTCTCAAGGAGAGAGATCACAATAATAGCTAGGCAAGAGTCTCCCCTAGGAGCTGCTAAAGTATAGGGCTTGATGGGACAAGATTTTTGACCAAATGTTATTGCAAGATTGATGAGGATGTGTACATTGGATGAAGAAAATCTCAAGATTTTCTGACAAGATTTATTTTTTAGGAAGAAGTGCCGCTGCGCTATATACAATAGGTATAAGGAAAAGATGAGCTAATAGTGGTAGGGTGCATAGGCATGAATGATTGGTATTTAGCAAGAGAAAAGGCCATGGAAAATTTACAAGAGAAAACACATCAAGTGTATCAAAGAAGAAGGTGAAGAAAGAAAATCATTAGTGGGGAGAAGAAAAGGTAGTAAGCATAATGAAAGAAAGTAGAAGGAATGAAGATGGTGGTGATGAGAGTGAAGATGGGAGACAGGTGAGGCCAAAGCTCATGATAAAACATCCCTAGAGAGATCCAAGTCCTTTGATGTCGCAGGCGGCATGGAGAGAATGGACAGAGGATGCGGGTGAGGGAAGACAAGAGGATGCAGGTGAGGGAAGGCAAGAGGAAACTAATGAGAGAAGGCAGGAGGCCAGATCCCAGGAGCAATATGCCTCATGGAGATCAAACTATCCAATACTCTCTAGCTTCTTCAAACAAGGTCCACAAGGTGATCAACAAAGATGGAATCCTGTCATACATCGACCAGTACCGAGGTATCTGATATTCTCTAGCTTCTTCAAACAAGGTCAACAAAGTGATCAACAAAGATTGGATCTGATTGTACAATGACCAGGACTAGAGCCAATGGTTGTAGCACAAGTAGTAGGACCACAGCCAGTAATGTGGTGACAATTTGCATTGGTAGAAGACTACAATGTGGTGGTGGAAGAAAGAGATGCCTTGCGGTGACAATTGGTGGTAGAAGAAGAAAGGGCGGATCAAGCAGAAAGTGAGGTGACATGGTTGCAAGGTATGATGGATAGGGTACGGGAAGATAGTGCTCAGACTGAAGCATCCCATATGCGGGGGATGATAGAGGCAAAATGGGCTCGAGCTAATCATGCTCAGGTAGCATATGACACCTTGCAAGGTAGACTGGAAGTGTCCCGAAAGACCATGATAGAAATTGACACCATGTCAGAGGAAACACAAGAAAAATTGGCTAATGTGATGGAACAAGTGAGCCATCTGAAACAACAACTAGATGAAGTGACTGTGAATAGGGATCGGTGGAGATTTTTGGCAGAGACCTACTAAGGTGAATGAGATGTTGCACGGAAGGCAGTAACACTCCCCAGGGCATCTCAGCTGATGATGGAGACTCTATCAGTGATGAAAGAGTTAGCGAAGGTTGGGCAGGAAGCGGCTTATTACAAGGGATTATACCATCAGACAGTCCCAGTGGATCAGAGGTGAGATGGAGGAATGCCATAGAGGACAGCTAGACCAATTAGAGGTATTGGTGTCCGTCCACCAAGGCACAGAAGTAGTAGTAGAGGTTCTTCATCATCAGAACCTGGATGGGCGGAGTGATGACACAAGTGTTGTTTTGTTGTTTTTTTTTTTTTGGCTAGACACATGATGTGTACCAAATGTAATCACCATGATATATATATATAAAAGGAGGATTTCATGTGTCCAAATTTTGTTATTTTTAGATGTATGTATATATTATGATGAAATAATAAACTTTTGATGGACTTGATGTTCCTATGCATCTATGGATGATTTTTATTTTTTTTTAGTCTTTTAGTTGAATCAAATAAATGTATCATATTTATTTGATTTGACAAGAAGACCAAATTTATCATTTGACAAATGACTTATTGGATAATCATCATCACAGAGCATTCGGTATCGGACAATCACAAGATGTGATACAACCCTCACTGATATTGCTATCATGAGAATATGAATATGACATTAGTCTAAGATTTGTTAGAATGCAGTGTAAGCATTAAGGCACAAGAAGCCAGAATGACTTGTTCACCTATTCCTTTTGATTTAGCAAGTTGACATAAGCATCCAAGCACAGTTGCTAGAGTGACCTGAATGTTTCTTGCATACAAACACACCAGACATGCTAGAGTTTCTTCCATTTGCTAAGTGAAAGATAAGCATTTCAATGTTGCTCGCAGTGACCTTTACGTTCACTTAGTAGGACGAGCATTTTCAATTTTACTTGTAGCAGAAAGAAGTCACTCAAATAGACAAGGAGAAGAACCAACCTCACCAAAGTGTCCATATAAAAGGAGTCAAGGTACACATGGCCATCCAATACGAGATGAAGGCTCTTACAGATGAACACCCCTCTTATATGAAGTCTTTAGATCATTGGAACTAAACCAACAAGAAGAAAGAAAGAAAAGATTGTACCCCCGATCATCACTTTCTAAATCCTATAAAGGACATCATCGAAGAGCTTGAAGGGACACAATATGCAAAAAAAAAAAAAAATCTCAATGCAAAACAGTAAGCATACAAAGAGATAAAAGCATGTGAATCATAGATTGTTTTGTTGTTATGTGCAAAATCCTTTTCTGGTAAGGAGATAGACTGACTGACCTGGATGAAGCTTCAAAAGACTTTGACTGGATATGACACGTCTAAAGATATACTCGAGGCCATAGGATATGACATTGATTTCCCCCAAGTGTTAAGCATTGATAAGATATAGATGCGTGAGCTGATTGGTGTACAGACTGACTTATTGAAAATTAGAAATGTAGAGACAAAACTGAGAGATATGTACAAACTAAAGCAAGACTGAAAGTTGGGAAAGACCAAGATTGCACTGATAGATGGAGCATTTTGAAACAAGTGGCACCTGTTTACCAGGTTTTCACCATCTTGGCAGAGATTCAATTTTTGCTACCAAGGTGCCTGTTTCTAGGTTTTCACCAAGGTATTTTTTTTTTTTTGTATTTTTCAATTTTTCAATTTTTTTGTACTTTTGATATTTTTTACTTTTTTTTATGAGTCATCAAGGTGCCTATTGCTAGGTTTTCACCAAGATGTTCATTTTTATTTTTTTTCATTTTTTTGTACTTTTGATATTGTTTTTATGATTTTTGTGAGTCATCAAGGTGCCTATTGCTAGGTTTTCACCAAGATGTTCATTTTTTTAAGGACTTTTTCCAATTTTTAAGATTTTTTCAGGACATTTTACCATAGACTAAATGCCCTAGGCATAGAATTTCTTCAGATGGAGAATGTTGATTGGTTCTCAAAGCTGTTCTCCTTCAGTCGTTGAGAGTTGATAGGCACCAGAGCCAAAAGTAGCAGTGATAACAAAGGGACCCAGCCAGTTGGGTTCAAACTTCCCCTTGTGTTCTCTATGTGATTGATTTTTAGGATTCTCTCTCAAGACTAGATCACCAACCTGAAATTCTCTATGTCTAACTTTCTTGTTGTAGCTTCTAGACATTCTTTTCTGATACACTCTAAGATGATCATATGCTGCTTGTTTGCGCTCATCTAGTAGTTCAAGTTCTTGCAACTTAGACACTCTGTAGTCATCATCAGTTACTAGACCATGCATTCTGATTCTTAGTGATGGGATTTCAACCTCAATAGGCAATACCGCTTCAAACCCATAAACTAAAGTGAATGGTGTAGCCCCAGTAGGTGTTCTGATATTTATTCTATAGGCCTAGAGAGCCAGATTGATCATAAGATGTCAGTATCTTCCTATTTTATTAACTGTATGGTGCAAGATTTTTAATAAATTCTTGTTGGAAGCCTCTGCTTGTCCATTCCCTTGAGGATAGTAAATAGATGACCAATTTTGTGTGATTTTGAATTTGGCACATAAATCATCCAAGTCTTTGTTTTTGAATTGTCCACCATTATCTGTGACTATAGAGTGGGGAATACCATATCTGCAAATGATGTAGTTCAAGATGAACATAGAAATTTGTTTACTAGTTGCTTGAGTTAAGGGAACTGCTTCTACCCATTTTGTGAAATAGTCTGTAGCTGTAATTATATGGGTATGTCCATTTGAAGAATGTGGATAAATAATCCCTAGAAGATCAAATGCCCATTGTTGAAAAGGCCATTATGTTGTAAAGGGGATTAAATCTCTCCCTGGTGCATGTATCAAGTTTCCATGGACTTGACACTTTTGACATTTCTTGGCATATGTAACAGCCTCTTATTCCATGTTTGGCCAATAATACACAGCCCTAATAAGTTTTTGAGCTAGTGTTAAACCATTGGAATGTGATCCACATATACCATCATGGACTTCCTCTAATGCACTTTGAGACTCTTCATGTTCTAAACACCTAAGAAGTGTACCATCTAGACTTTGTTTGTACAGATCATTACCAATGATGACATACTGCAATGCGTTTCAAATAAGGGAACATTTTTCATGGCAGTTAAAGGAATCGGGAATGATTTGATCTTGAAGGAATGAGAAAAGGGGTTTGTATCTGGAAGAATCATGACCAACAACTATGCAGATCATGCGGGTTTCTGGACAATCATATGCAGGGAATGACAGTGCTTCCACCAGGAACTCATAACGTAGCTCATGTTCTGGCTGTTGTAGTAGAGATGATAATGTTGCCATAGCATCAACAGCCTTGTTCTCTATTCTAGGAATTTGCTCAAAAGTGACTGTGATGAAATATTTCTTAAGGTCATCAACCATGCGTTTGTATGGAACTAGTTTCTCATCCTTTGTCTGGTATACATCATTGACTTAGTGTATAACGAGCTAGGAGTCTCCTTGAATGTGTAACTCTGTCACTCACCACTCAATTGCTATCTTCATGTCATTAAGTAGAGCTTCATATTCTACAATATTATTTGTACAAAGAAATTTTATTCTGAATGCTTTAGGTATGGAGTATCCTTGTGGTGCTATGAATAGTATGCCAGCTCCAGATCCATTTTATGTGTAAGATCCATCAAAGAAAAGTTGCCAAATCCTTGAAGATATGTGCATGATAGAGGAGTCTAGAAATTCCATCTATAATGGTGTGTCATCAAACATTGGGGCTTTATCCAATTGATCAGCAATGACTTGACCTTTGATAGCTTTTTGTTCAACATATTCTATGTTGAATTCAGTCAATAGCATCACCCATTTAGCTAATCTACCTATGAGGGCAGCCTTTCTCAATAAGTATTTTAATGGGTCAATCTTAGCTATCAACTGTGTTGTATGAGCTAACATATAGTGTCTCAATTTCTGTGATGCAAAAATCACAGCTAGACAGGGTTTTTCAATCTTTGAATAGTTCTTTTCATATGCTACCAAGGTTCTACTTATGTAGTAGATGGCTCTCTCTTTATTGTTGTCATCATGTTGTGCCAGTAATGCCCCCAGTGAGGTATCTGTGGTGGAGACATACAAAATCAATGGCTTCCCCTGAATGGGAGGCATCAAAATAGGAGGATTTGAAAGATATTGCTTGATGTGGTTGAAGTTCCTTTCACATTCTTCATTCCATGTAAAAATCACACCCTTATGTAATGTGTTTGTGAAAGGTTGTGATATATCTGCTAACTGAGATATGAAGTATCTGATAGATTGCACCCTTCCTTGCAAGGTTCTCATTTGACTGATATTTTTAGGAGGAGGCATCTCTATGATAGCCTTGACTTTAGCAGGATCTACTTCAATGCCTTTCTTTGAGACAATATAGCCTAGGAGCTTTGTGGAAGTTACACCAAAAGCACATTTCTTAGGATTTAGTTTGAGACTAAACTTCTCCATTCTGTCCAGTATTTTGTGCAAATCATTTAGATGTTCTGATCTTATCATTGATTTTGCTAAGGTGTCATCAACATAGTCTTCCATAGTTTTATGCATCATACCATGGAAGATAGCTGTCATAGCTCTCTGATATGTAGCACCAGCATTCTTGAGACCAAATGGCATGACATTCCAACAAAAAGTACCCCAAGCACAAGTAAAAGCTATTTTCTCCTAATATTCTAGAGCAATCTTGATCTGGTTGTAGCCAGAAAAACCATCCATTAGAGAGTACATTTCAAAGCCAATAGTCATGTCCACTATCATATGAATGTTTGATAGTGGAAAGTCATCCTTAGGGAATGCTTTGTTTAAATCTCTAAAGTCTATGCATATCCTGGTAGATTTATCTAGTTTTGAAACTGGGACTATGTTTGATATCCACTCAGCATAATCTATGACTCGGATAAATCTAGCTTTTAGCAACTTTTCCAACTCAACTTTGACTAGAAGTGCAATATGAGGATGCATTTTTCACATTTTTTGTTTGACAGGTTTGACTCCTGGAGCTATGGAAAGATGATGCATGATTAGCTTAGGATCTAATCCAGGCATATCAGAATATTTCCATGCAAAGTTGATTTTCTTTTCTGATAAGAACATAGTGAATGCTTGTTTTTCTTCTTCTGACAGAGATTGAGCTACATGGATTAACTGAGGTTCTTCCGTTGTGCCCAAGTTGATAGACTAAGTTGGTTCAATCAATACTAGAGATCGGTCTTGTGAGTGACTCAAAAGGACATCAAATATCTCATCCTTAGGTGTCTCTGAGAGGTTTTCACCTTTGGATGCATCTTTTGTTTTTACTGTTTTATGTTCTGAGACTACCACATAGTGGTTTTCACCCTCAAAACTCTTTTTCCTTTTGTTTTTACTTTTTGGACTGAGATATTTGATGTCTAACTCTATCATGCTACTGCTAGATTTACTGATGGAATTTGTCATGGGTTCCACTGCATTGAGGTAGCACACAAGGGTGTAGTTAGTTGAAAAGATATGGACATCTTGGTTTGGGTCAGCCAAGTTTTGGTCTATGAGGTTAGGATGATGGACAGTCAATGTATGGAAAGATTAACTGATGGTGTTTACGCTTATGGTGTTGTCATCATTGGTTTTAACTTGACTCTCGAATTCAAAGATAGTATCATTACTAAGAATGTCTAGTTCATTAATCATTTCAACAGTGTTAGTGATTCCATTGTTAGTATTAAGTGAATCAGATTCATGAGGTTCATTACTTCACTCTAAACTTATGTTAGGTGTAGGTGAATTTTGATGAGTGGCATCTATGACAAGTTCATCTTTTTCTGATTCTTCCTCCAAATCAAGAACATGGGTGAAATCAGGATGAATTCCCCAAGCAGGATTTCCTTCAGATTCTAATTGGAACTCATATTCATGGGAGTCTATTTCAAAATCATTGTTGTGTTCAAGCTATTCAGTCAACATTCTTTTAGGATCAGTTAGTTTTTGTGTGGTGATTGTCTTTTGGGTGTCCACTATATTGATTCTCTTTATGGGATCATCTTCAGCATCAAGGAGGTTTGTTATTTCTTTAGGCAAATGCTCATAAGGAATGAGCTCCTTAGTAGTGTCAAAATCATCACTATCAGATTGTTTTGTTTCTTCTTTCTCAAGAAGAGTTTCTCTTGGCTTGATTTTCTCTATGAAATGAGAGGAATTCTTGCTAAGATAGAAAGGCTTCTTCTTGTATCCTAGACCTATAGTATCCTTATTTTCCTGGCCACAATGTTCAATGGGTGACATAAGACCTTTTCCTCTTATTCCTAGAGGTCCTTTTCCCATGTATCCCATTTGAGTCATTAACTTGCTACCTGATCCATATGATTCTGCAGGAATCTTGTGTGATTGAGAGCCACAATTTTGAACTGTGTGGGATTGGGTCTTTTCTTTGTATAACCAGGTGAGTACACCTATTTCTTCCTCAAATTCTTGCTTGGACACTTGCTCTATGACAAAGCTCCCATTATAGATGATTTTTGGTGCTCTGGTTGCTAGTTTTGTCTTTTTTGAGGGTTGTCCATAAGACTTAGGTGAAATTGGGAGAGAAGTGAGAGACAACATAGGTTCCATTCTATATTCTCCCATGCTGGTGTCTTTGATTTTTCCCTACTTCATTACATCCTCTACTTTAGAGTTAGAGGTTGTGTTACTTTGTTTAGTGGCAGATTCCCTGTTGTGTGGAACAAGTTTGTCTGCACTTTCTTGCAAAGCATTGCAAGAAGTTGTAATGTCTGCTGGTATAGTGACCTCGACTCCATCATAGGGAAATTTTACACATTGGTGATAGGTTGATGGAATAGCTTGCATGTCATGGATCCAAGGTCTTCCTAGAAGAATGTTGTAGGCTAGTGGGAGATCCAGTACTTGCCAGGTGACATCTCTGATTACAGGTCCTATTCTGATAGGCAAGACAATGGTTCCTTTTGAGGATCTTTCTTGTTCATCATATGCTTTTATGGTTATCCTCTTTTTAGGATCAATAGCATTTTCTGACCATCCCAATTGTGTCACCAATTTGTAGGAGAAAATATTGAGGCCAGCGCCTCCATCTATCAACACACATTTGACACGGTGGTTTTGGATTAAGACTTCTATATGCAAAGGTTGGTTGTGGGGGTGACTTAATGAATTGTCATCTTCTTCTGAAAAGGAGATGTATTGAGGAGATGTAAGATGGCCAACCATAGTTTGGAATTTTTCTAAATCAAGGTCGTCAGGAACATTGGATCCAAGCAAAGCTTTGTCTAGAATGGCTCTGTGAGCTAGAGATATTTGAAGCAACTCAAACATAGAGATTTTTGCATTAGTGTGCTAGAGTTGTTCAACAATTCTATAAGATGTAGGCCATGTATCTTTTGGATTGGAAGATTTTGAAACAACCTTCTATTTGGAAGCAGATGAAAGATTGAAAGGTATCTTAGGGACATTAGATGAATCTGGGATTTGTCCTTTCAGATGTGCCTGAGCTTGTGATCAAGTAACTGCGTAAGCTGAGGAGTGATCTCTATCTCTTCATATAATTGTGATGACATTGCAACTCTCAGAGAGACATGGTTCAACCATATTGATGACAACATTATTTCCAGGGTAGGCATAATTGACCTTTGCCCCCATATTAGGCTGAGAAGATGAAACTTCCTGACCATGTTTCAGAAATGGTTCTGTGAATGCTGTATGATCATTATTGCTCTTATGGTTATCGATTAAAATCTTGTTAGCATCAATTTTGTCTAGTATGAGATGCTTCAAGCATAAGTAGTTATTAGTTTTATGACCCTTGCCATGATGGAAGTCATAGAATTCATTCTCTCTCCACCACTTTGGTTTAGGTTCAGGATCATATTGTTGGATCTCAGGTAGAGATATGATGTCATTAGCTAACAGAGTTTTCATAGTTGATTCCAAAGATTCTCTAAGAGGAGTAAACTTGCATTTAGGATTTGAAGCCCAAGGTTTATATTCAGATGACTTTTTGTTAGCAGGTTCAGGTGTCTTCAGTTCTGAAGCCTTGAGGGCCTTGGTGCCAAGAGTGAGATTAAATGTTGGTGCCTTAGATGGGGCACATAGAGTATCAAAAACACCATCTATGACAATGCCTTTGTTCTTATTCCAAAATTTGACATTTTGGTTTTTGTCCTTTGGTTTGGAATTAGAACCTGTTTCAAACTTGTTTTCCTTGTAAAGGGATATGTCTCCCTTACGAACAAGTACATCTTCAATTTTTATGGAATTTTCTACCATCTTATCAAAAGAAGTATGATTTTGTATTTGGAGGTGATAATTGAGTTTCGGAATGAGGTTGTTGATGAATATTTCAAGTTTTTCATTTTTTGGAATCTGCTGAGCATAGAGTGAAAATTTCTTCCTCCAATGTTTGAGGAAAGTGAGAAGGGATTCTCCTGACTTTTGTTTCAAATTGAAAATGTTGATCATGGTGATCGGGCATTGGATGTTGTAGGATTATTGCTGATAAAATAGTTTGATTAACTCCTCAAAAGTCTTGATAGTTGGAGGTATTTTAGAGAACCATTTGATAGCCGCTCCTCCCAAAGATCAAGGGAAAAGGCACATTAAGTAGGTTCATGCATAAACTCCATGGATTGTGTATAAAATTCTCTAACATGATCTTGGGGGTCAGAGTTTCTATCGTATTTGTCATATTTGGGTATTTCTATTCTTTTTGGGAATGGTGGCATGTACAAGTCTTTATCGAATGGAAAGGGGCATAAAGCCTCCATAGAGAATTCCATGGGTGTTTTCTCTTTTTCTATTTGGTTAAGTTTGACTTGCATGGCATGCATTTGTTTCATCATAGCAGTGATGGGAGTTTCTTCCTCATGTTTGATGATATCTTCAACATTGAAATTAGGGGGAAGTTTGGCTCTTTGTTGAGCTAGTTGTAAGAAATAAGCCTCTTTCTCTTCTCGTAAGAAATGTCTCATCATTCTTCGAAAGGCATCATTGTTTTGGTGATTGGCTATTTTAGATGGTGTGGGTTCTCGGTCCTCACCATGTTCAGATTGATGACCTTGAGAGCCATGACTGGTTCCACCTTGAGACATGGCGGTATTTTGATTCTGTTCTGGTATTGATACTGGAGGAGTTGGTGGGTTACTTTTGTGAACTAATGGCAGAGGGGGTATAGTGTTAGACTCTTCTCTGGGTTTCTTGTGTGAGGATGCTCAAGTTTCCACCATCAATCTTTGGTGAATCCAAAAGAGCAAGATAAGACAACTGATAGATGACCTGATTTAGGACAAATCAAATGACACAACCCCATCAAGATTGGTTTGGTTGATTGGGTGATAAATGATTTGGACGTAAGTGTAGGATACTATGCCCTAGTTGTATGGGTAGATGCCCAAAAGATGGCGAACATGAGTTCACAACACCTAGCCATTGTTTGAGAATTGATTTGAGATTGTCTTGACAAGGTTTTGACACAAGATGAGACCAAATTCAGATAGATGAATCAGAAGACAAAATCAAGCTAAAAGGATCTCCTTGGAAAAATGGATTGAAAGCTATTGCTCTTTATTTCATTCCTGACATAGGGTTTCCTAATAGAACTATGTGAAAGCTTGGGATGACCATGTTTACCAGAAAAGGATTCAACTGTTTTGGATGTTTGAATGTTTTGAAACCATTTGTTAACAAGCACATGAGTTTGAACTATCAAGTAGCTGTAAATGCAGGAACTCAGTTTTTATTTGTTAAACAAGCACGCAAGATAGCAATCAGGGAGTTCAAGAAAACTATTGTTTTCAAACAATGAGCAAGGGACAAAGCAACCTTGCACATGAAGAAAGATAGTGACTTAGTATTTCTACTCCCTAAAGAACTATTTGTGTATTTCTCAAAATGTTTTTCAATTACGCACATAGTCCTAGCAAGAAAAATTTGGTTTCTCTATGGTTCGTAGTAATGGTTTGACTCTGTGACTTTTGTAATTTCAAGTGAGTGAACTCCAATCCTAGCACACCAGGGTTTTGACACATTCCAAGAATTTAATCAATTAGAGATGCTGAGGAGTTTTGACAGCCTGACAAGAAACTACACCCGTGGAGATTTCTTCCACAAAAACATTTATATAGCGGTTGTCACTACCATGGCAAAAATGGCTATTACCACTTGAGGTTTCATCCACCTGGTTGACCCAATAAAAGGAATGTCCACTATGGTTAACCCTCTCTAAAAGGTGACTCACAAAAGGGACCACATTGGGACTTGGTTTGGATCCAAGGATTTGAGTTTCTGATACTACCCAAAAAGGGAGTAGAGCATAGTCCTCTAGCCTCTTCACCTCACCAAAACATAGCAAACAAGGTTCATCTGACATGCTAAGACTGAAATGGTCTCACCAAGGTTCATGATTTCAACAACTCATGGTCTCACGTCGGGTTCACCAAAATGTATGATTAGAAATTGGAATAGATTGCATGCATATGAAATAACCACAAGATTCATACAAACAAACATGCAAAGCAACTCTAATCTACACATGAGAAACAACTTAGAAAATAAAGAATAGAAATCTATCTAAACTCCCTCCAAGATTTAGTTCCCATGTCCTCCTTTCTTCTCCCAAAGATGGGTTGATGTAGCTCTCCAAATGCCTTGAAATGCACTATATGTTTGAAAGCAATGCTATGAGAATACTAGGAGTGTGGTTTAGAAATAGATAGAAGATAGAAGAAATTGGATCCCTTAGATATATAATAACAATGCTAATGAAGGCTCCCTTTGTAAAGGGAAATGAAGTCCTATTTATAGGATTTTTAGGAGAATCAACGGTCAGGATTTTACAAAAATGAAGGGTTGAGATTCTCTCATTTGAATTATTTAATTCAAAGTGGGTGGATGGGGGGTGGATGGGTGGATCCACTTTGAAAAATGAAACCTACCCAAATTCGTATGGAATGCTTAAGTGAGGTTTTGGAGGGGTTAAGAGGCTTCTAGAGGGTAGTTAAAGTCAATTTTAGCTGCCCCACTTGATATACTTAGGGTTAGGTGTTGATTTTTGGTCACTAGGTGGCTCAAGACTCATAAAAGAGCCTCCAAAAATGACCCCAAAGTCCAAATCCGAGTTTGTGGAGTTTTGGATTATTTGGACAAAGTATATTTCTTCTATGTGGTTGTTTTTGACTTGAGAGGAGAAGTGAAGACTTTAGAGGTTGAATAAATCATTATTTTAATTTTAGTGGGTGGGTAAGAAAGATGAGTTTCATTAGAATTAGGAGTCATGTGCTCAAATAGAATTAAATATAATATTTAATTCCAAGTGGGTTAAAAGGGAAATATGAATTAATTTAAATAGATAAATATATTTATTTAAATTAACAGAAGAAAATAGAATTAAATATAATATTTAATTTCAAGTGGATAAATAAAGGAAATATGAATTAATTTAAATAGATAAAAATATTTATTTAAATTAATAGAAGAAAATAGAATTAAATGTAATATTTAATTCCAAGTGGGTTAAAAAGGGAAATGTGAATTAATTTAAATGTATTTATTTAAATTAATAGAAGGGGATTTAATTAATAAAAGTACTAGGACTTTAAATTAATCAATCATAGGGTTTGTTTAGCCATTATATTAAATGTAGCATGTGATTAATACAAATTTAAGGTTTTCTGTATTTGACACTAAGTCAAGTAGAGTCCATTAGAAGACATAATTGCTTAGTATAATTTTGGGGTATTACAACTAGTACCTTGTTAGAAGTACAATCATATATGTTAGGATCGACCTTACTAGAGGATTTTTAACTCCTTTTCATAGGTCACCCTGTTAAAAGATTTATATAATGAGACCTGTTAAAGTCCACCTTGTTAAGGGATTTAACCAGCTAACCTATTAGAGTTAACCTTGAGAAATGAACTCAAATAACTAATCTAGAAATGGAATTTTTTGCCTAACATATCCAATACAATCTTTGAACCCTAGTGAAACTATATATCTTTTTTTTTATCACAACCACCAATAACATGACCTTCTTTTTAGATCACATGATTTTTCTTGCCTTTATACTATTGTTATTAAGTCGGCTAGGGCTTGAAAAGTATTTCTCAAGTCGGCCCAAAACATTTCTCAAACACATAAAAATTAGCGCCAATCATGCCTAACATGTTGGGCCAAACGTAATAAAAAATTATATTACCAAGCATTGACAAATAATCAATCAAATCAATCATCTGATCATCAGGTATCAATCAGTAACTCAACCAATTCACACTAAGCACATCACCAAAATACCAACACACTCAAAACATTAAGTAAATAATTGCGATTGGAAAAATAAACTTGACTGAACAAAATAATGCTCCAATAACAATTGCACCACCCAATGTGCTCTCTACCTAGATTGCCACTCAAAATAC
Source organism: Chamaecyparis obtusa (assembly GCA_027943335.1). NCBI lineage: Eukaryota > Viridiplantae > Streptophyta > Pinopsida > Cupressales > Cupressaceae > Chamaecyparis > Chamaecyparis obtusa. The sequence continues at coordinate 1,185,965 of BSBK01002863.1, forward strand.
TTTTTGTTATTGTCTTCTTTTTAACTGATTAAAACACTTAGCTTATTTTTCTTTACCTATCCATCAAGTCGATTAGTATCTATAATATATTCTTCAAATTTGATAGATTTTCCATCAATGACAAACTCATAAGCATAAAGTACTACATCTCATCTCTAAAATCCATCATAATGGCAATAATTTAGTGATATATCTTCTGATTCTCCACAAAAAAATTCCTATTGTTAAAGTTGAAGATGTGAAAAGAGAAGAATGTGCACATAAGGATAATTTGAAGAGGTGGTGATACTTGCTACAAATAATGTAGTTGGATAAATAGATGATGTTGGAAAGAAAGATGAATCTCATGAAGTTGATGTTGTAGTGCAATCAGTAAAAAGGAAAGTGGATCTTAGTGGTGTAATCACCTAAAATTAGTCTAGTAGAACCCGAGCCCCCCTTTTGGATCAAATCATCTCTTTTCTAAGCATCATTATGCAAATTAACCCTTAAAATCCCCTTTGCATAATTAAATAAAAAATATTATATCAAGCTTATACTATGGTCTAATTTATAGAGCTTGCATATTTATTTAATTTCTATAACCTTGGTTTTAATATAAAGTTCCTACACTTCTATTAAAAGAACACATTCACATGTGTGCACATACTTAATCTTGATTAATTAAAAATTAAAAGGGATTTGTGCTTGCAAATGCTATTTTGTCTTATTCTACCTAACATTTCCCTTTTGCCTCTTAATCCTCACCACTCATCTCTAGCTAACCTTGCATCTCTCTGCATCTCCTTTTTCCTCTTCATCTCAATCACTCATTCTTTTTCCTCTTAATTTCCACCCTTCATTCTTGAGGCAATTCCTTTAAAAGGAATCTCTTCCTTGGTTCAAGGGTTCCATCTTGCATATTCTAGTCCTAATCCTTAATCTTGCATTCTTGTTATCTTGCATTATAACTCTCTTGCATTCCTAGATTAATCTTGATAACTTTAATTCTTAGCTCTTATTTTCTCTCATTTCTTATCTTAGCTTCATTTCTAGCTTAATATTTCATTGTTAATCTAGTTTCTTTCTTGCATTGCTTCATATATTTAGCTATTGCATCCTCATTCTAGATTACTAATTGATTTCAATCATCTTAGCTTAATCTCTCATTTTATTAGCTTACATCCTTGCACCTTAGCTTCATTCTTTCACTTTGAATCTTCCATTTTGGAGTAGACAAGTCACTAATCCTCTATGCTAATTTGATGAGCATCATGAGAAGGACTAAACTCGCTTCAACTAGGAAGCTATGAGCCACTTCTTGAGATTTCCTCTTCCATGGATTCTCTTAAGTGTAATTGTTCATAGAAGTGTGTCACATTTTTTATCACACATATTTGGCACCCACCGTGGGGCTTGACATTCATTTTGGGCTCCATTTCTTGCTTTCGGTTATTTTCTATTGCAAGTTTGGTAATTTTATTTTTGCAGGATCAAAATTCATAGGAAATTTCTTATTATACCTAGGCAACATTTCATTATATTTCTAGGTGACACTCTTTATTTCCTAAAATATCATTTTTCCATATAGAGAATTATTTCCTAGCTTCACTTTCAAATATTGCACGACCTTTATAATGTATATCATCTAGCTCTGGAATATCGTTCTGCCTCTATAAGGTTTGTTGTATGATTTTCTAACAGACTGATTAACTATTGTCCAGATTTTATCTCTATCACAATCCAATTTTAGGTCGAGATCACTTGATTTTTCTTGCATTTTTTGATTATATGGTCTTCTAATAGTGACTAATAAGTGATCTTGCAAGGCTATTGCTTCATGTTGCATTTTTTTATGCCCTAACTTATGGTTTTGTGGGGTCTTTCTGATCAAAAGAGCTCAATATCTTCATGCCTACTAACATTTTGTGGTGTAGCATTCTCTTGTCAAAGAATTCATCTTAAAACTACTAATGCTTTGTCTTGTAGGTTTCCTTGGACATACGAATAAACTATGTATTTTATTACATTTTATTTCTAGGCACCTAGCTTAACTAGAAGGTTTATTGTTTTGTGAGTGGTTGGGTAATAGGAGAGTATGCTCTTTTCCTCTTGGAAAATTAGAAATATAGACCTACTTGGTTAATCACTTGCAATTAGTCTTGGGTAAATGAACATGTTCTTGATGTGCTTGGGATAAACTATGGAGTAGGAGACTATGCTCTTTTCCCTATGGGAAAATCAGAAATCTAGACCTCCACTAGCTATCCATTTCTTTTCTTGCATTTACCTTTAGAGGGTCCGCCAAAAGAGAAATCTTTTGGGAATGACCCAAGTGGGGAACAAGAAAAGATAGCTACTCCACCCCACTCTAATCAAAAGCTTCCTTCAATCCAAAGAGAGAGAAGACTTGGATAATTTCTATTCCTTATGCTTCTTCATGTGTAGGCCCTAGTTGCCTAAATCTTTCTAAGCAAGACTATATTTGATTGGGTGCTTGCAATCTTATTTACAATATTACAAGGGGTATACAATATTCATTTTGTGTAGAGTGGAGAGGTCTAAATATTTCTTGTGAGAACTATACATCTTGGGTGCTTGTAGGGCTATATGCCTTAATTACGCTTGTGGAACTACAAGGGGTGGCCTTCAATGGAGGCCCTTACTAAACATCTTAGGACTTAGAAGCTATCCTTTTTAGCCATGTGTTTTCCTTTGTACAAGGTTTGATCCAAGTGGACTTAACCCAGATCACCCCAATACACTCACCATATGTACTCTCTTGGATGCAAATCCATGAAAAATCCAACATCACTTTGTGTGAGGAGAAGGGGTACCAAGTTGTGGGAAAAGGTTGGAACACTACCTGCTTGACCTTAGGTAGTTTTCTTGACGTTTCTTCTTGTGCTAAGACTTGTGAAAACATTTTTTGAACATACACTTGATAAACTCAAACATTGTCACACCTTATTAAGACTTCACATATGCTTGTATCCACAAGGTTTCTTGTCCTTTGTTGGATTGTTTTAAGACTATTTCTTGTTCACTACATTCTTTCAAAATAAACCTTGTCTAGGAAATGCTCCAATCTTGTTAGTCACACTTACAATCCTTTGAACTAAACTCTTGGACTAAGATTAAACATTGACACTATTGCTTCTCCATTTCTATCCTTATCTTATCTTATTATTTGTTATATTTCAACATGTTAGGAATTGCCTCTAGCTAGAAAAGATTACTTTGGCCTCTTGACTACATACTTGGCTAGTAGAATGCTCAATTTTCCACCATCCTTTTTATTAACACTCTTGGATTGTCTATCCAACCTCTTGCTTGTTCACAAGTTTCATACATATGGATCTCCCCACAGTTTGGACATTTTTTGGAAAGTTATCTTTACTCTATATCTCTCACACTATTACACTTTGGACAAGAAAACATCTTTACTTACCTAGCTTGAACATCAAGTCATCATAAGTCATCCTATTTGGCTTTTGAAAATCCTCTTTCATGTCGGTCACAAATAGATTATAGGTCCATGAAGGAAAACAACCCAAAGCTATCTTTGACAACTCAACTAAAGAAGGTCCTTTACCTTGGGGTTTGAAACCTTTACTAACATCTCTAGCGAATCTACTATATCCTCTCTTAGATTGGTGCTTAGTATTTCTTACACTCCAATCATAGATGAATGAAGTAAGAGGATTGGGGAATTCCTAAAACAAATAGGTGATAAGCACTTTGGATAAGAGAACCAATAACCTCCCAACTCTAGACATAGCTCTCAACACACTAGATATGGATCACATGGCTCACAAGGTGGTGATTCAGACAATGAAATAAACGAGGAATACATCTTATAGTTTCAGAAAGATGAATACTTATAAAGACTCATGAAGTTGACTCTAAGTCAAAACAAAGATCAATACTTCTTTCATCTAGCCTCACAAGGAGTTAAGTTGTCGTACAACTTTGACATTGAGAATATAATCAAGAAGGAAGAACCATTTGAACTAGAATTCATGAGAAAATATATGGAAGACATGATGAAGCATATGCAATGCTTAGAAAAGAGAAAGAACAACCAAGAACATATTTCTATCTTGAAGCTATTTTCTCATTTCCTTTCGATAAAGATCTGTACATGCCACTTTTCCTTAAAAGGTTGAGTTTCCTAAGTATGAAAAACATGATGGTAGTAGAGACCCTCACGATTACATCAGAGATTTTTGTGCACTTAGCATGGATTTCTTGCATGAACCCACCTATCTCATGAGACTCTTTCCTAGGAGTCTTAGTGGTCAAGCTATGGAGTGGTTCACTAAACTATCTCCTCCTCTCAAGTCTTTTGACCAGCTAGTGCAAAGATTTATTCAGAAATACTCCTACAACATTCAACATGTTATCACTATGCTTGATCTTTGTAACATCAAACAATGTCAAGGTGAGTCTTTTGTGACTTTCCTTTAAAGATTGAAAAATCTATACTCGCGTTATTCATGATAGATTCCTGAGACTAAAAATATCAACATATTTATCAACTCTCTAGTTCCTAAAATGAATTATGCCTTACAAATGCAAAAAAATACTTCATTTGATAAACTAGTTGAACTATTTATTCATATAGAGGACATCCTAGTTCATAAGGGCGATGTAACTCTTCAATATAAATCCTCTTTGAACAACTATCACAACAAAGATAAAAATAAATTCTCAAACAAGACTAAGGACACCATTAATGACAAAATTGTGGCTACCACTTCACAATCTACAACTACTAAAGAGAAAGTGTTCAATCTCTCTACTATTGTGAATGCTAAAACTGATAAGCCTTGGGCTTCTAAGCCTAAGAGAACCTTTACTCTTCTTGGAGAATCACTTGAGAATTCTTTGAAGAATCTTCTAGCCAACAAGATGATTACTTTTCCTAACAATTCAAGACCTTATGATCCTAAAATCAAGCCTAAATGGTGGAATGAAAACCACTATTATGATTACATTGCAAAAAAGGCCATAGGACTAATGAATACATAAAACTTAAAAATCTCATTTAGGATCTAATCAATAACAAGACTATTGTGGTTGATTATCCACAAGCTAACAATAATCACAAGGCTTTTAAGGAACCTTTTCCTAATTTTAAAAAAGGAGAATCTTCTATGACAAAGGATAAAAAAGTTTCCTGCACTTATTCTAACAATGATAATGTGATCAATATGCTTGAATCTTTTGATCACAGTAAAGAAAAAGCTAAAGTTGAATCATCTAATATGGAAACCATCTCTCGTGTTCCTTCAGGAGAAGCTTCATCTTCCTCCTCTACTCCTCAGTAGATATCAACTTCAACAACTCAATCAACTACCTTGTTAAGTACTCAAGATCTTAATATGTTTAACCAACTTCAGTGTAATATAGCTTAGAATCTCTATACTTGAGCTTCTAAAAATCTCTCCTTCTCATAGGGAGATTCTTGATCAAGCCCTTCTTGCGGAAAATCTACTTAGGGACCTAAACGTTGGCAAGTTCCAGTCCATGGTCAAGCACCTTACTTCACCTCCCTATCTCACTTTCTCTAAAAAAGATGACACATCTGTCAGCCATCCTCATAATCAGCCTATCCACATTGAACTCTCTATCCATCATTTTCAAGTTAAGCATGTATTGATAGTTGGAGGCACAGGTTTGAACATTTGTACTTTAAAACTAGTTAAATCTCTCAGTTTCTCATAGCATGTTGTTGATCCCCAACATAAAGTAATGATCAATGCATATGATGAAGAGGAATGCTCTTCTAAGGGCTTAGTAGTTTTACCAATTCAGATAGGTCCTATTTAGTGGGATGTCATTTGTCAAGTTTTGGATATTCCTTTAGCATACAATATACTATTGGGTCATCCTTGGATCCATCCAATGCAAGCACTCCCTTTGACATATCACCACTACATAAAATTCCCTCATGATAGAATTGAGATTACCATTCTTGTAGACTCAACATGTACCTATAACATTCCCAAGAAATCAAATCGAATGATTCCTCATAACAAAGAAGGACCACCTCCTAAAAAATTAGCAAAAGAACCTATACTAAATCATGGAAAAATAATTCTCTTCAAACTTGCTGGTACAAGAACCTACCAAGTAGACACTTTCCCACTCTCTTCAAAATCACAAGAAAATCATCTCCATCAACTACAACACCCATTATTCATGAGGTTACTAGAATGATTAAAGCTACAATTCCCCTAGAGCTAAAAATGGATGAAAGTGCTACCTTACATTATAAGAAAGTAGAACCTGAATAGAAAGACAAACATACTGACATCTTACCTAAAAAATATGGTATGGGCTATCAACTTATGTAAAAAATGGGACATGACAGAAAAATTCCTCTTGGTAAGAACAAAGGTCTTCTTGAACCTTTACATACTAAATTCAGAAACCCCAAGGACAAAATTGGTGTTGGATATCATAGACATAAGTTTAACAAACCTAGTAGTAGCACTAATGCATATGTGGACTTAGATGATGATGATGATGAAGAAATCTAGCCTATGACATATGAAAGGCTCTTGCATATTCAAAATTCTAATATAGACTATCAAGGAGAGCCTTATCTACCTTCTCAGACTACTCAACAACGTGACCCTGGTCCTAACCAGGAAGATCTCATCCAAATTATTGAATAAACTACTACTACTATGGCTACTACTAAACATACTTCTCACTCTAATCATATCAATCCTGATTGGGGGAAACTAGCTAACATCTCCCACATCTTGGATATGCCTCAGGGTATGACTATTCTATTGCTCTTGCTAATGAGAAATCTCTTTCTACTGAGAGTACACTTCTTGTGAAAGATGATAGTGATGAAGAAAATCTACCCCCTACTATGTCTCTGACTAACTACATCAGGCAATATAACAACAATGAAACAAACTCAAATGAATATGAATGAGACTCCTTATCAGATACTGCTATGGAAATACTAGTTGATGTTATACATATATATGATCCTCCTACCAACTTTGAAAGAGGAGAAAGTTCTAATTCTCAAGATTAAGCTGATGATGATGATCCTTTCCACCCTTATGTGGAAATCATTCATATGGCTCCCATGCCATCTACTCAAAAAAATGCTCCAACAAATCATGGGTACATAAGACCCCATCCTATCACAACTTCATGGAATATAGGTAGATCTAGAATTGAGATGGTTCCTATTCATGCACTTCTACCACCTAAAGAGGGACCTAGTTCTTGGAATCAATCATCTCAGTTAGACTCACATAATACTCTAAAAAATTCTAACTCTTCTAGGATGACTCATGATTGACAATGTTTTATAGAGGACACTTTTCTTGATCTATTTGATTCATTCATGAATGATGAGGATGATACTAGTGTATTTTCACTAGAACCTATTGACCCCTTCTCCCTTGAATCAAGTGACTCACACACTTCTCATCCATCTCTTCATATAAACTAGTCATATCAACCTTATTCATCCATAATTCATGATTCTTATGGAAGTAACTTGGATATGCAATACCAAAATTCAAAGTACCATAATCCACTTATATCTAAAGGTCACCATGTCCCATATAATCAACATGTGACTATGAATAAAAAATAAATATTCAAAAGACTACAAGGGTCCTTAAAGAAAAGGAAAAAATCAAAGAAAAAATGGATCTTAAAATCCATCATAAAAAACCTATCAAAAGTATATCAAAAGCTATGTGGATTCCCAAGTTAAAAGACTTGGATATAAAAGGAAAATCAATTTTTCTATTCAAGCTTCTAGATCCTTATGACTCACTTCACTCCACCATCATTACCTCTCATATCTCTTGTTTCTCTTCACTCCCACATCACTTTCCCAGAAGTGCACATTGGTGTCTACTCATAGTTAATGACTTGCTTTAGAAATGTCTTGATGGTACTCTTCTTAAGTGTTTAGAATGTGAGAAATCTGACAAAGGGTTAAGAGAAGTCCATGAGGATATTTGTGGATCTCACTTGAATGATCTTTCCTTGACTATGGAACTCTCAATAGTTGGACACTACTGGTCAGATCCTCCTGCCACTACTACATCATCTAGTTCTGAAACTTCTCAACTAGTCACTTCTACAAGAAGTGTTCTCAAAGAGCCTCTCAATGCTGTTTATCTACAAAATTTCCATAGCTAAGCTCTTCTTCTCTTGTACAACAATCTATGATCCTGAAAAAATTATAAAAATATATACAAAATCCTAAAAATTGTAAATTATCTTGAAAATAATAATAAATAGATGAAAAAGAAAAAGAAATTAAAAAATAGAAAAATTATTCCTTGGTGAAAACCTGGAAACAGGCGCCTTGGTAGCAAAAAATAGCAATAATCTCCCAAGTGGTGAAAACTTGCCAATTAGGTGTCACTTGTAATCAATGCTCCATCTATCAACATGTGACTGAGATCTTGTCTCCCTTCATCTATCTCACTTTTTGTTTCCTTGTGTCTTCTTGGGCTGGAACTTGTGTATGTCTTGTCCTCGGTCCTTTTTTTCCATCTAGGGGAAATCGTACTCCTATCTAAGTTGTCAATTCTTTACCTCTTGGTTGATCTCTTGAGCTTAACTTGAGTTAGTTTATCAATCCTTTCCGTTGGAGACTTTATCACTGACATATTCTTGGTGTTTCTCAACACCCCTATCCTTCAGTGTTTCTCAACACTACCTAACTAGGCTTCTCTGTGTTTCTTAACACATAATAGATCTTGCACTATTCATTGCACACTTGCACTTTTACACTAGCACAAAGGTATTTTCTTAACACCCAGCACCACATTACATCCTAGAAAATTTAAAATGACTAATCTATGCTGAACTATTTTCTTGTGTGCTATCTGTTATAATTGATTTTTGCTTGTTGTGTCTTCTAAGGTTGCTCGACAATGTCTACTTGACTAGAGATTCACGACTAGGGGCATACCATCTTTTTATTTGATTTCTACTAGTGGTGTGATTTTAACGATCCTAAGTTGTCTAATAAACTAGGTGTCTATGATAAGAGCCTTCATCATGATTGGAATGCCACACATACCTTGACCCTCTTTATTCTTACACTTAGGTAAGGTTGACATTATCTCCTTGTTGATTTCTTGTGTTATATTACAACATTAACTTGGAAACCATGTTCAGGTAATCTCTGCTCTTGTGCCTTAATACTTACATTTGTTTCCTACATCTCATCTGATATGGTTGTATTCATATCTTCCTAGTCACTCTTGCACCAGTGATGGTTGTACTAACCTTCAATGTCCCAAAATGCTCAAATGATAAAAACTAATGGTCTAAAGGATCAGTGACTGGACTAATCCAAAATTCTTAGGCTGCATTTTCATTCTTAGGTTGCATTTCATTCTAGAGCTACATTTAATTTTCATTTATGGTTCCCTTGATCTAGGATTTCTTTTCATGTTTCTTTTCTCTTTGTCGAGGTATTTGACTACAAATCCTTATCCTTCATCCTACTTTTCAAGATCAAAATTTAAATTCCAAATCTTCACGTGTAGTCGATTGCTGACACTATCACTTCTCTATTGCTTCCACCTTTCTTTATGAAATTTTGAGGATCATCTTCGCTCCTTGTACCTAATTTCTAGTTCAATCCTGAGGGGGCATGACAATATAGAAAATATTTTCATCGATCATATCTCCTAATCTACAAATCTAGTAATCAAACCAAATCTTAAATTGATCAAGTCAATCAGGACTAAACATCATCACTTGGGGTATCTCAACTTCATTGCTTCATATCAAGTTGGGATTCTCCACATCTTCTTTCTAAAAGATTTTTCTCATCACTTCATATCAACTCACTTAATTAGACATCTCTTTGATCTCTTAGGGCATATCAAGTTCATCAAGATCCATATCAATCTGATATTGTCTCTTAGATGATTAGCCATATCAATCTCCTTGAACATATATTCAATCTCATCGCTTTATATCAGGCTAGATACTCTCGTCTTGCTTATCGGTCTTTGTTCAATCAGGTTCAGAGTTCGATCTCTATCAGCTATCTTGAGATCATCATTCATTGACTCAATGTGTTCTCAGATCTCTCACACATTAGTCAAACAGGGGAAAATTTAATCACCTAAAATTGGTCTAGTATAATCTAATCCCCCCTTTTCAATCAAATCATCTCTTTGCTAAGAATCATTGTGTAGAGTAACCCTTAAAATCCCATTTGCATAATTAAATAAAAAATCTTATATCAAGCTTATACTATGGTATGATTTCTAGAGCTTGCATATTTATTTAATTGCAATAACCTTGCTTCTAATATAAAGTTCCTACACTTTTATTAAAAGAACATAGTCACATGTGTGCACATACTTAATCTTGATTAATTAGAAATTAAAAGGGATTTGTTCTTGCAAATGCTATTTTGTCTTATTCTACCTAACATTTCCCTTTTGCCTCTTAATCCTCACCACTCATCTCTACCTAACCTTGCATCTCATTGCATCTCCTTTTTCCTCTTCATCTCAATCACTCATTCTTTTTCCTCTTAATCTCCACCCTTCATTCTTGAGGCAATTCCTTTAAAAGGAAGCTCTTCCTTGGCTCAAGGGTTCCATCTTGCATATTCTAAGCATAATCTTTAATCTTGCATTCTTGTTATCTTGCATTCTTAGATTAATCTTGCTAATTTGAATTCTTAGCTCTTATTTTCTCTCATTTCTTAGCTTAGCTTCATTTCTAGCTTAATCTTTCATTGTTAAATTAGTTTCTTTCTTGCATTTCTTCATAGGTTTAGCTCTTGCATCCTCATTCTACATTACTAATTTCTTTCATACATCTTAGCTTAATCTCTCATTTTCTTAGCTTGCGTCCTTTCACCTTAGCTTCATTCTTGCACTTTTAATCTTCCATTTTGGAGAATTCAAGTAACTAATCCTCTATGCCAATTTGATGAGCATCATGAGAAGGATTAAACTCACTTCAACTAGGAAGCTATGAGCCACTTCTTAAGATTCTTCCATGGATTCTCTTAAGTGTAATGATTCATAGAAGTGTGTCACATTTTTTATAACACAAGTGGAAGCTTAAGTTACAATAAAAAAGGAAAGGCTATGGATATTCCTAAGGAAGAAATTGTAGATGATCTTGGAGATGAGAATGCTGAGGTCATTCAAGGACCTATTGATGTTACCAAGATGAGTCCTAGTGAATTGATGAAAATGTCAGAGATATTAAAGTTGAAAGCTAAAAGGGAAAAACTTAGAGCTAAAAAGAAATGTGACCAAGTACTTTATTCAGCTAGATACATACTTGAAGACCTTGTACTGAAAGTAGACTATGATTCTAATGCTACATAGATTGAGAAGATGGATACTTTGGTCAATGTTATCACTGAGAAAGTTACTAGTATGGAGGAAGCTTCCATGAGTAAAGCTAAGATGGATTATGAAAAGAAGAGGATTGATAAGTTAATGGAGACTATTACATCAGATAAAGGGAAACTTATAGTTCATATGAAAAAGATGTTGGAAACTTTTAAAGATATGGGTACGTTGCTTGCTAATGTTTCTGATTTTTCATTATTTACACAAGATTTGGAGCTAAAGAGAAATGAATCTCACTAGGAGCTAATGTCTTTAATTGCTAGTTTTGATCCTATTTCACATTCAGCTACCACTTATGGATCACTAATTTAATGGAGCTTTAGAATTATTTGATTCCTATAGTTGATGTAATGCAATAAAATGTTAGAGATTCAAAAGAAATACTTGGACCACCAAACATGAGTACACTTGAATCTATGGAGGAGTTAGTTTATATATTACATGGATAGATTCATGCCACAGAGAACTTGTAGAAGTCATGGGAGAGTTCTTTGGAGACAACCAAAACAAATTTTAGAAGTGTTTTTGAATGGCTATGATTAGTAAGATTATTTCTTTTTTTATGTTCATTTTTGTACCTTTGTCATTGTTGTCAAAGGGGGAGTGATTGGTGCAGTAAAAATAAAGTTAAGGCTCTAGTTTAGTGATCAAAGGGGGAGTAATTTGGTTATAGATGAGTTTGAGATATATGCATCTCCATGTGTATATATGTCTTAGTGAATCATTGAGTCGAAACACTTTTGAAGAATTAATTATTTTCACTATGTCTTGCCATCAATGCCAAAGAGGGAGGATTTTTCCATTATGATGGATTTTCGAGATGAGATATAGTACTTTATGATTATGAGTTTTTCATTGATGGAAACTCTATCAGATTTGATGGATAGATTGCAGATATCGATTGACTTGGTGGATAGGTAAAGAAAATAAGCTGTGTTTAAATCAGTTAATAAGAAAACAATAACAAAAATTATTTTGAGTGGCGATTGAGGTAGAGAGTGCATTGGGTGGTGAAATTTTTACTGGAGCATTATTTTGGTTAGTTAAGTTTAGTTTTCCAACCACAACTATTAACTTAATGTTTTCAATGTGTTTATTTTTTGGTGATGTGTTTAGTGTGAACCGATTGAGTTACCGATTGATACCTGATGATCAAATGATCGAGGCGGTTGATTATTTGTTGGTGCTTGGTAATAAACTTTTGTAATACATTTTTGGGCCGACTTTTGAAATGTTTTTCAAGCCCTAGTTGACTTAAGAATAGTAGTATAAAGGAAAGAAAAATCAGTTGGTCTAAGAAGAAGGTCATGTTATTGGTGGTTGTGATAAAAAAAAAGATAGATAGTTTCCCCTAGATTCAGAGATTGTATTGTATCTATCAAGAAAGCAGTGCCATTTCTAGATCATTTATTTGATTTTATTGCTCAAGGATAACTCTAATAAGCTAGCAGGTTAAATCCGTTAATATGGTTGACTTTAATAGGCCTCAATGTATAAATCCTTTAAGAGGGTGACTTCTAAGAAGGAGTTCAAAATCCTCTAGCAAGGTAGATCCTAATAGATCTGATTGTACTTCTAACAAGGTACTAGTCACTCTTAACCGAATGATCCCCTAACAAGACAACTCTTTTTTACTATAGTGAAGATATTCGGGGGTGTCATCCCCACTATGGTTTTCTCCCTCTTACAAGGGTTTCCATGAGAAAAATAGTGTTTTTATGTGTTATGCCTTTGTGAATGCTTGATTTACTTTAATTCTATTGCATAGTTACATTTGCATGTTTGGTTGTATGGAAGTTGTTTAAAAGCATAATAAGATTATTGGTTGAATTAGTTCATTACCTGTTTGCATTGATTCACCCTCCCCACCTTCCTAGTGCCTCTATATACTAACACACCTACCTGTCATGAATCCTTAAAACAAGTATTAACCAACATAACTATTTCATCTCTTGTGCAAACCAATATATATTCTCTATTGGAATGTACACATATCAAGCTAAGATTGTGTTTTCTCAAGAAAAATTACCTTCTAAGGACATTAATATCAACATGATTCTCTTATGGTTATTTTTCTATTATCAAGGGTAATCTTATTCAGCAAAATTTAATTTATAATGGATCTAGTCTTAATATTTGTAACATTGGTTTGTTGCATAAGGTAGCAGTGGATACTTCCTTATTTAAACTTGAGTATATTCATATTTGTGGCTTTGACAATGTTGCAAAATAAAATCTAGGTATTATCACCTTATCTGTTAAGGTAGGCCATTTTACTCTACCTACTATTCATGTCATGCCTAATCCACTCATTTATAATCTTCTTTTGGGTATACCATGGTTACATGCCATGCAAGTTGTTCCTTCAATAGCTCATGAGAAAGTGAAGTTTATCTATAATTTAATACCATGTATACCTTGGTTGCTAATGTAAGTTACAAAATTGCTTAGGTACTTAATTTGAATCCAAATATATTCCTACTTTGATTCAATGAGAGAACTATTCTCCTTTTCATCTTTTTATTGTTCTTCTAGATGATGAGTGGGATTCCTTAGATTTCGCACCCTCATTTGTAGGTGAATATAAAGTTCCCTCTATAGAAACTAAACAAAGTGAGCCTATTTTTTAATCTACTAAACCCTCATCTCTTTCACACCAACTCATTAATAACTTTTTTTCTGCTTCAACTTCTAATGAAACTATTCTGAAAATTGATTGTTATAATATAGTGACCTATGAGGCTCTGTTATCCCTCTCTTATGTGTCATCTTGTTATGGTCTTGGTTATCATCTTTTGGCTAAACAAAAATTTAGTGGTAGTGGTGTGGTGTGAATGAAAAATATATCTGAGCACCTTTGGAAAGTGATGGTAATGAGAATTCTTTTAGACTTAGATATAATCCTTTTAAAACACATAAAAGTCTCCAAAACCTTCCCTCAATGTTGATTTTATCTTTTCCTTTGAACCAATTTCTCTTGTTAATCCTCATCTTATTGATGTCTCTTCCACTTATGATATACCTTTGTTTGATACTTTTAGTTTAGATGATTCCTTGGCTACTTTCTTAGGAGATTGTGATAATCTTCCTCGCAATCATCACAATCACAATCTTCTTTACTATTTAAATATAAAAGCTTACTTTGGGGAAGATGTTGACATAGAGAAAACACATGAATTACGTTTGGCTATTGATGCAGGAGCATCCTGGGTGTAAGAGCAATCTTGCATCACCCAAAAATATTTCTAGTTTTGTTTTCAATAAGGGCTATCTTGTGCGGAGCTGCTATTTATGGAAACTTACTATTTTTAGTATGTTGGTCATATGATCTCAGAATGTTCTGGTTTCACAATTGGAGGTTCATCTTAGTCATTTCAGCCTTCTAGTTGAGTTACATTGCCACATCATCTGTATTGGTGAAGTTATTGAGGTTTTTGGGTATGAAATCTTTCAAGTCAATTTTGAAGGCCTTAGAGGCTCCAGATTGCGATCGACCCCCGATTGACTTGCGCTACTGCGTGTTAGACACTATAGATCTCATCATGGCGTTTCTGAAAAGTGGTTACAATAGAAAAATGGAGCTATAGTTAAAAATTTATGGCCTCCAGAAGTTGGGTTACCTAAAATCATATTTTGTATTTCTTTTGAGCCGACTCTATTGTAATAATTGTAAAAATAAAATAATTCCATGTTTAGTCGGCCTAAAAGGCTAAATTTTTGGAACCTTCTTAGGTGGTGGAAATTGCCTATATAAAGAAGGCCCGTAGTATTGTCTTAGGCAGTTCAGGATAGTTCTAGGTAGTAGATCTAGGTATTGATTCGAGGCTTTGTCCTATAGAATATTCTAAGGGAATGCCCATGTGGCTTTGCATATTGTAATTCTGAAAGTTTATAATTCCACATTTGTGGAGATAATAAGAAGCCCATTTTCTATTCTTGCAAATTGTTGTTGTTTCTCTATTTCTATTATGTGTTTGTGGTATTAAGGGGAGCACCCTTCATCAAGTGGTATCAGAGCAAGAGTTCCTGGGTGTGTAAACAGATCACCGATTATGAGGCAGTTTGCACTAGGACCATGGGTTAGGGTTTCTATGTAAATAGATCACCGATTGTGAGGCAGTTTGCACCAGGACCGTGGGTTAGGGTTTCTGTGTAAATAGATCGCCGATTGTGAGGTAGTTTGCACCAGGACCGTGGTTAAGGTTTTAGTGAGAATCATGAAAATGCCTCCATGAAAGGAACATGGTGGAAGAGCTGGTGTTGTAACACCTGAGGTTAGAGCACTCCAGAGACAAGTGTGAGCATTGCAAGAAGAGATTCACAGAGGAATGAATCTTAATGTCAGAGACGAAAGCGAGGATGAAGCTGAAGAAGAAGATTAAGAAGGAGAAGTCAAAGTTGTGAACTAGGAGGAAGAAAGACTTTTCTGAGACATCTCAAAGATTGGGAAAAGACCTAAGATTGAGGTTCTGACATTTTTTAGAAATCTTAATCGAGAGGAATTGATCGACTAGATCAATGAATGTGAAGAATATTTTGAGTATGAAGATATCGAGGATCTTGATCGGGTCAAGTTTGCGAAGGCCAGACTGAAGGGTCATGCAAAGATTTGGTGGCAAGAGATTCAATTGGAGAAAAATTGAAGAGGAAAGGATAAAATCACAAGATGGGATTGGATGGTGGACAAATTGAAGTGATAGTTCATTCCTGTTGATTATGAGCTTGACCTATTGAAGAAGATGCAAAGTTTGAAGCAAGCAAGAAGATCTATTCAGGAGTATACAGAGGAGTTCTATTGAATCCTCATCAAAATAGGCCATGCAGAAGCTAATAAGGAGAAAATTTCCCATTACTTTAATGGGTTGAGGCTGAGCATTTAAGAGGAGCTGAATCTGGTTCGAATGAACAGTATTGAAGAGGCATACCAGTTTTCCCTAAAAGTAGAGGAAAAGCTGAAGAAGAAGTTTGAGAGAAGACAAAGCAGAAGAGGTCATGATGGAAGATCTGGTGGACAGTCATATGAAGATTCAAAAAAGTGGGATGAGGCCAGTAACAATCAGAATCAGAGGAGATAATTTCAATCATTTCCAAGATTAGAACAATAGAGATCAGAGAGGAAGAGGAAGAGGACAAGGTTCAGGAAGAGGAGGCTTCCGTGGAACATGTTTTCACTATGGGGAAGAAGGTCATAGGGCATTTGAATTATGTCCTCAATGCCAAGGAAGGATGGATAAGAGGAATGAAGGCTAGGCTAGAGTTGCACATGTAGATGAAGATGCCAGATCATCACATTCTGAAGATGCTAAAAGAGGAGAAACACTGATTAATAGAAGAGTCCTGCTGAGTGGTGAGAATGAACCTGAACAAAGGAGGAGCCTATTTCACACCAGGTGCAAGTGTGAGGGTAAGTGTTGTGATGTGATTATTGATAGTGGTAGTATTGATAATTTGGTGTCAAAAGAGATAGTGACAAAGTTGAAGCTCAAGAGACAAAAACATCCACATCCATATCGAGTTTCCTGGGTGCAGGATGACCATAAGGTCATGGTCAGTGAACAGTGCCTGGTGAAGTTCAAGATAGATGGGTACCAAGATGAGGTACTATGTGATATCATATCTATGGATGCATGTCACATGTTGTTGGGTAGGCCGTGGTAGTTTGACAGATGTCCTGTACATGATGGTCATGCGAATACCTATTCCCTGATAAAGGATGGAGTGCGACATAAGCTAAAGCCATTGAAGGAAATAAAAGAAAAGGTATGTGGTAATGCAAGAATAACTTTTGCTGATAGAGAAAATTTCTTAGATGGTATGTGGCGTGAGCATATGTGTTTTACCTTAATTCCAAATGCTGGGAAAGAGGAAGTAGAAGATGTACTTGTAGAAGTTGCAGAATTATTGAATGAGTTTTAGGATATTGTATCTGATAATGTGCCTGATGGATTACCACAGTAAGAAAGATCAGTCATCAGCTGGACTTGATTCCAGGAGTCAATTTTCCAAATAAGGCAGCACATAGAATGACACCAGTAGAAATTGAATAGTTGAAGACAGATTTTAAGTTTAGTTCATCACATCATCCACAGATTGTATATGGAAGTAGTCCAAGAAATGCATCTGAGTTGAGGAAGATAGATAAAGGAGAAATAAGTAGAGCTAAAGCTAAGGATTTTGCAGAACATTTGAAGAACATCCATAAGGAGGTGAGGAAGCATATTACCAAGATGAATGCATAGTATAAGGCTAAGGTAGATGAGAAAAGGAGGCATAAAGAATTTCAGGTTGGAGATGAAGTCATGGTTCATTTGCAGAAGGAAAGATTTCCGGTTGGTACATATAACAAGTTGAAAATGAAGAAGTTTGGACCATGTAAGATATTGAAGAAGCATGATTCAGGAAATGCATATGAGGTAGAATTGCCTAGTGAGTTGAATATTTCACCAGTGTTTAATATTTCAGATTTGACAGAGTATCATGAAGGAGGTGTTGAAGATGAGATCACAGTAGCACAGTGGAGTATTCTAGCAACCAGTTCAGATATCAAGGAGATTGAAGACATACTGGATAGTCATGTTGGTAGAAGCACAAGGAACAAGACATATGAAGAGTATTTGGTCAAATGGAAAAGATGACATGTTGAAGATTCATCATGGCTAACGAAGGAGGAGGTTAACCATCTTGGTTTTCCTCTGCACACCTGAGTCGTGACAGGGTCACTTCTTAAATTACCCTGGGTGTCTGATGTAGGAGCATCTTGGGTGTAAGAGGAATCTTGCATCACCCAAAAATATTTTTGGTTTTGTTTTCAATAAGGGCTATCTTGTGCGGAGCTGCTATTTATGGAAACTTACTATTTTTAGTATGTTGGTCATATGATCTCAAAATGTTCTGGTTTCACAGTTGGAGGTTCATCTTAGTCATTTCAGCCTTCTAGTTGAGCTGCATTACCACATCATCTGTATTGGTGAAGTTATTGAGGTTTTTGGGTACGAAATCTTTCAGGTCAATTTTGAAGGCCTTAGAGGCTCCGTATTGCGATCGACCCCCGATTGACTGGTGCTAGTGCGTGTCAAGCACTATAGATCTTGTTATGGCATTTTCAAAAAGTGGTTACAATAGAAAAATAGAGCTACGGTTAAAATGTTATGGCCTCCGAAAGTTGGGTTACCTAAAATCATATTTTGTATTTCTTTTGAGCCGACCCTATTGTAATAATTGTAAAAATAAAATAATTCCATATTTAGTCAGCCTAAAAAGCTAAATTTTTGGAACCTTCTCGAGCGGTGGAAATTGCCTAAATAAAGAAGGCCCGTAGTCTTGTCTTAGGCAATTCAGGACAATTCTGGGTAGTAGATCTAGGTATTGATTCAAGGCTTTGTCCTACAGAATATTGTAAGGGAATGCCCATGTGGCTTTGCATATTGTAATTCTGAAAGTTTGTAATTCCACATTTGTGGAGATAATAAGAAACCCATTTTCTATTCTTGCAAATTGTTGTTGTTTCTCTATTTCTGTTATGTGTTTGTGGTATTAAGGGGAGCACCCTTCATCAGCTATGAATGTCCCTCAATAAAGAAATCTCTTGATAACTGATACCATTGATGTTAAAATGGATTCTTGCATCAATAAGGAGGAGGTCATAGAAATTAAAAAGCTCTTAGATGAGAGTGAGCAACAAGAACTTTATGATATTCTTCTTGAATTCCTGGATATCATTGTAGCTTGAACATATTCTGGCATGCCTAGAATTGATTCTAAAAAAATTACTCACAATATTGTCTTGGTACCTAATGCTAAACTAGTGAAGCAAAAGATTAGAAAGATGAATCCTAAGATTTATTTTCTTGTTAAAGTTGAATCCTAAGATTTCTTTTCTTGTTAAAGTTAAAATTGAAAAACTTCTTCATGCTAGTTTCATTCATCCTATTGACTATTCTCCTTATATTTCAAATATTTTAGTTGAGTCCAAGGGAGAGAATAAGATCTGAATGTGTACTATTTTTTGAGATCTCAATAAATCTTCTTTAAAAGATGATTTTCCTCTTCCAAACATTGATAAGATTATTGATTCTCTATTTGGACATGCTTTATTATCCTTTATCAATGGTTTTTCTAGATATAATCAAATTTAATCCCTCATCAAGATCAATATAAGACTGCTTTCATAACTCCATGAGGAACCTTCTACTGGGTTATTATGCCTTTTAGATTAAAAAATGTTGGTGCTACTTATCAACACACTATGACACTTACCTTTCATGATTATATACAAGATCCTCAAAGACTATGTTGATGATATCTTGGCTAAGTCTATTTCTCACAAGGACAATGTCAATGTTCTTAGACATATCTTAGAACAAATTTATAAGTACAACATGTGTTTGAACCCTTGAAAATGCATTTTTGGAATGGATAGTGAAAATTTTCTTAGAATTATCATTTAAAATAAGGGAATTGAAGTGGATAGAAATAAAATTGATGGTATTATTAATATGCCACCTCCTTTAACCATTTCACAACTTAGAATTTTGCAAGGAAAAATTCTAGCTAGTCATAGGTTTGTGTCACACCTTGCAGATCATACAATTCCTTTCACTTCATTATAAAAGAAGGGTAACACTTTTAAATGGAACGATTATTGTCAAAAATATTTTGAGGAATTGAAACAATATCTATCCAATCCTCATATTTTAAAGCCAGATATACCTGATTAACTATTACTTCTTTATACTTTTATTTCCTCTCATGCCCTTACTAATTTATTATCTAAACATGATCAGGATGAAAAAGAGATATGGTGTACTAAATAAGTTATACTTTTCTTGAATATGGATCATGATATACTCCAATTGACAAATAATTTCTTGCCTTAGTTTTTTCTACCCCAAAATTAAGACATTATCTTCTTAATGTTGAAATTTAGGTCCTCATAAATTTTGATCCTTTAAAACATTTATTCTCTAAAAGTGATATTTCAGGATGTCTTGTTGAATGGGTCATGATGCTAAGTGAATTTAATCTTAAATTTATTTCTCAAAAATAAATCAAAGGATTAAATTTAACTAATAATTTAGCTAAAGCCCCTATTCTTGAAACTATTCCTAATTCAACTTTGTTTCTTGATGAATTGTTCCTCCCTATAGATGTTGATAACACATGAAAATTATTTTTTGATGGATCTAGGTGTCCAAATGGCTTTGATATTGGTGTCATATTAGTACCTCCTTCAAGGAATATGCTTCCTCTATCTTATCAGCTTAATTTCCTTTGCACTAATAATATAATAATATATGAAGCCTGTTGAGCATCATTTTTACACGAAGACAACGACTAGGAATTTGCGTGAGAAAATTCCCCTCTTGGAGGATTGATGGAATCAATCTCAAGGGCCCTCCTTCTAGTGCCACTTCTGTTGAGTGTCATTTTTACATGAAGACTACCACTAGGAATTTTCGTGAGCAACTTCCCCTCTTGGAAGATTGATGGAATCAATCTCAAAGTTCCTTCTAGCTGGGTCTCAACCACTTGGATATCTCAATAGAAGACAAATGTGTATTTGTTAACAAGGAGGCCTTTGTTGGTTCTTCTCTCAAGGGAAACTGCAAAAGAAACTTTAGGAAACCAAGATATCTCTTTTTTGCCACAATTTTCAGATTTAAGAATGAAAGCAATGCTAATTTAATTAATCTACTGAAAGTAACTTGCAAAGAGGGTTAGAAAATGTAGGGTAACAAGAGATTTGAAGGAATTACTGAAAAGAAATCTAATGGACATATGCTAATATCACACCACCATGTGATTTAAATAACCAAGAAGATGAAGAAACCCACAAAATAGAGATCAGATCATGTCACAATCTTCAACTGAATGGATGCAATCATCAACAGAATCAAACAAATGCAGATGTATGATAAGTCAAAACTCATTAGATCAAGAAGCCACTCTAGATGTGCGCACATGTGACACAAGTTTGATCAGGATTAAATTGGGAAATATTGAAAATCTAATTTTTCAAAATTTCATATGTTTTAGTAAATTGCAATTTATTTGAATACATTTCCAATGCATCAAACGGTTTGTAATTCAGAGCTAGGATGAGAAAGTTATGCCTTCTCCAAGCGAACCTAAATTTTATATATAGCTTTTTTGATAAATTTTGATAGTTTTAATAGTTTAATTATAATAAACATTATGATGACTCTTCATTTCAATTCCAAGGGATTTGTGTGACCCTTGGGATCCATCTGACTTGTATAAACTCTAATTTTGAATAGAATGGAGACACTTTTTGGCTTGCAATCTTGTTGTTAGTCTTTTAAGCTTTTATGTCAAATTTCATAATATTGCAGGTTTCACACTAGGTATTGTAATCTGATTCATAATTTAGATTAGTGGTATCAGAGTGGGAATGCTCCTTTATGCCAATTCACACAAGGTCTTCCTACCAAAGATTAGGATTGGATACACAAGATTTGTCAAAATATCCACCTTTGAGATGCACATGATCAAAGATGTCAGAAGATGCTATTAAGAAGTTGATAAAGGAAGCTTTAAATAAGTAATGAGAGGAGATGATGAGTCAATTCTCAAACCTTTTATAGAATAAAAAACCCTCTGGATTAGGAACACCATTTCATGGAAGTACCCCTTTCAAGGTGCAGGTCAATTTTGACATACCAAATTTTGAAGGAAAATTTGATTCTGAAGCTGTTGATAATTGGTTATCAAAGTTGGATAGATAATTTTGTGTAAATGATTTCTTAGATGCATAAAAAATAACATTTTCTCTCCTCAAAGCTAAAACCCATGTGAAATTAGCATGGGAAACCAAAGTAGCAAATAAAGAACGAGAATTAACTGTTGAAGACAATTTTGGATTATCTCTTGATAAGAAGCCCACATGGGGAGAATTTGTGGAATACATAAAAGAAGCTTACCTTCCTGAGGATGTATATGAACAAAAATACATAGAATGACAATTGCTTCAACAAAAGAGGGATCAGTCTATGCAAGATTATACCAATACATTTCATTCACTTTCAATAAAACTTGGTATTGAGGATTCAGAGAAGCATTAGATTTTGAAATATCGGAGTGGACTTCATAGGTATATTCAAACAAAGATGGAATTTTTGAATATTGAGACATGGGAAACTGCCTATAAATACGCTACAAAAATTAAAGAGAAATTCAAGCAGAAAGGAAAGAGGGACTACTTTGCAAATAATAAGCCAAGGGTTGAAGGTGGCAATAAATTTGTAGGAAAATAGGTGACCAAGGAACCTCATTCAAATTTTCTAAAGAACACATGGTGGGCTGCTAAAAATACACAAACAGATACAAGCATGTGGTGTGAGATGCATAAGTCCCCAACCCATAATACAAAGGATTGTCCAAGTATTAAAAATTTGATGAAAGAAATATGAGGAGATGAAGCTGAAACTGAATCATCACCAATAGATAACTCTGAGAAAGAGGAGAATGATTCCATCATAGAAGAAAACCCATATGTCATAGTCAGAATTGCTAAAGTATTGCCTCATAAAGATGAAGATAGACTTTTTCATTCATAAATGTGGGTTGACGGAAAGCCTCTGCATTTTATTGTTGATAGTGGGAGTCAAAAAGATTAAATTTGAAAGTGACAAGACACCCACAACCATACTCTATGGGATGGGTAAATGAGGGACAAGACATTCAAATAAACCAACAATGTTGTCTACCATATTATGGTAGACGACATTGTTGGTGAGATGCATAAGTCCCCAACCCATAATACAAAGGATTGTCGAAGTATTAAAAATTTGATGAAAGAAATACGAGGAGATGAAGCTGAAACTGAATCATCACCAATAGATAACTCTGAGAAAGAGGAGAATGATTCCATCATAGAAGAAAACCCATGTCGTAGTCAAAACTACTAAAGTATTACCTTGTAAAGATGAAGAAAGACTTTTTCATTCATAGATGTGGGTTGATGGAAAGCCTCTACATTTTATTGTTGATAGTGGGAGTCAAAAGAATTTGATCTCTAGGGAGATAGTCAAAAGATTAAATTTGAAAGTGACAAGACACCCACAACCATACTCTATGGGATAGGTAAATGAGGGACAAGACATTCAAATAAACCAACAATGTCATCTACCATATTCAATCAAGCCTTTCAAGGATGAAGTGATATGTGATATAGCACCACTAGATGTATGTGATGTCTTGCTGGGGAAACCATACATGTATCAAAGGCATGAGGTGTATGAGTCCATGCCACGTAGTGTTACAATCAAGCTTGGTGGGAAGAGATATCAAATACTAGAGGTATGTCCAACACAAACTGCTTCTTTAGTAACTACTAAACAATGTAAACACTTGATTGCTCAAACTGGAGCTTTTGTTCTACTAATGATTCACCCTGAACAAACAAAGTCAGTTGTTCTTAATACACATGCTAAGGAAACCATAATAGAGAATCAACAAAATTAGATGGATAAAATTCTAAAGGAATATCATACTGTGTTTAAACCACTAGTGGGAGTACCAACACACTGTCAAGTCAAGCACTCTATTGATTTAATCGTAGGCACACCACTAGCACATGAGCCAATATATAGGAGGTTAGTTTTGGAAAATGATGATATTAAGAGAAAAATCCAAGATTTGATTTAGAAAGGACACATTCGTCCAAGTTCTTCACCTTGTGGCAGTCCAATTATCCTTGCTAAAAAGAAAGATGGGACATGGAGACTTTGTATTGATTATAGGTCATTGAACAAAATCTCTGTTAAGAATAGATATCCAATCCCTCAAATTGATGATTTGTTGGACCAACTTAGGGGGGATAATTTCTTTACAAAAAATGACTTGAAGTCTGGATACCACCAAGTACCAATTGATCCAGCAGATGTGTGGAAGATTGCATTTAAATATAAGGAAGGTTTGCCGGAATGGTTGGTCATGCCTTTTGGCATAAAAAATGCCCCAGCCACATTTATAAGATTGATGAATGATGTTCTTAGACCATTCATTGATTCTTTTGTGGTTGTTTATTTGGATGTCATACTCATCTTTAGCAGAACTTGGTTTGAGCATTTGCAACATGTTGAACAAGTGCTTTCAACTCTGCAAAAACATAAAATTTATGCCAACATTGAGAAGTGTTCTTTTGGTATGTAGAGTATTCAATACTTGGGATATATCATTGATACTGAGGGTGTTCATGTTGATCTAGCAAAGATTCAAGTAATCAAAGATTGGCCATCCCCTAAAAATTTCACAGAGCTTTGCAACTTCTTGGGCTTAGCCAACTTCTATCGTAGATTTGTGTTTGGTTTCTCACATATATCATGGCCTCTCAATCAATCACTAATGGGTGGAGCTCAAGAAAAATTTTAGTGGACAGAGGAAAAGCAATGAGCATTTGAGGAGTTAAAGAAAAGATTATGTTTAGCACCAGTATTGGTCCTCCCAGATCTACACCAATCATGTGAGATAGAAATAGATGCATCTGATTATGCTCTTGGTGTGGTACTCATGCAACATGGGCATCTTGTTGCCTATCATAGTGAAAATTTTTCTGATACAGTACGTAGGTACCCCACCTATGATAAGGAGTTGTATGCCATTGTTCAGGCTTGCAAACAATGGAAACATCATATACTGGGAAAGGAAACTATTATACATACAGACCATAAACCACTTCAATTCTTGCAAATAGAAGGGAAGCTACAAAATGATAGACATCAATAGTGGTCAACCTATCTACAACAATTTCACCTCAACATTTGTCATAAAAAAGGAAGTAGTAACAAGGTGGTAGATTGTTTGAGTAGGCCTCCAATTGCAAGTTTGATAATAGTGTTGGATTCATGCGGTCATCAATCATCCACTTGGGAACAACTATATATTATTGACCCTGATTTGGCTAACATCCATAGTAATTTGGTAGAAGGAAAGTCTGTCTTTGATTTTCACTTGCAGGATGGGTTTCTTTGCCATAATGGTCACATATGTGTACCCACCAAGGAATGGAAGAAAATGATATGGGAATCTCACTACAGTCATGTTGCAGGACATTTTGGTATTAGTAAGACTACTACTATCCTTTAAAAGTATTTCTATTGGCTAAAAATGAAGCAGGATATCATTTCACATATACAAGCTTGTGCAGCCTATGCAATTGCAAAGCCAAAAAACTATAAGTTGGGTCTATACTTACCATTACCTATTCTTGATAAGCCATGGTAGTCTATTTCAATGGATTTTATGTCTGGGCTTCCAACTACCAGGCGGGGGCATGATTGTGCATATTTTGTGGTAGATAGGTTTTCTAAAATGGCTATCATGGTGGCATGTAAAAAGATGATTTCTGTAGAAGATACCACCAAGCTATTTTTTGAACATGTTTGGGTTCATTTTGGTTTGCCAAAAACCATTATTTCTAATAGGGATAGCAGGTTCATTAGCAAATTTTTGTCTACACTATGGGCTAAAATGGACACCAAATTGACAAAGTCCACAACATTCCATCCCCAAATAGATAGGCAGACAGAAGTGGTGAATTGAATGATTATTCATATTTTACAGATGTATCATTCAAAACATCCTCGCACATGGGATGAAAGCTTACCCTATGTGCAACACTACAACTGTGCACTCCATAGTACTATAGGGCACAGTCCATTTGAGGTTTCTCTTGGGTACTAGTCATTGGCACCTATGGATGTAGAAATACCATCTCTACACTCTAATAGTCCATTGAATGGTGACAAGGAGGTAGATAAAGCAAAAAAATTCATTCATAAAATTAGACACCTACAGCAGCAAGTTTATGAGATCATGGAGCAAAGTAATCAGAAGTATAAGGAAAGGCATGATAAACATAGAACTCCTCATCAGTTTTAGATTGGTGAGAAGGTATGGTTACATCTTCAAAAAGAGTGCCTGCATGGACCAAATAGGAAGCTTCATCCTCTTCATTATGGACCATACACTATTGTGAAACAAGTTGGTGAGAATGCTTTTGAACTTAATTTGCCATCCTTTTTGGGACTGCATCCAATTTTCAATGTGGAATTGTTGAGACCCTATTTTCCTCCTTTATTGGACATCTCCCAAGCTATTGAACACATTCAAGCTACAGAGTTAAATCCCTCTACTACTACTCTATTCTAGTGCGACCATGTTATTGAAGCCATTTTAAAGACTTTGATAAATTAGAACATTCCTCTGTATCGGGTGGTTTGAGCTGGTCAACATTCTCATCAAGGCAAGTGGTTTACTAAGGAACAAATTGAAGAACAATTTCCTCATCTATTGCAGTAGATTAGTGCAATGGGGCCCATTGCCTCTTAAGGGGGTAGGAATGATCCAATGGATTTGTGTGACCCTTGGGATCCATCCGACTTTTATAAACTCCAATTTTGAATAGAATGGAGACAGTTTTTGGCTTGCAATCTTGTTGTTAGTCTTTTAAGCTTTTATGTCAAATTTCACAATACTACAGGTTTCACACCAGGTATTGTAATCTAATTCATAATTTAGATCAAAGTTAATCTTAAAGCACCAAAGAATGATCTCAGAGAGTCGTCACAACATAGCAATGTAATATCAGCAAACACCAAACTAAAGATCGCATACTTAAAATCATTAAACAACCAATTGGCTCTTTGAAATAAAGAATGAGAAAATCACACATTCACAAATTTCACATACATAGCAGATAAATCACACCATGAATGAAGCACCAATTGTATTTTTTTTATTAATCATCAAGTTGACCCTCATTACATTGTTTTATTATAATTTATAGAGCTCTGCTCTTATTTTCGCAGCTAGGGTTTTATTGCAACTAAAACTTGAAAGTAAATCTAAACTAAAGCTTGCATTAAAGAAACTACTTCTAAAGATTAACTAAGCTAGCCTAGAATAGAATTAATCCTCATGCATTACAAATATTTGAATAAAATCAAGCATTAAACAACTCAAAAATGGAGCTGGAACTTGTGCATGCACTAGATAATCTTCATGTTTGCACCCTTGACCCTTGGTTCTGGCTTCTCCACATGGACCCAACTAGAAGAGATCCCAAAATCATGCACAAAAAATCCCAAAAAGGAAGCCCAGATGACTAGAAAGTGATCTTTGAGATAACTGGAGTTAACTTTCAGATTTGCCAAAAAATGCCCAAATCCTGACAGTTGATCCAAAAACTCAAGACCCAAAATTGACTAGGTCCTAAGTCCTTTATCTCCACAATTTCAGACTTGTCGGACCTGTCAGACTTGTAGGTGGCCAAAAAAATCCTTATGGATGAAATGCTAAAAATTAGGCACTGCAAAATTGGCTAAGTGTCAAAATTGAATTTCTTGTACAAAAAATTTGGCAGGTTTTGAGCTGGAGGCTCACTGGCTGGGAGGCATTTTTGGATGTTCTTTCTTGAACCTATCTACTATCTCTAACACCTCATCAAATTCCAGCATCTTGATCCCTTGAAGGATCTCTTTCTTCCTATCTTTGAAATCAATCAATTCTTTTGCAAAAGCCTTTATTTCTTCCTCTTGACTTAGCATTTTTTGAATTTCCTCCTTCTGGTAGAACATCTGTTGGAGGTCTCCCTTAGACTTTACCCCTCAGAATATGCCTAGATATTAATCGATGATGTCATTTAATAAATGCATGGTCTTATCATCATCTTCATCAAACAAATCTAGATCTAAACCTTCAAAGAACTCCTACAGCTCCTTTGCAAAAAGTGTGATGTCATCCTTTCTTTTATTCAACCTATTGAGAATCTTCTCAAATATGGCCAATGTCGCTGCTATCTCTTGGATCCATTCTTCAAAATTATCCAATTCCGCCCTTTCATAAATCTTCATCAGAACCTGGAAGCATTGCTTTCTTATCATCGTTAACTCATCCAATACCTTTTTCTAATTGAGGATGGTTTCTTCTACACCATTTTCTTCACTCATGATCTCCACTAAAGAAGTTATTCCTACCAAAATGTTTCGAAAGGGCCTTAAGATCCTCCTAAGAGATAAGCTAGCGAACTGCTCAAAATCTAGCTTCCATTCAGCACAAGCCTATACAAAAGAATGTGGAATATCTGTGTCTATATCCCCCTTCTTCTCCAAAATTGTCTGTAAAGAGGCTTCAGGGTTATTAGGGTCAATTAGACCCGCTGTCTTCAGAATGAATTTCTTCATAGCTTCATTTTGCTCTTCCAGAGCTTTTATCCTTTCTTCATCTTTATTCATGAAGCCTAGAGTGTGCTTCAACCCCAAAGTAGCCAAGGTTTTGCTACCTTCCCTAGTTGGATCTCCCAAGTCTACCTCCTCCAACACATAATCATCTGAAGTGATCTCATTTATACCAACATCCATTGTAGGAATAACCACCTATTCTTTCCACCTCCTTGTTTGATCTTGTGTGACATATGACATTCTCCTTACTTAGGGAACTGATGCCATTTGGTGGAAAGCATGACCTAGTGTGGTCATGTCAACCTCATCATCAATGTACATTCTAACCCTCAACTATAGTTCTTTGGTAAACTATGTGGGATTTGAGAATGCATTCAATGGCTCATAGGGAGCAACCAATGTAGAAGAGGTTGCTATGTGTTCTGTCCTTATTTCCTCTTGAGCTTCTTCTTCTTCTCCCATTTCTTGCTCATTCCCAACATCCTGTTCATGTTCCCCCTCATCAGTAGTTTTCTACTCATCATTTGTTTGATCCTCAATATCTATTTGTAGCTTATCTTCTTCAGTATGTGGTTCCTCTTCTGCCTATGATTCTCCCTTGTCATTTGGCTCCTCAGATCCTACATGAATTTCTTCCATTTTCTCTCCACCAATGACTTCTGCTTCTTTCTCCAGCTCCTACAAGCTCTGGGGCATTGATTCAATGTGAACTTGGGGAGGAATATTGAGTGGGGGAGGCATGTGAGACACAAGGGGAGTGGTTGAATGGGCTGGTGGAGGTGGAGTTGAAAGGGGAACATGGGATGAAGAAGGTTGCTGAGGCAACAATGTATTCTATATGGGAGTGGAAAATGGAATAGTGGGAGGCTCTTGAACTGGAATGGTAGGAGGTGTGGAAGGATGAGGTGGAGGTGGAGGTGGAGGTGGAATGGATGAAATGAATGGTACCTATGTACCTACTCCTTCTGAGGTGACCCCAATAGAAGAGTCCTTTTATGGTTCTATAGTTTTTCCTTGGTCCTTAGTCATCTCAACATCATTTTGCCCTAGAGGTCCCTGTTGTAGATCCTCTCCCATGCCACTAAAAATACTAGTGAATTACATAGGAGCTTGTTGCTTAGACTCCTTGAACCCATGCAACCCCACAAAATTTGTGATGTTGAATTCATCATCGCTAAGGGCATTTAGATTTATTGGCTCCACCTATGTAGCCCCTTCACCATCCTTAGGATCATCATCCATTATCCTTCTTTTCTTTAAGAATCCCACAGATCGGGTCCTCCTACTGAGGGGAACTTCATCCAAATCCTCTTCATCATCCTCCACCAGGGTATCCAGATGTGTGGGCATTGAGCCTCTCTTCCTCTTGTACATTGCTAGGAATGAATGCTGAATGTTTGGTAGCCATTTTGTAGCACTTGTTGTTGCATTCATGACTATGATTGTCATTGATATCAACACAGTGATCTACTAGAGACTTGCAGAGAAGCAGACAGTGTTTGGATTAGCACATGTGGGATATTGTAGTTGGAGCTATGTGATGTTGAGGATATACTCTTTGATATGTTATATGTTTATAATTAAGAGCATAGACAACAATTCATTTATTCATGAAAGTTATGATCATTTTGGTGGAAGCAGTATTCAGACAGTGTTCCTAAGTAGCAGTTTATGGAAATCGGATGATATCTCCTAATCAGAATGGAATCTGGTTTTGTGTAGTTAAAGGGAAGTTGAAGAAACATTTTTAGTGATGTGGATGATAGCACAAACTTTGAGGTTGCACGAGTGAAGAATTATTGTAATTGAAAGCTGACAGTTTTGTGTAATTTTGATGTAGCATGTGGAAACTTTTATTTTGTAATTGGATGCCAACTCATTTGTAATTACTTGAGTGTGGTATAAAGGAAGGAATGTTTTTCCTTGTTTTAATATGGTTGGATGTGATGATGTATGCATGAAGTGAAGAAAAGATCTAATTGTGAAAGAAAAATTGTGAAAGAAGACATGCGAGGTACAAGGATCTAAAATTGAGGTCTGAGGAAAAAGTGAATGCAGCTTGGCACTGTCTGAGAAGAGGTAACATATTGTTGAGATCAGTAATCCTTTTGTATTATTCTATTGAGTAATAAAAAGATCAGTTGGACAGTGTGTTCAGTGATCTTACATTGAAGCTATTTGGGCAGTGGATCCATCTGTCTTCCATAACTCTTAACAGGGTTAGAATCTTTTAACAGGGATTCAAAATCTCCTAATAGGGATTCATATGTACTGAATGTATTTCATAAGACTCCTAACAGATTCCATCCTTTCACAAAGAATATTCATATTAGTGCATCTTTTGTGGGCATCATTCCCACCGGGGTTTACTCTTTGATCAAGAGGTTCCCTAGTCAACATATCTTGTGTCATTGTGTATGAATATCTTTCTATGGTTGGTAATTATATTTATTACATGGTTTAATGCTATTGAAGTTGATAAAAGTTATAATTATCAGATAACTATTTCACCCCCCCCCTCTCATTTATCTTGGTGGACTTTACTTTCTAACAATTGGTATCATAGTGACAAGTCCTTGAAAAAGAAGTTTAACAACTTAAGGAGATCCATGGCAAATTTTAGAAAAGAAATCCCTAAGTTTAATGGAGTAAATTTTGATAGCTGAAAAGAAAAGATGAAGACACACCTACAGTGTTTAGGACTAGGTTATTGGTTGATTACAAAGAATGATAAGACTATCATTGAAGAGGACAATCTTGAAACATGTACTAGCGATGAGAGAGATCTATTCATGTGTAACATACTTGCAAGAGAAGCACTTTTGATAGCCCTTCCAGAGAATGAGTACAGTTAGGTAAAATGTTTGAAAAAATCTTATGAAATTTGGAAAGCTTTACACTCTACTTTTGAAGGCGATGAACATGCAAAGAAAGTTAGATTACATAATTGGATATGTGCATTTGAAGACATAAGAATGATGGAAGATGAATCTGTTAGAAGCTATATTGGTAGAATGTCAGAAATTGTTGTAGGCATAAAATCTTGTGGAGGAAAAAAGATAGAGAATGAAGTGATATGGAAAATTCTGAGGACATTGACTCCTATATTTAAGCAGACAACATAGATGATTGAACAAGTTATACCTTGTACTTAAAAATTTACAAGAGAGACTCTTCTTGGAAGATTGGAAGCAGCAGAGATGAACCTAAGGTTATCAAGAGACTTGCCTAGAATGGAGACAACATTCAGTGCTCTTAGTGTTCACCCTACTTTGTCAAGATGCATCAGTGTGAGCGGAGATTATGCTAGCAGCAGCAGATCTAGAAATGAAGAAGACAAGAAGATTGAAGAAGGTATTTCCTTGCTTGTGAAGAGAGAACCAGATGGTAAGAAAATTTTTAAATGTTGGACTTGTCAAGAATATGGTCATTTTGCATCTAAGTGTCCTAAGAGAGTTAAAAAGTACATAAACAATTTCAAACCTAGAAGATCTAAGGAATGTTATCATTCTAATGATGAAGATCTTGAAGCTAGTGTAGAGAGAACTCTAAGTGAAAGTGATACTAATAATAATGATGACATAGGATTTGTAGCAATTAAAGAAGAGAATCCTGAAACTAATGTTAAGGAAGAAAAAACCTTAGTTTCCTAAGTTGAAAGAAAGCTGGTTGGATTATAGATAGTGGTTGTTCACATCATATGACTGGAGACATGAAAAAGCTCATAAAGTTTAACAATTATGATGGAGGAGTTGTTAGAGTTAGAAACAATGCACCTTGTTTGATTAAAGGTATATGATCTATTACTCCTGATGGAAAGACTAATACTGATGATGTTTATTTTGTGGATGGATTGAAACATAATCTTTTAAGTGTTGGACAGTTAGTTGATAAGGGATATCAAGTTTGGTTTACTGAGAAAACTTGTGTGATAAAGGATAAAGATGGAAATCTAATTGGAACTGGATCTAGAACCAAAGGTAATGTATTTCAATTGAATCCTACTAAGATGACATGTTTGATTACTAAGATTGATGACAATTGGTTATGGCATAGAAGGATTTGTCATATAAAATTTGACAACATTGTGAAAGTGAGTACTACACTTGCAGTAAGGGATTTGCCTAAACTTATGAAGCCTACTAACATGATTTGCAAAGAATGTGTGATGGCTAAATAGAAGAGAAGTTCTTTTCCCAATAAGAAGTTTACATCTGTAGAAAAGTTGGAGATTGTTCATACAGATTTGAGCGGTCCCACTAGGATGAGAGGATTCTATGGAGAAAGGTATTTTATGATTCTTGTTGATGATTTTACAAGAATGATGTGGATTTCATTTCTTAAAGAAAAATCTAAAGCATTTGATAAGTTTAAGATCATTAAGATTAAAGTTGAGAATGAATCTGGAATGAAGATTAAATGTTTGAGATCTGATAGAGGTGGAGAATTTACTTCTAGAGAGTTTAACATCTTTTGTGAAGTAAATGGCATTAAGAGATAGTTTTCAACCCCTAGGACACCTAAACAAAATGGTATTGCAGAAAGAAGAAACAGATCAATGACTGAAGCAGCAAGAGCTATTTTATTTGAGAATGATTTGGCAAAGATATTTTGTAGAGAAGAAGTGAACACAACAGTGTATACAATGAACAGAGTACAAATCAGAGTAGACACAGACAAGACACCCTATGAATTATGGTTTGGACATGAACCCTCAGTTAAGTATTTTAGAATTTTTTGGAAGCAAACATTATATAAAGAGAGATGATGATATTAGAAAGTTTGATCCTAGAAGTGATGAAGGTATATTTCTTGGATATTCTTTGAAAATAAAAGCCTATAGATGTTACAATAAAAGAACTAAGACTATTGTTGAAAGCGCAAATGTTAAAGTTGATGAAAAGTTCAAAATTTAGGAAAGAATGCTTGATTATGAATCAAATGGAGAAGCTCATCCTAAACCTAACACTGGAACTACTAAATTATTTTATGAGACTGATAGTGATTTGTTGAATGAAAGCCACAGTGAAGTCATTGAAGAACCTACACCTGAAGTGAGATCTGAGACAATGACACCTAACAAGAATTTATCAAGAAAGCATCCTATTGGGAAAATTATTAGAAGCATTAAAAGAGTTCTAACTCAGAATAAGGTACAAGAATAGTTATGTTTGATTTCTCAAATTGAACCTAAAACTACTAGTGAAGCTTGTGAAGATGAAAGTTGGATTAGTGCTATGAAAGAAGAACTGGATCAGATTGAAAAGAACAAGACATGGGAATTGGTCCCTAGACCTAAAGATAAGAATGTTATTGGAACTAAATGGGTATTCGGAAATAAGATGAATGAACAAGGAGAAGTAGTAAGAAACAAAGCAAGATTGGTATGTAAGGGATACTCACAGAAAGAAAGAATTGCCTATGAAGAAACCTTTTCACCTATAGCAAGAATTGAAGTAGTAAGAATGTTTTTGGCTTATGCAGCTTATAAGAAATTCAAAGTATATCAAATGGATGTAAAGTTAGCATTTCTGAATGGAGAATTGGAAGAAGAAGTCTACATTGAGCAACCTAAAGGTTTTCCTTTGACTCAAGAAGGAGACATGGTATTTAAATTGAAGAAAGCCTTATATGGACTAAAGCAAACACCTAGAACTCAGTATGCAAGATTGGACAATTATTTGTTAAAGTTGGGATTTACAAAAGGAACAACTGATAGCAATCTGTACACAAAATAAATTGAAAATGGTTTGTTGATTATAGTTATTTTTGTTGATGACATTATTTTTGGAGGAGAAGATGAAGCTAGTGAAAAATTTGCTGATGAAATGAAGACTGAATTTGAAATGAGTATGATTGGTGAAATGAAATACTTTTTGGGATTATAGATAAGATAGAACAATGATGGTATCTTTTTAAGTCAGACAAAGTACCAGTTGGAACACCTATGGTAACTGGACATAAATTATCTAGCATAGATGAAACACCGACAATTGAATAGAAGAAATACAGATCTATGATTGGAGGATTATAGTACTTGACTCATACAACACCTGATATAGCACATTCAATTGGAATCGTAGCAAGATTTCAAGCTAAACCTAAAGAATCACATTATGTAGTAGTAAAGAGGATACTAAGATATTTAAGAGGCACAATGGACTATGGATTGTGGTATGAAAAATCTAATGATTTTACCCTATGTGCATATACAGATGCTAATTGGGGAGGTAGTGTTAATGATAAGAAGAGCACTAGTGGTGGAGCATTTTTCCTTGGAGGAAAACTGGTTTCTTGGCTAAGCAAGAAGCAAAATTGTATCTCATAGAGCACAATAAAAGTAGAATATGTAGCAGCAACAAACAATTGTAACCAGATAATTTGGATGAAGTAAATGTTGAAGGATATTGGAATAAAGTTTGTTGAACTAGTTGTCATATGTTGTGACAACACCAACACAATTAGTATGTCTAAGAACCCTGTATTACATTCTAAGATAAAACATATAGAGATTAAGTATCATGTAGTAAGAGAGAAAGTTGCTGAGAAAGAAGTTAGACTTGAGTACATAAGTACAAAGGAGCAGATAGCAAACATATTTACAAAGCCTTTGCCTAAGGATACATTTGAGTATCTGAGAGGTATGCTTAGGGTTATGCCCTAGCCTACTTTTGAGAAATGATGTAGTTGGTTGCATTCATCCAGTTGTATATGAGCCTTATCTTTCTTCTGGACTCAATGTTGGTACTTCCTCTATGGGGGAGTATGTGTATCTGAGTTGAGTCATGAGGACTCTAGTGAATGTATTTTCTGAATTTTGTCTTTTGACATTAGAGTTGTTATTGACATAATGATGAGATTTATGTCATTGATTTCAATGGGGGAGAAGTGTACATGAAAAACCATTTGTACTAGCTAAATAGGAAAATGAAATCGAATTTGATTGATGAAGAGGACTTGAAATATTTTTTTCTAGAGCAACAGTATTGCAGTATTGGATTTTTGGAACATTAGATGTTTTTTCATCTATGTTTCCATCAATGCCAATGGGGGAGATTGTTAGGAATGAATGATAAATGTTTGGTAGCCATTCTATAGCAATTTTTGTTGCATTCATGACTATGTTTGTCATTGATGTCAATGTAGTGATCTACCAGAGACTTGCAGAGAAGAAGACAGTGTTTGGATTAGCGCACGTGGGATATTGTAGTTGGAGATATGTGATGTTGAGGATATACTCTTTGATATATTATATATTTATGGTTAAGAGCACAGATAGTAATTCATTTATTCATGGAAGTTATGATCATTTTAGTGGAAGCAGTATTTAGGCAGTGTTCTTGAGTAGTGGTTTGTGGAAATCAAATGATATCTCCTAATTGGGATGGAATCTGGTTTTGCACAGTTAAAGGGAAGTTGAAGACACATTTTTAGTGATGTGGATGATAGCACAAACTTTGAGGTTGCACGAGTGAAGAATTATTGTAATTGAAAGCTGACAGTTTTGTGTAATTTTGATGTAGCGTGTGGAAAATTTTATTTTGTAATTTGATGCCGACTCATTTGTAATTACTTGAGTGTGGTATAAAGGAAGGAATGTTTTTCCTTTTTGTAATATGGTTGGATGTGATAATGTATGTATGAAGTTAAGAAAAGAGCTAATTGTGAAAGAAGACATGTGACATACAAAGATTTGAAATTGAGGTCTGAGGAAGAAGTGAATGCGGTTTGGCATAGTCTAAGAAGAGGTAACATATTGTTGAGATCAGTAATATTTTGGTATTATTCTATTGAGTAATACAAAGATTAGTTGGATAGTGTGTTTAGTGATCTTACCTTGAAGTTGTTTGGGTAGTGGGTCCATCTGTCTTCCATAACTCTTAACAGGGTTAGAATCTTTTAACAGGGATTCATATGTACTGAATGTGTTTCATAAGACTCCTAATAGAGTCCATCCTTTCATAAGGAATATTCATATTAGTGCATCTTTTGTAGGCATCATTCCCATTGGGGTTTACTCTTTGATTAAGAGGCTCCCTAGTCAACATATCGTGTGTCATTGTGTTATTGTGGATGAATATCTTTCTATGGTTGGTAATTATATTTCTTACATGGTTTAATCCCATTGAAGTTGATAAAATTTATAATTATCAAATAACTAATTCACCCCACCTCTCATTTATCTTGGTGGACTTTACTTTCTAACATACACATGACCCTTGGTCACTCCAGATGGCTTGGGCCCTATGATCTTGAATTTATTTTTCTTTGTCGAGATTGGATAGTCTTAGTCGCTAGGTGAAGGTGCCTCTGGTGGTGCAATGCTTTTGGTCATCCTAGTCTTCACCTTCTTGGAGTGTGTGGCCAAACCATATGTGGTGGGATGCTCATGTCAATACACATTTTATGGCTTCAGAGGGGAAACCTCTTTGAACTGTGGTTTTAGTATCTTTTCTCCCTTCTTCTTCTTTTCTCAAGATGGTTTCTCAGGGAGTTGCTTCATGGGGAGTGGTTGCATTGGAAATGGACAAGCAATCCAAGACTTCATCAATTTAATCACATGTTGGGCTCTGAAATCCATGCTGTCATTCTCATCTTGATCCACCTTTGCATTCAAGATGGCCCTTGTGAACACCTTTTCTATATTGTATATAGAATCCAAAACTTTATCTGAATCAACATCTATCACCTTTTGTAGAATCTTCAACAATAGTGCACCCTGTGCTAGCTCTAGACTCATCCAGCAATAGTCACAGACTCTTACCTCATAATCATGTACACAATTGGCCCAATGGTCTTTAATATGCAACTCATGTACATAGTGTCTTCCCATTATGTGGCTATAAGTACCAATGGGGTCAAAGTGCAGCCTCACCAGATTGTAGGTTGCCAATGGGAATTCATCCCATTCTCCAATCAATGACTTGCAGACTTTCATATCAGGTACATAGTGGGGGCTGATGGAAATAGGAAAGTCCCAGCAATGTTTCTTCTTGTGCTTGATATGCTCATGGGTATCGGACTACTACCTTGCTATCTCTAGTAGAACTACCCTATTAGAAGGGTACCTTGGGAGCTTCTTGGGTGCTAAGGTGCTTCCTGCCACCTGAATATATGTGAATGTTTGAAATTGTATATAAAATGCCCCAATGGCCTTTACTTTAGCTAATGCTTCTATTGATAACCTTTTAGCATAGTCACCCTCAATGGAGTGGATGATTATGAAGATGAAGGCATCATTAACTATTCTAAACTCTGGGCTGTTGTGCATGAAGAAGTCTTTCCTCACTAATTGAGGGTACAAGGTGAATGGCCATGTGTTTTGTTCTCTGATGTTTCCAAATTTGGTTAATCTTGGATATACTACCCTAGTGGCTAGTAAGTACATGACATAGGATTTCATGTAGAAGTGGGGGTCTGCCTTCACCCGAATTAGTTGTTCATCCAGCTGGTCACTTAGAATAGCTGTCCAATCAAACCTTGCCTGCCTTTCTTTTATTTTTTGGATTAGGAATATCATCCAAGGTTCTAATTGGTGGGACTTGGGCAGCCCGTACACCCTTTTTATCATTGTTATAGCTACCTAGATATCCTCTTTCATATAGCCCCTCCTCATATCAATTCTATCCCATCTATTCTTGGGCAATGGCTGCATCAGGTACTTATTGTTCATGATGTTGTAAGCCCTTTGTGTGTCCTTATTGTAAAATTTGATCCCCTTGTTGATATTGAAATTAAAGAACTTATCTACCCCTTTGGGTAGATGGAAAACATCTTCAATGTTTTCAGGCCTCAAGTCCAAGACCACTTCTCCAAGGCTATTCTTGACCATGCGCTCATCTGGCACATAGTTATTGGCCAGTGTGTTGATCAGATCTGCCAAATGGATGGAGAATGGGTGTGCTACCGCATTCACCAGAGAATAGTGGACTAATGAAGTGCAGTCATCTGAATGGTCCATTGGCTGAGCACATTTTTTTAGGTACTCATTCCAACTCACATTCCTGATATCTATATCAGTTATCCCTGCATGTAAGTCAGTCACCTTGGATGGTGGATGGTATCCTTTGAACTGATACTTCATTGCTAGTGACACTAGTACTTTCTTGGCCATATCTACGGAGAGGAAAAGACATGAATGAGTAACATGATGAGAGAAAAAGACCCAAAAACAAAGTATATTATTAATTTTAAAACTTAAAATGGGTCAAAAAAGGGATTTAGGCCTTTGAGACCATCGGGGGTGTCACATCTCTAAAAGGCTGAAAAGGCCAAAACTATTGAAAGAGGCCTCTGCCATGTTCAACGAGCTTTGGGTGAATCGGAGGTCAAAAAAAACCTGAGGGCCGAAAAGGATGAAAGGTCGAGGAGGGTTCCTATCTTGACAAAAGTGATGAATCAGGGAGTTAAAGATCTTTGGTGTGCGAAAAGGCCGATATGGCTGAAAGTGCCAAAATCAAGGATCATAAGGTATACTTTGATATTTAAGAGGTGTGAAATTTTTTAGTGTGCGACAACACCAAAATGCCAAAAATGATCTAGCACTTGAGGATTTTGATGATTGGCAAGTGCTCTAAAATTTTTGGACCCCGAAGGTCTGAAACTAGGGTTTACAAT
Source organism: Chamaecyparis obtusa (assembly GCA_027943335.1). NCBI lineage: Eukaryota > Viridiplantae > Streptophyta > Pinopsida > Cupressales > Cupressaceae > Chamaecyparis > Chamaecyparis obtusa. Next base: position 1,225,161 of record BSBK01002863.1, read on the forward strand.
TAGACTTGAAAAGCAAATCTGATGGTGAGTTTGACCACAAACTTGCCAAGGGATGCAAGATGACCATACTAACAATCCCTATGGCCAAAAAAGGCCAACTCTAAGCAACCTAGACCTAAGGACAAGGCCAAAAAGGCCAAAAAGATGCAAACCCTAAACCTAGGACAAAATGAGAAGATCAAAAGCAAAAAAGACCATAAACTAAGACAAAAAAGAGGGGAGAAAAACCCACCTACCTAGGAGATGAAGAACTCGATGACGACTAGCAAGGAGATGAGATCCAAGCAATGAAAAGGTGACAAGCGGTGAAAAAAAAGGTAGGAGGTGGAGGAGCGAGTGCAAAAGTGAGGGTTCAAAATCCCTCATGTGCCTTTTATAGGCTGCGCAAGTTTTTTGACGTAAGCACCCCGCGAATCGGCCTTTCAGCCTTTGAGGGGCTGTCAAACCTCCAAAGGGCTGAAAGACCCAAAAGGTTGACTCCCTTCTAAGGGTTAGAATTTTAGGTTGTCGACCACCGAAAGGTCCAAAAATTATCTCAGAGCTAAAAGACCCAAAGATGCACTACTTGCTCTACCGGGCCCTTTGCACTTTCAGACATCTGAAAGTGCAAAAAAGTGACAAGGCCGAAAACTAAAAAAAATAAGGACAAAAAAACTCAAAAAAAACAAAAAGGGAGAAAGTAGAAAGAAAGAGGGGGGGCCCCTTGAGGCCAAGAGGGCCATTAGGGGAGCATGGTTGTGGGACGACAACAAATAGCCCAAACAAAGAAAGAAAGAAAAATGATTGAAGCTTCCCAGAGCCAGTCCACCTTGAGACAATCCTGATTCGCAATGAGCCAAGTACAAAGATCTTCAGATTGAGGATGTTTCTTATCATCACCAAGGTTGAGAAAACCATAACTTCCACATCTAGTGTGTGAGAATGTGTGCTCAAATTTCCTTGAAAACCTTTCATCCTGAGTTCTCAATGATAATCATCCATCCTTGTTAGATCACTGCCCACCAATCCAAAGTTAGCCATCAACCAATTTAACCTTGCTCTATTGCTAGGTAGGCATCAATAGCCCTGATAGAGATTGCTAAAGTCACCCTTTCCTGACTACAAATGAGCTTTGATAGAAGTCCTAGACTTCATAGGAGGGCTCTTAGACTTGATTTGCTTCAATTTTTAAGCCGATCCCTTTGAAAGCATCCATTTATGAGCAAATTTTAATAGTGTGGACTACTTGGTGCTCCTTGTAGCTTTGTAAAAACACCATCCGTTGCTCTTTCCTTTTTTCTTCTTTTTTTTTGGAGAACTGGGGTAGTGCTTAGACTATGCTGTCCTAGTTTCAAGCATTTCTTTGTTTATCTCACCTTTATGCATTCCTCCTTTTTATTTTCATGCTCTTTTCTTTTAGTCTATATTTCAATTAGGGAAGGGTTCTGACTTTTAGGCTTCCTTCATGACCATGGGCATCTCCTGACACAAATTGGAATTCCTTTTTTGAGAAGCTCATGGCTTGAGATTTTCTTTTAAGTGTGTTTAAGTGTTGAGGATGGTTGATTCTGGAACACTCCCCCGAAGTGTCTGAAAAGAACTAACCCTACCTCCGATCACTATTTCTAGCTCACTACAAGATGGAACTACCTCTAAGGTTTAAACCATGAGAAGCTTTACTCATTGCCTGGGCTACTTGAATGTGTGTGTGTCTAAATGTGGACCTCTAAATCAAGCACAAATGAAACATAGTCATTACTCACATGATTGAATTACAAGAGAGAGTATGAATTACTCAATCTAAAATTCATGGTGATGTGACCTGTTGCCTCCTATGTAGATGGGGTGTTTAATTACTCTTAGATTGGAGAGCCAACAACCATAAGACCGATTCTACAATGGAGGATTTTCAAGAACTATGAAGATAATCCAACTGAAATTGAGCTAAATGAATGCAATTTAATCTAGAGATGTAGAAATGCAATTATACTAAAAGCTTGAAATAAAGATGAAGTGAAATTTTAATCTAAGGACATTGAAATAAATATGATATTAATCTAAGAACAATTAAGCAAATTCTAATCTAATATGAGATGCAATATTATACTAAAATGAGATATTAAGCTAATTAATGCAATAAAGCTTTGAAAACAATGTAATAATGGAGACTAAAATTGACTATAGTAGAGATGCTCTCAAAAGTTCCTCCTTTCAAATGAAGAAATGAGGTCCATTAAATAAGCAAGCCTAAGGAGGGAATGAAGGGGTTCTTGATTTGAAACTCCTGACCCTTCATTTCCATTTGAGACAAAAAAGCATAGATTTACTTAATAAAAAGAATCAAAAATGCCACATAGGTGGCCTTTCGAATATCTTGAATTATTAATTCAAAAAGGTGTGTCCATTCGAATATCAAGCAATTATTAATTCCTTTTTATGGGTAATTAGCCAAATGGGGTGGATTTAATTTAATTCTAAGCACTTAGGACTTAGGATTAAATTAATTATCATAGGGGTAACTTAGCTAATATAAGTCGAAGACTTTAGGAATTAATTTTGATATTTGATTAATGCAATTTATGGTCTTTGCAATTGACATCAAGTCAAATTAAGTTAGGTAGGAGAGAGAAAATTGCCTAGGAAACTAGGACTTTGGAGATGTAAAATTGATGAAAATGCACCAAAATTAGTTGAAATTAATAGGTGCCAATTTTAGGGTATTACATTTTCCCCTCTTTGAATTGATGTGCAAACAGTGCATTGATTCAAAGAATAGCCTAAAGTGACAGATGACAAGAAATTCAGGAGTCTAGGTTAGGTTGCCAAGACACCGAACAGATCAAAGCATGATTTTCTGAAGTCTAAGTTAGATTGTGAAGACAATGATCTTGAGAGAAGATGAGAATCAGGGTTAGGTTGTCCCAATGCCCAAAATGAGATTCAGATGCAAATTTAGGACTGTCTCCAAAATCAGGGTTAGATTGCCCCAATATGAAGCTTATCCCTCCGAGACCCAGGTTAGATTGCCTAGATAACGGTCCAAGAGAGATTTTGAGAGCCATCTCCAGAATGAAGCTTGACTCCCAGGAATTAGGGTTAGATTGCCCCAGTACCTAAAAGATTTTGAGAACCATCCCTAGTTCGAAGGTTGATTCTCGAGGATATGAGTTAGATTGCTCAGATACCTAAAAGATAGATGACCAGATAGCAAGATGCGAGGCACCGAGATGCCCCTAGCAATGAGAACTAATGATTTAGATCAGACTGATTCAAGAATTGATTCGATGAGATTCACATGATGCAATCATCCTACCCCCTCGAGAGTGAAATTGAAAGATAACATATCAAAAGGACAATTGACAACAAGAGGTTGTAGAGCAGAAGCAATTAGACTAGATTTGAGAAGCTATAGAAGCAAATTGGAGAAAAGTAGAGGTCTGATTGACCAAGTTTGACCATGGTTGACTAGAGTTGACTTTGATGAAAAGAGCAAAGATCTTGAGAATATGATGCAAAGATGAGGGTCTGGCAGGAAGATGATGCCATAAGACTGACTGCACAAGCATCCGATCCCAAAGGGTCCCAAAATTTAAAATGCAATTTTGAGCTATCTAGAGATGTCAAATTTTGATTTCAATCCCAAAAATGGATTCAGAGTAGTCGATTTAGCCAAGGGTGCAATTTTCATGCAAAATGGAGCACTTTTGAAAATTAGGTCAAAAGCTATATAAGGCCCAAGGGGTCATTTTCAATTCATTATTCACCTTCGTCTTCTTGTGATTTCTGAGCTCTAAGAGAGAAAATGGAGTGTCTTCCACTACATATGCATAGATTTGAGTGCTCCTGATGACATGCCTGACCCACGGAGTATGATGCACCTATAAGTAGTTGATAAACCTCCTTGTATTTCAATTCATACAGCTTTATAGGTCAAATTAGGAAGATCTAGCTAGGTTTGAGTCATGTTCTTCCAATCTCGCACAAGGAAGTAGTTTCCTCATGCCAGCCTAGGTCTCCTCTCATGTGAGAAAATAGGTTCTTCACATGACTTAGGTATTCTTCATGCAAGGCCTATCTGAAATCTCGCGATAGCTGAAAGAGGCTCCCACGCAAGATTGTAGGAGATCGCGTAAGGTCTAATCTTATCTTGCACGAGAAAATAGTTTTCTTGCATGAAGAACTGCTATAGAATTTGAAGTCCTTGTCAAAATTTCTCAAATTTGCATGAAATCAGCCAAGTAGGGTGTCACAGAGCCATGTCTAGGATAGATGTCATACTGCATTCATTGTTGTCATGTTGAAAAACCATCATGTTTGAGATATTGATCCAATGTTGTCACTTTCTTTGCAGGTTGACTTCCCCGATGTTGCCTTCAGGATGCACCATCCAATTATCACCACACTAGTGTAGAGACTCATAGATGCATAGAGCGCCCATATTGATTCTCTTGGTCTAGGATACTTGCATTTTTTTCCTGACATTCAGGTAAATCATGGTCTGCTTACTGCACTTGTAGAGCATTTCCATTCGGAGATGAACACCTTCCACTTCTCAATGGGGGAGACAATTGTGACCCCAGAGGACATATACAGGATCTTGAGGATACCCATCCATGGTACTCAAGTAGAGTACGAGACACAACCAAGGTAGGGTACATTAGCCTTGAGAGCGATATTCCAAGATGATCTAGTGATGGGTTAAGCCATCTCCTGGGATGATTTGATCAGTAGGCACAATGATGCTCATCCTTTTGCTATCATACTTGCGATTTTCCTGAGCTGCTACCTTGTTCTAGATCAAGGTCAGCATGGTCTAGAATGCGGCTGGGGCATGATTTTGTGGAGGATGTTGGAGTGAACAACTATCAGATTTGGATGGGGTGAGTGTATGTTAGCCCACATGTACCATGAGATGCATGAGATAGTGTATCGTATCATGAGCACCATGGTGGTAGGAGTATTTGTTCTTCAGATCTGGGCCTAGGAGCATCTCCCTATTTGTAGGACAATTTTCCATGACACACAATAGCATCTTGAGCTATATATTTATAGGTACATGGGTGTCATGACCCAACCTCTACTAGGCAAGATAGAGTAGTGGAAGGGGCAGCTGGATGACATGGCGGTGGTAGTATGGAGACCTTGGGTGGCCACAGAGCCATGGGATGATGCTCATCAGGAGCTGTCACATATGTTTTTTTCTTGTCCACTGATCGGGTGGAGTGTCCATACCATTGAGATGTTCCATTTCACACATGTCCTACACTAGTTTGGCAGACAATAGGATATATCATAGGAGTACTGCCCCTATGTTCACTTCTCTGATGAGGAGAAGAAGGGGTGGCATGCAAGATTAGATCTCGGATGATGTGCAATTGAGGCACGCATACTAGCTATGTGATGGGACTACATGGTGGGGGTCACCAATGCAAGGGTGACTCCTCCATACAAAGATCACTTGATAGCATATCCTCATCTAAGGTTCATAGATCTAGTTGGTGTGAGAGCCTAGCAGCAGCCTACATAGTAGCAGCAGGCACAAGACCAGTAGGCACCACCACAGTAGGCACGATAGTAGGCACCATAGCAACAAAGAGTACTGAGATCCCAAGCAGGGTAGATTAGCATCCCAACTAGGATGATGGGCTCAGATGTAGGAGCTAGGAGTAGTGGGGCCCAACAAAGGTCCACCAGGTAGCGGACTAGAGATACTTCATAACAGACTCCTCTAGATGATGATATGGACATGCCGAACATTCCAGCAGGATTCGGGACACCTCAGTTGTAGGAGGCTCTTAGGAAGAGCTGTGAGAGGGTATGATAGGTGTAGAAAGAGTGGGATGATTACCACACCTGATTTATTCAAGAGGAGACCCATGTAGCGGATAGAGATGCTGAGATTAGACAGCTGTAGGATGAGCTGACACATTCCAAGATTGAGACAAGGTACGAGGCTGCCTAGGCAGCATATTATTATGCAACTTATTACAGGGTTGTCCTAGATTTGTCAAAGAAAGTACCACCATTCACTGATTATGCTAGAGCTCCCCAAGCACCTCCACTAGCACCCCCATAGGCACCGCCATAGGCCCCACCACAGGCCCCACCATAGCAGGCACCACAGGTGCCTCCTTAGTAGGCACCTCCATAGTAGCCTATGCCCTTACCATAGAGACCATTGCCACCACCTCCTCTAGGTGGCAATGGATCTTGATGTATTCCTTGTTGTTGCAACTCATTTTTGAGAGACGTGTATTGTAGTCATTTTTGATACTGTGCTCAAGTAGTACCTTCTTCTTTTGTATATGACATTTGATCAAGATATATATATATGAGATTGACATTTTGATATCATCGTACTTGTTGTATATTGCTTTGATGTATGATGTTTATGAGATTTTTTCCTACATGCTTAGATATATGGATAGAAATGTATGAAATGCACATGTTTCCTTTTATGAATATGCACATGTTTTAGTTTATGATGATGCAGTGTGAAATGTAGTGGTAGATGAATAAGAATGTATGTAGATGTGTAATGTATGATTTATGCTTATAGTGAATGCACATGTATATGTAGATGCAAATGAATGCAAATGAAAATGAAATGAAAATGCATATGGTACTAATCATCTCATGCAAGATTGTAGCAATATATGATAGGTACTAACCAAAAAGATAAATACGTTCAAACATCAAAAGCGAGGACCAAACACTTGTGTAGCCAAGAAGAACCTGGGACAAAAGATGAGGACCTTTGATGAACATAAAGCAATCAAGAGCGCACCAAAACACTGTCTCAAATGCAAGCCTAGAATGAAAAAAACAAGCAAGCCTAAGCTAAATGCAAGCCTAAAATGAGAATGCAAGCCCTAGGACTTGGTTTTTGGACTCACCGTATTTATCATCATCGAGTTCGTTTAAGCACAGGACGATCACAAGATGTCATACAATCCTCACTAATATTTCAATTATGAGAATATGAATATGACATAATTCTTAGAGTTGTCGGAATGAGGTGTAAGCATTAAGGCACAAGAAGCCAAAATGACCTGAACACCTATTCCTTTTAATTTAGCAAGTTAACATAAGCATCAAAGTACAATTTCTAGAATGACCTGAATGTTACTTGTGAACAAACACACTAGACATGTGAGAGTTCCTTCTTTTTCCAAAGAGTGCTTGTAGTGACCCTTACATTCACTTAGTAGGATGAGAGTTAGCAATTATACTTGTAGCAGAAAGAAGTCACTCAAAACAAACAAGGAGAAGAACCAACCTCACCAAAGCATCCATATAAAAGGAGTTGAGGTACACATGGCCATCCAATATGAGATGAAGGCTCTTACAGATGGACACCCCTCTTAGATATATTCTTTGGATCATTGGAACTAAACCAACAACCAGAAAGCAAAGAAAAAAGAAAACAAACAAACAAGCAAAGGAAAAGCTCAACATTCTTCAAAGGAACACAAAATTAGTTTTCAGTTTCAGTTTATGTTTGTGTTCAAGTGGATTGAAGTCGAATTGGAAGAAAACAATATTCAAAGTCTTGACATGATAACGACAGCAAGTAGACATAGTGAGAACCACTAGTGACCATCGCAAGAGACAAAATCTCAAGAAGATATCAAAGCATGAACCAAGTATCAGTAGGAAAACTCAGTGAGAACCATTGGTGACCAATACAAGGAAGATTCTCAAAAGAGAGAATAAAATGTGAGAAAAACATCAGCAGGCAAATGCAGTGAGGACCACTAGTGACTGATGTAAGGAAAAGATCCCAAAAGAGTGAGGTTCAAATGAGAGCTAAGTATCAGTAGGTAGGCACAGTGTGAACCATTGGAAATTGATACACAAGAGATCCTCAAGGAGAGAAATCTCAAAAGTAGCTAGGCATCAATAGGCAGACGTAGTGGGAATTGCTGGTGACTGATGCATAAACAAAACTTTCGAAAGTGATAGGACAATGCCCCCTAGACCAAGAAGATGTCCCCAAGCATGAACCAGTTCCAATCCATGATGGGTCGAGGAAAGTCTTGAAGAAAATTGAAAGCAAGTGCATGAGCTGGCAAACTAAAGCAGGAAATGAACTCAAGGTAGGAAACAGACTAAAGCAGGAAAATGTGAAAGCAAACTAAAGTAGGCAACTAAAAGCCAAGTAATGCTGAGATGAGATGTAGCTTTAGGAACAAGAGGCGCTTGTTTACCAAGTTTTCACCATCTTGGCAGAGATTCTATTTTTGCTACCATGATGCCTGTTTACCAGGTTTTCATCAATGGCACATTTTCTTCTTTTTCAATTTTTTTTGTACTTTTCTCTTTTTTTTATTTTTTTGTATTTTTGAATATTTCATTTTTTTTGTGTTTTTTATCTTTTCACTTTTTTTTTTGTATTTTTTCAAATTTTCTATTTTTTTTATTATTACCAAGGTGCCTGTTTATCAGGTTTTCACCAAGATAATAGATACATCAAAGTGCCTATTTACCAGGTTTTCACTAAGATGATCATTTTTTTAGGACATTTTGCAATTTTTAGGATTTTTTGCAATATATCATTTTTTAGGATTTCTTCAAGACCAATAAGTATGTACATGAACACGCAGAGAATGCCTCAATTGTAGAACTTCTTGAGATGAAGAGTGTTGATAGGCTCTTTGAGTTGCTCTCCTTTAGTGGTGGAGAGTCGGTAAGTGCCAGATCCAAATGTTGCAGTAATGATGTATGGACCAAGCCAGTTTGGTTCAAATTTGCCTTTGTGAACTCGTTGCTACTAATTTTTGGGGTTCTCTCTTAGGATGAGATCACCTACTTGGAATTCTCTTTGTCTGACTTTCTTATTATAAGCTTTTGACATTCTCTTTTGATATGCTCGGAGATGATCAAATGCCACTTTCCGACATTCATCAAGCAACTCAAGATCTTGAAGTCGGGATATTCTGTTATCTTCATCAGTGATGAGGCCTCTTAGAGAGATTCACAATGTCGAAATCTCAACCTCAATAGGTAATACTACCTCTGCTCCATAAACCAAGGTGAAAGGAGTGGCCCCTATTGGTGTTCAGATACTTGTTCTGTAGGCCCACAAAGCTGGATTAATCTAGAGATGCCAATCTCTACCAGATTTATGAACTGTTTGGTGCAAGATTTTTAGAATTGTCTTATTAGAAGCCTTTGCTTGTTCATTACCCTGAGGATAATAGATAGATGACCAATGTTGAATAATTCTAAATTTAGTACATAAGCCTGTCAGGTCCTTATTTTTGAATTGTCCCCATTGTCAGTGATAATAGATGAGGGTATGCCATATTTGAAAATGATATAGTTCAATATAAACATAGCAATGGTCTTATCGTCAGCTACATCGAGAGGAACTACCTCAACCCACTTGGTAAAGTAATCAGTAGCTGTGATGATGAACTTGTGCCCTCTTGAAGATGAAGGATGTATCTAATCGACCAAGTCAAAGGCCCATTGCTAGAATGGCCAGAAACTGATGAGAGGACTAAGTTCATGAGCAAGAGCATGAATCAGGTTCCCATGAAATTGGCATTGCTTGCAAGTCTTAGCATATTGAACAGCTTCTTTTTCCATGTCTGGCTAGTAATAGCCAGCTCTAATAAGTTTTCAGGCTAATGTCAAACCACTAGAATGAGACCCATAGATACCTTCATGTACATCGACTAGCACACACTTGGACTCATCAGGTTCTAAGCACCTAAGGAGGGTACCATCTAGATCCTGTCTATACAAGTCATTTTCTATGAGGACATACAGTGAAGCAGTATGAATGAGGTGACATTTTTCATTCTAGGTATACGTGTCAGGAATGATCTGGTCATGAAGGTAGGAAAAGATATGGTGGTAGTAGGATGAATCATGTCCAATGACAAAATAGATCATCCTAGATTCAGGGATATCATAGGCAGGGTAGTGTAATGCCTCCACCAGGAACTCATATTTGAAGTCATTTTTTAGCATTTGTAACATTGAAGCAAGAGTGGCCATTGCATCAGCTGCTTTATTGTTTGCCCTTGGAATATGCTGGAAAGAAATGTGTGCAAAGTATTGTTTAAGATCATCCACCATCCTTTTGTAAGATATTAGTTTGTCATCTTTAGTTTGGTAGACATCGTTGACTTGATTAATGATTAACTGTGAGTCTCCAAAGACCTTGAGCTCAGCCACACGCCATTCAAGGGCCATCTTCATGCCATTAATGAGAGCTTCATATTCAGCTATGTTATTCATGTAGGGAAACAAAATTTTATATGCTTTTGGCAATGAGTATCTTTGAGGTGTAACAAATAGAATGCCTGCACCAGATCCCTGCTGAGTGGATAATCCATCAAAGAACATGCTCCAAGATTGATGTGTGAGAAGCATGATGGATTCATCTAGAAATTCAATACTCAAAGGTTGATGATCTTTTAAAGGATCCTTCACCAACTGATCAGTAATCACTTTTCCCTTAATGGCTTTTCTTTCCACGTACTCAATGTCAAATTCACTAAGTATCATTACCCATTTTGCTAATCTACCCATGAGGGCAGCCTTGCTCAACAAGTATTTTAGTGGATCAATATTTGCAATAAGCCTCATGGTATGAGCTAGCATACAATGCCACAATTTTTGAGAAGTGAATACCACTACTAAACAAACCTTCTCAATGATAGAGTAATTCATTTCATAAGCAACCAATGTTCTACTGATATAGTAGATTCCTCATTCTTTATTGTTCTGATCTTCTTGAGCTAAGAGAGCACCCAAGGACGTGTTTGTTGCTAAGATGTATAGGATAAGTGGCTTCCCATGAATAGGAGGCATTAGTATAGGTGGATTAGCAAGATATAGTTTTATTTGAGTAAGCCCCTTGTCGCATTCCTCATTCCATTCATAAGTCACATTCTTATGCAAAGTTTTAGTGAATGGTTGTGACTTGTCAGCCAGCTGTGAAATAAAACACCTGATAGATTGTAGCCTTCCTTGCAATCCTCTCATTTGATTGATATTCTTGGGTGGAGGCATGTCCATAATAGCTTTTACCTTTTCAGGATCAACTTCTATGCTTTTAGTTGAAATGATATAACCCAAGAGTTTCCCAGAAGTAACACCAAAAGCGCATTTCTTCGGATTAAGCCTGAGACTGAATTGTTCCATGTGGTCAAGGATGGGACCTAAGTCTATGAGGTGAGTTCTTCACTACATGCTTTTGGATAAAGTATCATCTACATAATCCTCCATTATTTTATGCATCATATTCATGGAAGATAGTAGTAACAACTCTCTGGTATGTTGCTCCTGCATTCTTAAGCCCAAAAGGCATGACATTCCAGCAAAATGTGCCCCAGGAACATGTAAAAGTAGTCTTTTCTTGATCTTCTGGCACAATTTTGGTTTTATTATAGCTAGAAAAGCCATCCATCAAGGAATACATCTCATATCCTGTTGTCATGTCAACTATCATATCAATATTAGGTAGTGGAAAGTCATCTTTCAGACACGCCTTATTCAAATCTTTGATATCCATACACACACGAATGGATTTATCATGTTTAGTGATTGGAACAATGTTTGAAATCCATTCTACATAATCAATAGTTCTTATGAAGCCATCCTTAAGAAGCTTTTCCAGCTCTGCTTTAACCAAAAGCACTACATGTGGATGCATTTTTCCCAACTTTTGTTTAACAAGTTTGATACCTGGTGCAATGGAAAAATGATGCATGATTAGATTGGGATCTAATCCAAGCATGTCAGAATAGGTCCATGCAAAGTTTATTTTCTTGTTCTGAAATAATCTTGTGAACTCTTCTTTTTCTTTAGCAGACAATGATTGTGCTAGGTGAATAATCTGTGGAGCAGCCTCTGTACCCAAATTGACCAGCTATATTAGCTCAATTAATATTGATGACCTCTCTTGAAGGTGGCTCGGAAGCATATCAAGTATCTCATCCTTGGGCACCTCAGAGAGTTTTTCACCCTCGGATACATCTTATTTTTACTATTTTTGGCTCTGATACTACCACAAAGTGGTTTTCACCATCAGAGCATCTATTTTTTCTTCTTTTAATTTTTTGATTGAGATACTTGATATTCACCTCTGTCATGTTGACACTGCTTTCACTGGTGGAGGACATCACAGGTTCAATAGCATGAAGGTAAAAGGCTAGATCATAATCAGTCTAGAATGTTAGGACTTCATTGGATTTGAAAGGGGAGTTCTAATTTATTAGATCAGGATGGCGGAGTGAAAGGGAAGTAGTGAATGGTTCAACTACGTTCATGGTATAACCCTCAAAAGCACTGATGAGCAAGTCAAGACCTAGAGTGATCTTGTCCAAAGGAGTGTTCAAATCCCTAAGAGACCTTGCATCAGAAGTAGAGGACACATTAACATTAGTGGTGCCTAATTCATGTGGCCTAGCACTAGACCCTTCACCTACTTCAAGAAGTCTTTCATACATGTGAACAGTATCTATGTCTACATCATAGGTAGCATTAGATAAAGAGTCGAACTCATATTCATGTGAGTCAGTACTTGATGTAGGAATGTCATTAGCAGCATCATCAAAATCATTATTATCCCTTGTGGCATTAATAGCTTGCTGAAGTTGTTCTTGTTCAAAGTACTTTTGAAAATGAGGTGGCCTATATCGGTCACCTTGAAAATCAGGATCATCATTTAGTGATGCTTTCCATTCCTCATATGTGAATTGGTATACTGAAGAAGTTTTATCAGAATCATTATCAATATCAATATTTGTCTCTATCATATGAACACATATGATAGGCTCATCAAGTTCAGCAAGGAGTGCTGCAAGATCTGAAAGAATAGGATATGGAAATGTATCTTCCTCAGAGCTGGCCTCTAGATTCACTTCTGGAGTAGCATCTTCAATTTCTTGTTCAGGTTCAGGTTTAGACTCAGGAGTTGACACAAATTTCTTGGTCCCCAAATGAAAGGGAGTATTTTTAAAGCCCAAGCCACTAGTATCTTTTGTGCAATGACCTATAGCTTCAATAGGTTTTAGTAAGCCATTATCATTTTTCCCTATAGGACCACTCCCCTTATAACTGAAGTGCTTCATGATTTTGAAGGCCTCATTATATGGTTCTTGCTCTAAATCTAGAGATGGAGTGGTTGTTTTAGATGTTTCTTTTCCTTTATAGATCCACACTTTGATAGCCCTATTTTCATCCTCATCTTCTAAAGGTGTAGATGCCCTTACAAAGGTGCCATCATAAACTATTTGAGGGGGACCATTAGAAAGCTTATTGTCCTCAGAAGGTCTCCCATAAGAGTGGGGAGATAGAGGTAGAGCAGCCAATGATAGTACAGGTTCCATTTGGTATTCTCCCATGCCTATATCCTTGAGTCTCAAAGTTTGTTCCATTTCTTTTAGCTTAGCATCACACAACTCAGTAGATTCTCTATTTGCCAGAACAAAGCTATCTGCAGTTTGTGCAAGAGTGTTGCAAGAGAAATTGGTAATTGCTGGTACAGTAACTTTTGCTCCATGGAATGGAAACTTAATGCATTGATGATACATGGATGGAATAGCCTGCATCTCATGAATCCAAGGCCTACCCAACAAGATATTGTAGGCAAGAGGAATATCAAGCACTTGGAAAGTAACATCTCTCTCAATGGGACCTACATGGATAGGTAGCACAAATAAGCCTTGGGACTTGTGTTCTTCCTCATCATAAGCTTTGATGGTAATATTTTTGTGAGGATCTATGCAATTCTCATCATATCCTAGCTGAGTGAGTAGTTTAGTGGAACAAATATTAAGGCCAACACCATTATCTTTGAGCAGTCAGTGGATGCGCTTAGGACCTATCATGACCTCTATATGCAAGGGAGCATTATGTGGGTGACTCAAAGAGTGGTCATCTTCTTTAGAGAAGGATAAATAGTGAGGCAAAGTCAAATGACCCACCATAGATTGGAATTGGTTAAGATTGACATCCTTGGGAACATTTGCCTTAGCAAGGGCCTTGTCCAAAATCTGCCTGTGAGTAGGCAAGATCTTCAGCAACTCAAAAATGGTGATCTAAGCATTGGTTCATTGGAGTTGATCTAAAATGCTATAACCAGCTGAGCTAGCTATAGGGATAGATTTCATGTTTTTTTTGGTGGGGCCAATAGCAGTCTTATCTGTAATTTGCTTCAAAGCAGATGCAGGAATATTGGGTCTCTTATTTGCAGTTTTCTTTTGGGCAGACGTGGAAGCATTGGGACCTTTTAACACAACTCTCCCTCATGATTGAGTGAAAATATTGTTTAGATTCAGATGGATGAGACGTGGAGCTATGTAAGATAAAAGGAGTCCTAGATTTGGGAGCATCATTTCCCCCTTTAGAAGTGATCATGTCACAATATTCCATCTCAATAGGTTCAATCATACCAATAACATTATTGTTATTAGTGTATGTATAATTAACTTTAGGGTTGGTATTCTTGGCATTTGAAGACTCACCCTTCTCATGAGGAGGGAAGGGATCCTTAAAAGCTTGGTGATCTGAATTCTTGTTATGGCCACCCACAACAATATCACCACTATCGATCAAATCTTGGACCTTGTGTCTCAATTGAAGACAAGTTGAAGTCTTATGACCAATGTTCTGGTGATAGTCACAGTAAGCATTATCATTCCACCAGTGAGGTCTTGGTTGTGGGTCATAAGTACCCTTTTCTAAAGGAGTAAGAATCTAATTCTCAATGAGAGTCTTATAGACCACATCAAGAGGCTCTCCCAAAGGAGTAAAATCACACTTGGGTCGAGCAGCCCAAGGTTTGTTCCTAGCAAATCTTGAAGTTTGTTGGTTGTCTGTTATGGTCTTTTCGACAGCCTTAGCTACTTGTATACTAGAAGTAAGATTAAAATTATACTTTGAAGGCTTCACAATAACATTTTCCACTACTCCATCATTTACTACATCTCTGTTCTTTTTGGTAGCATTTCCTTTATCCTTGTTTGTGGAGAATCCTTGTTTATTCAAAGTCAGTTCTCCCTTCTTAATCATGAAGGCCTCTATCCGCACTGCTTGTTTGATCATACTATCAAAATTAAGAGGACCTTGCAATTGCACTTGGTATCCAAAGTCTAGGACAAGATTTTCCAATAAAATGTTGAGTCTCTCAGACTCTGGTAATTTGTGAGGACACTTTGTACATAATTGTCTCCACCTTTGGAGGAATGTTAAGAAAGATTCTCCTTGTCGCTGTTTTTAGTTGCAAAGATCCTGAATGTTGACTGGATGTTGAATATTATGCAAGTAGTGTTGGAGAAAAAGATTAGCCATTTCATCAAAAGTTTTAATACCAGTAGGAAATCGAGAGAACCATTCCATAGCTGGTCCACCCAAACTACAAGGAAAAAAATGCATAACATATGTTTGATCTTGCATGAATTCCATAGACAATGCACCAAACTCCCTCAAGTGATCCTGGGGATCGGTTGTACCCAAGTATTTTTCATATTTAGGGAGTTCCACACCTCTGGGAAAAGGTGGCATATGAAGACTTCTGTCAAATGGGAAAGGACAAATACTTTCCATCATAAATTGTTGAGCGAGTTTATCTTTATTCCTCACAAGTTGATTAATTTGATCTTGCATTTCTCGGACCATCTTTTGCAACTTTGTGGTCTTAGTTTTTTCTTCCTTAGCTATGAGTGTCTCAACTTGATAGTCTCAGGGTAGCTTGGCCCCTTGTTTAGCTAGCTCAAGGAAGTACTTTTCTTTCTCTTCTAGGAGAAGGATCTCCATCATTTTAGTAAGACCCTTATTAGCTTTGGTAGCATCTATATCATGTTGAGTTATCACTTCATCTTCATTCCCAAGGATCTCATAAATACTCTGAACCTGATCTTGTTGTTGATCATCTTGGTTTTGATCAAATTGAGGAGGATGATAGAAATAGGTGGGTTGTCAATCACCTTGAGGTTTTCTTTGAGATTGATCATCATTGTGGGACTGATTTTGGTCATGTTGAGATTGACCATGAGGTTGCTCATTTCAAGGTTGAGCATGACGTGGGTCATTAGAGGATTGACCATGATATTGATTGTTGTGAGATTGATCAAAGGTTTGACTATACTTGCCCGGTTGGAAATCAAATGGATCTCCCATCTTGTTGTAGACTTGTGAAGTATATGAAGACTTAGCAAAGTGATGTGAACAAGATCAAAAAGGTGTGGTCAAAGTAACCTTTGGTGAGTGAATAGGATCAAAAGATTTAACAAATTTAGATGAGAAGATATCTTCAATAGTATCACTAGGTTCTATGGTAGAACTATTCTTAGTAGGATCAATAGGTACGATAATAGGATTAGTCTGAGGAAGAGGTATTCCAAAGTTGTGAAACAATGAGTTCTCTTGGAAGAATGAGTTGTTTTGGTCTTGAAATGAGAAACTAGGTTGTGCTTCAAACAATGGATTAAAACACTCTTGAAACATTAGAGGTGATGGTTGAGACGGACTATCTTTCAAAGTATTCAATGAGGAAATCGAGGATATATCACAAATTTTAGATTTTGCAATAGATTCAGGAGGATCTATTTCTGAATTAGGAGGTTCACTTCTACCTTGATTAGGATTCTGAATGGGATAAGTCTTGCCACTTCTAGTTGTGATAGTCATAGACGAAGATGAATGAGAGAGGACTCAGGACAAAGCTAGACTTGGTCTCTAAGAACAATGCAAAGGAGATAAAGGCTAGAATAACCAAGATGCAAGATGGACCTAGTATGAATCATCAAAAGAGGTGGCTAGAAAGCCAAGATAAGACTATCACAACATGAGATACAAAAGGCATAAAGAGATAAGGTAAACCAATGAGAGATGACACGAGTCAAAGCAAAGATTGATCGATTCCTAACTTGAAACAACCAATTTTTGATAGTGAATGACAAGAAAGCAGAAAAATAGACCTTAGACAAAAAGTAGATCAGATAAAAGTCAAACAGTTAATGGAAAATAGGTCTCTATTTTTGCAAACTGGGCTACAGTCTCACGCGAGAGAACACCAGTCTTCACATGAGAGAACAAAGTCTCACATGAGAAAGTGCTCTAAAGTAAGAAATCTCACATGAGAAAAGTGCAAGATTTGATAATCTGACATAATTTTTGAGGATGAACTTGAATTTTGAGGTACAGTCTAAACTAATGTCTGACAGAAAATCCAATTTCCTGACAGGTTTGAAGAACAGTTTAATCAACAATCTCATTTTAGGATTTCAAGAATTTTTTTAAAGACACAAAGGTTTGAATCAAGTAGTTGTGATATAAGAAGCAGTCATTAACAGACCTATCAAGGACAAAGCAACTTGATAGCATCAGGGGAGTCTTTGTTTGATAATGATTGGACAATGTTTAAGACTTGATAACAAACACATAGCTTAGTCCTACAAAAAAAATGGTGAGAAGCCAAAACCTTTGCCCCATTACTTATGCGCATATGTGCACCTCACACAGCCGTGTCACCCCCTAGAGGGAACCCATATTTTTGGTATTCCAAGGACTCAATAGTGTACATTCAAAGGTTACCCTTGTAGCAAGGGCTAGTGTCACAACCGCCTCTAAATGTCTAGGTGTATGCCTATGATGGGAATCTACAGGAGATATTCTTCCCCCTCCCTAGGCAAAGATTATGACTCCTTTCAGAGGTGAACTAGGTAGGCCACTAGCTATGACAAGTTCTTAGTAGGCTTCCGTTCATGCTAACCTTTGATGCCCCTGATACAGGGTTGAGGCCTCGTAGCCACACCAACACTTGAAAGTCATACACCCCCACAAGCAGGGCTAGGAGTAGCGCCGCTTAGTACAACAGATAGAGCCTTCTCAAGATGATAGTCAAAGTCTTGAGAAGGAAGCTAACATGGTTTTGGAGTCTTTAGACTCAACAAAACATTCTTTATTAGAGTGAGATGGAATCACCAACAATAGGTGCGTACTCACTTGGGTCATTCTCGAAGGTTCAACTTCCGGCAAGCCCTCTAAAGGTGACATTGGACTTGGTTTAGATTCAAGGGTCAGATTTTCTAGTTCTCCCAAAGGGAGAAGAGCATACTTCTCTATCCCGTTTCCTCACCCAAACACATCAAGAAGATTCATCACCAAGTTAGCTTCACTCCACCACAACTACAAGCTTTTGGGTTTTTGTTTCTCTCAAAGAGAGAAGAGCATAATCCCCTGGCTAATAGAAGCATAAAGATTCACTACCTTTCTCTGCTTCCCCAAGAATTTGTCATATTAGTAAGATCATTAGGATTTTGGGTTCATTCATGGTCATCACCTCCATGTAATGAAGAGCCAAATTCCCTACTCACTATCAAAATCCTCAAGAAATTTTAATGGAGCCCTATTTAGACTATGTGAATGAAAGCAGAAAACAAGCACAACATTTTAGCAAGTCTTCGACTATCGGCCTGCAATCAAACCATTAGCATGTTTTAGTTCTTTGGCAAATGTCCTGCAAAAAAATATTACGCTATGAAAATAACAGAGAAATGATAAACAACAGCAAACAAAAAACTGTTCAAAAACTGAAATTAGAAAGATAGAAACTGAGAAAATTGAAACAATGTACTCTAGTCTCGCGTGAGGAAGTACTCCACAGTGTGTGAGAAAGTGCAGGATGTCACATGAAGGCATAGAATCTCATGTGAGAAAGTGCTACAGGGCACATAATCTCATGCAGGATGCTCTGAATTCTCATGCAAAGATCCATACACAGACAGTACGGACACACGACATAGCTTGAATTCCTATCAGAAAAAAAAAGAGAATGAGGCTAGAAATCAGATTTTCTACCCCACGGTGGGCACCAAAATGTGTGTGTCTGAATGTGGACCTCTAAATCAGGCACAAATGCAACATAGTCATTACTCACATGATCGAATTACAAGAGAGAGTATGAATTACTCAATTTGAAATTCATGGTGATGCGACTTGTTGCCTCCTATGTAGATGGGGTGTTTAATTGCTCTCAGATTGGAGAGCCAACAACCATAAGACCAATTCTACAATGGAGGATTTTCAAGAACTATGAAGATAATCCAACTAAAATTGAGCTAAATGAATGCAATTTAATCTAGAGATGTAGAAATGCAATTATACTAAAAGCTTGAAATCAAGATGAAAAGCAATTTCAATCTAAGGACATTGAAATAAATATGATATTAATCTAAGAACAATTAAACAAATTCTAATCTACTATGAGATGCAATATTATACTAAAATGAGATATTAAGCTAATTAATGCAATAAAGCTTTGAAAACAATGTAATAATGGAGACTAAAATTGACTATAGTAGAGATGCTCTCAAAAGTTCCTCCTTTCAAATGAAGAAATGAGGTCCATTAAATAAGCAAGCCTGAGGAGGGAATGAAGGGGTTCTTGATTTGAAACTCCTAACCCTTCATTTCCATTTGAGACAAAAAAGCATAGATTTACTTAATAAAAAGAATGGAAAATGTCACATAGGCGGCCTTTTGAATATCTTGAATTATTAACTCAAAAAGGTGTGTCGATTCGAATATCAAGTAATTATTAATTCCTTTTTATGGGTAATTAGACAAATGGGGTGGATTTAATTTAATTCTAAGCACTTAGGACTTAGGATTAAATTAATTATCATAGGGGTAACTTAGCTAATATAAGTCGAAGACTTTAGGAATTAATTTTGATATTTGATTAATGCAATTTATGGTCTTTGCAATTGACATCAAATCAAATTAAGTTAGGTAGGAGAGAGAAAATTGCCTAGGAAACTAGGACTTTGGAGATGTAAAATTGAAAAAAATGCACCAAAATTAGTTGAAATTAATAGGTGTCAATTTTAGGGTATTATAGAACGGACCACTAAAACTGAAAGCACTGACCTCTTGGAACAAAGACCTAAAGAAAAGAGAAGGATGACAAAATTGACCGATAACTAAGAAAAGACAATATAGTACAAGAATATATAGTAGTAAAGTACAAGGGGCCAATCAAGACCCAAAAAAATGCTTCAGAAACTGGCCATTGACGGGTAATGGGACCAATTCTCCATCAAGAGAACTAATCCTAAAGGTATTCTCTCCTAGGATCTCAGCGATCTAGAATGGGCCTATCCACAAACGTTGGAACTTGGTGTGGCTACCTAGTTTTTATTTTGCTTTGTCCCACATTAAGACCAAATCAAAAATTTGAAAGGCTTTTATGGTTGCTCTTTTGTCAAACCATCATTTGACAACAACCTGGTGTTTGGCTATGTGTTCCAAGGCCATAGTTCATTTTTCTTCAAGGTTCAACAAATTTATGATGTGAATCTACACCCGATCCTCACCCTCAACGTATTGATCCATGAATCTCAAGATTGGTATTTTCAGGTTCATCAGAAAGATGGGCTGCAAACCATACACTAACTGGTAGGGAGAGGTCCCTAAGGAATTTTTTACTCTGACACGATCTGTCCATAGAGCATATTTCAACTAGGTGTGCTAATCTCTGGGATTGTCATCCAAAAGATGTTTGGTTACCATTGCTAGGTTCTTGTTGGTTGACTCAGCGACTCCATTCCCTTGCGGGTAGTAATTGGATGAGAATTTTAGAATTACTAGGTTCTTAAAGGCCCATTGAATGAGACTTGCAGATGAAAAGTAGGGGGCATTGTCACATACCAGGAAAAAAGGCATGCCAAACCTCATGATGATTAAATCTTCCAAGAATTTGGTGATCACCTCAGTGGTACAATTTTTCATAACCTGTGCCTCTGTCTAGCGTGTATAGTAATTATTTGTATTCAAGATGTATTGATGACCTACCAAGGATGGAGGATTGATCATTCCCACAAAATCTAGCCCCCATTGGGTGAATGGATGCACTTTGTATACCAGTTGTAAGGGCATCACTGGATGTCTTTCTTGAATGGTGTTGGTTTGGCAAACATGGCAAGAGCACACATGCTCATGAGTATCTTTGAATAGAGTTGGCTAGTAATAGTTGGACCTTAGTATTTGATGAGCTATAGCTTCTGCTAATCCATGTCTAGTACCATACTTATCATGAAATTCTATGAGAACTAGCTCAGCTTCTGTTCAATCTAAACATTGTAGATACAATCTGTCATAATTGCATTTGTAGAGCTTCCCATTTTTCAACATGTATGAACTACTCTTATTCTTAAGTGCTCTCTGCTAGGAACCATTCAATCCATCCAGACAACAATTTTGCAGCAAGTAGTAGACTATGTCTTGATACCATACATCAGTGACTATTCCTTCATTAGTGTACACCTGGCACACCAAACCTTGTTCCATCTCAGCCATCATCTTGGTGAGGCCTTGACCTCTCACCAATTTCATTGGTTGGATCTCAATGTTGAATTCCTACAATATTGCCATCCATTTGCCTCTTCATTCTCCAAGTTCATTTTGCATTAGTAAGGATTTGACTGCTAGATCTGGAACAATAGCAATGACCTTACTCCGAAGTATGTAGTGTCTAAATTTCTTGACAGCCTTGACCAAGGTGAAAGATTGTTAATCCAAATTAGGATACTTGAGTTATACATTCTTTAGTGGGAAACTCATGAAAGCAATCGGCCTTTCATCTTCACCTTCTTTCTTTTGCGTGAGGATTCCTACACATGAATGTTCTGAAGAAAATGAGTAGACTTTAAATGGTAGAAGATAATCAAGATTGACCAAGATTGTACCAGTGGAAATGGATGTCTTGATCTCTTTGAAGGCCTCTTTAGCCAGAGCATTCCATTTGATTTTAGCATCCTTCTTCAACATATTGTTTAAAGGATGCACTATCTCTGCAAAACCACTGATGAACTTCTTGACAAAGTTGATTTTCCTGAAAAAGGACTTCAATTCCTTCCTATTGTTTGGTGGAACCAATTTGAGGATAGCTTCAACCCTTTGAGGGTTAATTGAGATGCATGTCTCAGATATAATGTGCCTGAGAATTTTTCCTTGAGTCACCCCGAAGACACACTTCTTAGGATTCAAAGAAATCTCATAACGTCGACACCTCTTCAAAACTTTTCACAAATCTTCGATGTGGTCTGACCAGTTCCTGGAGAAAATTGTGAGGTCTTCCATGTATATAACAATACATTTTTTGACTAGACCCTTGATTGCCTCATCCATTGTCCATTGGAAAGTAGCTCTTGTGTTGATTAGACCAAACAACATGCAGTGATAGGAAAATGTTCCCCATTTTGTAGTGAAGGCCATTTTTAGACGGTCTTCTTCCTTTACCATGACTTGGTTGTACCCTGAGTAGCCATCTAGAAAGGACATCATTTGGGAACCATTGACCACCTGTAACAATTCATCTAGGGAAGGAAAATGATAGTTGTATTTCTAAGAGGATCTGTTCAAATTTCTAAAGTCCACGTAGAGCCGAACCTCTCCACTTTTCTTCCTCACAGGGACAAGATTGGTGACCCAAGTTGAATGCTGAATGGGAAAAATTATCTTGGCATCAAGAAACTTCTACACTTCCTTTTGAATTACTAGCTTGATCATGGGGTTTACTAGTCTTTGCCTTTGGTGGAAAGGTTTAGCATCTGGGTTCAACAAGATGTTGTGGACAATAACATTGGGATCATAGGTTTTCAAATCTTCATAGCACCATGCTATGATGTCTTTGTATTTGGTGAGGAGTTCGACCATCTATTTATTTTCTTCCGGAGTGCCTACCTTCCCTATATGGACTTCCCTAGGTTTGAGCTCTATTCCCAAGTTGTGGAGTTCACAATCATCTCCACCTACTACTGGTGTTTTCCCTCTCTCCCGAGCATGTTCATCTTTTTCAAAAATTCTCTCTAGAGCCACCATACCTTTTGGGATGGAATTTTTTTTCAAATTCAAAATCCCTAAGTCATTGGGCTCCTCTATTTCATCTTCTTCTTCGTCAATGCTCTATTTGTCAAAAATCCCTATGTTCATGATGAATTCCAATATCTGTTGATCATCTTGAAATACCTAGAAGTTTTTTATGTTATCAGGGATATCTAGTACAGCCATGAGTTCCACGGAGAATTTCTTTAATTTGGATTTCTCTAGCAGTTGTAGGGAGCTTGCAAACACTGCTAAAGCATTGGCGATAGTATTCTTTCTCCTTGGGACACTCTGAATGTTAAAGGCTTCAAAGTCTTTGATTAGGTCCTATATGCAGTTGTGGTACAAGACCAACCATTTATTGGTACAGGAATACTAGCTCTTGATCTGCTGAACTATCAATTGTGAGTCACCTTCTACTATTATTGCTTTCACTTTCTTCTCATGTGCCAAGAGGAGACCACGGGTTAAAGCCTTGTACTCAACAACATTATTGGTGTAGTAGAATTGCAATCGGTAAGAAGCATAGTATGAACCCCCACAAGGGTTAACTAATTTGATCCCAGCTCTTGCTCCCAGCTTGCACTTGGAGCCATTGAATCAAAGTCTCCATACTAAATGATTTTTGTTAGAAGATGTCTTGACTTGGGGTTTCAGGATTACTTTTGGTAGAGGGGTCTCAGTTCGGGGTTTTGCAAGGGTTGTGAGTGGTGACAAGTCTTCTTTACTTAGAGTTTCTATCTCTCCTTCATCCAAGATTTCTCTTTTTGAAAGTGGGACCCACTTGATCTTTTGTTTGTTCTTGACATCATGCCAAACCTTGTGGCACAGAGGTAGGTAGCCGTCATCAGAAGAGCTCCACTCCTCTTGTATAAAGAATTCAGTCATAGGGCCTTGGGGTTCTTCACTGAGTGGAGATTCCTTCTCACTTGAATGAGTTTTTGTATTCTCGGGAGGTTTGGATACATCTAATATCTGGTTAATAACTCAAACCACTACCTCTTAACATCTTTGGCATGTAAACTCCAAATGGTTAGTTTGATGAAGACGACAATACTCGAGTAGCATTAGTATGTTGGGATCAGCATTTGGGCCCAAATGTCTCATATTCTTTGTCATACCACTTATGAATTTGTGAGAATTTCTTCAGAGATCTGGACATCTATCAAACCTTGAATAGGCTATTGTCAGAGTCTTCTTCCTCCTTGAGCTAAAATGTGAATGCCTTGTCAAAATGGTACACTCCTAGGTTAGCTTGTGAGAATAAAACTTCATTTGGGGCATTGTACTCGGTTATCATTTGTTTGAGCTTGGACTCTGTATCTATCTTAATCTAGTTATTGAGCCCTTTTCATGGCAACCAAAGTTGGGTAAAGTCCATGCAGAACCACCCTCTCAAAGATCGGGTCCATTCTTGGTTGAGCAGCATGCCTTAAGTCTCTGGGATGTGTACCACATGAACATCGTGTAGTCCTGGATCCTAGGGTCAACTATTAGCTAAATACATGTGTCCTTCAAGACCCTAATGACCTTGACTTCCATTTTATCAAGTTGGATCACCACATGATTCATTGGCTGAGGATTCATTCCTAGCCTCTGACATATAGACAATGGCATCACATTACATGAGGCACCTGAGTTGATTAAGCAATTATGAAGGTTCTTTCCAAATATTTTGAGGCTAAGTAGGAATGGGGGCACTTCTACCCTATCTTTGAACATGGTTGGCATTGCCTCTGCAACATTTACATTAGATACATTCTTGGCATTATTGCTGGGCGAGGCTGACTTGGAATGATCCAAGGATTTTAGGAGAGCTTCTCTTTGACTGGGAAAACTCTGTAGCATATCATACATCGACATATTAATCTATTGAAAGTAACTTGCAAAGAGGGTTAGAAAATGTAGGGTAACAAGAGATTTGAAAGGAATTACTAAAAAGAAATCTAATGGACATATGCTAATATCACACCACCATGTGAATTAAATAAACAAGAAGATGAAGAAACCCACAAAATAGAGATCAGATCATGTCACAATCTTCAGTTGAATGGATGCAATCATGAACAAAATTGAACAAATGCAGACGTATGATAAGTTAAAACTCATCAAATCATGAAGCCACTCCAGATGTGTGTACACATGAGACAAGTTAATCTTCAAGCACCAAAGAATGATCTTCATAGAGATTCATCACAACATAGCAATGTAATATTAGCAAACACCAAACTAAAGATTGCAGACTTAAAATTATTAAATAACCAATTGGCTCTTTGAAATAAAGAATGAGCAAATCACACATTCGCAAATTTTGCATAGATAGCAAATAAATCACACCATGAATGAAGCACCAATTATATTTGTTGTATTAATCATCAAGTCGACCCTCATTACATCATTTTATTACAATTTATAAAGCTCTGCTCTTATTTTTGCAGCTAGGGTTTTGCTGCAACTAAAACTTGAAATTAAATCTAAACTAAAGCTTGCATTAAAGAAACTACTTCTAAATCTTAACTAAGCTAGCCTAGAACAGAATTAATCCTCATGCATTACAAAGATTGGAATAAAACCAAGCATTAAACAACTAAAAAATAGAGCTGGAACTTGTGCATGCACTAGATAATCTTCATGTTTGTGCCCTTGATCCTTGGCTCTGGCTTCTCCATGTGGACCCAACTGGAAGAGATCCCAAAATCATGCACAAACAATCCCAAAAAGGAAGCCCAAATGATTGGAAAGTGATCTCTAAGATAACTGGAGTTAACTTTCAGATGTGCCAAAAGATTCCCAAATCCCGACAGTTGGTCTGAAAACTCAAGACCCAAAATTGACTAAGTGATAAGTCCTTTTATCTCCACAATTTCAGACTTGTCAGACTTGTCAGACTTGTAGGTGGCTGAAAAACTCCTTATGGCCGAAATGCCAAAAATTAGGCACTGCAAAATTGGCTAAGTGTCAAAATTGAATTTCCTGTACACAAAATTTGGCAGGTTTTGCGCTGGAGGCTCATTGGCTGGGAGGCACTTTTGGATGTTCTTTCTTGAACCTATCTACTATCTCTAACACCTCATCAAAGTTTGGCATCTTCATCCCTTGAAGGATCTCTTTCTACCTATCTCTAAAATTAATCAATTCTTTTGCAAAAGCCTTTATTTCTTCCTCTTGACTTAGCATTTTCTGAATTTCCTCCTTTTGGTAGAACATCTGTTGGAGATCTTCCTTAGACTTTACCCCTCAGAATATGCCTAGATATTGATTGATGATGTCATTGACTAAATGCATGGTCTTATCATCATCTTCATCAAACAAATCTAGATCTAAACCTTCAAAGAACTCATGCAACTCCTTTGCAAAAAGCGTGTTGTCATCCCTTCTTTTATTCAACCTCTTGAGAATATTCTCAAATATGGCCAATGTCACTGCTATCTCTTGCATCCATTCTTCAAAATTATCCAATTCTGCCCCTTCATAAATCTTCATCAGAACTTGGAAGTGTTGCTTTCTTATCATCATTAACTCATCAAATACCTTTTTCCAATTGAGGATGGTTTCTTCTACACCATTTTCTTCACTCATGATCTCCACTAAAGAAGTTATTCCAGCCAAAATGTTCTGGAAGGGCCTTAAGATCCTCCTTAGAGATAAGCTAGCAAACTACTCAAAAGCTAGCTTCCATTTAGCACAAGCCTATACAAAAGAATGTGGAACATCTGTGTTTATATGCCCCTTCTTCTCCAAAATTGCCTGTAAGGAGGCTTCGGGGTTATTAGGGTCAATTGGACCTGCTGTCTTTAGAATGAATTTCTTCATAGCTTCAGTTTGCTCTTCTAGAGCTTTTATCCTTTCTTCATCTTTATTCATGAAGCCTAGAGCATGCTTCAAGCCCAAAGTAGCCAAGGTTTTGCTACCTTCCCTAGTTGCTTCTCCTAAGTCTACCTCCTCCAACACATAATCATCTAGAGTGATCTTATTTATACCAACATCCATTGTAGGAACAACCACCTATGCTTTCCACCTCCCCGTTTGATCTTGTGTTACATATGACATTCTCCTTGCTTGGGGAACTAATGTCATTTGGTGGAAATCATGCCCTAGCATGGTCATGTCAACCTCATCATTAGTGTACATTATAACCCTTAGCTACTTCTTTGGTAAACCATGTGGGCTTTAAGAATGCATTCAATGGCTCATAGGGAGCAGCCAATGTAGAAGAGGTTGCTAAGTGTTCTATCCTTATTTCCTCTTGAGCTTCTTCTTCTTCTCACATTTCCTACTCATTCCCAGCATCTTGTTCATGTTCTCCCTCATTAGAAGTTTGTTTCTCATCAGTCATTTGATCCTCAGTATCGATTTGTGGCTTATCTTCTTCAGTATGTGGTTCCTCTTCCACCTGTGACTCTCCCTTGTCATCTGGCTCCTCGGATCCTACATGAATTTCTTCCATTTTCTCTCTACCAATGACTTATGCTTCTTTATCTGGCTCCTGCGAGCTCTAGGGAATTGATTCAATGTGAACTTAGGGAGGAATATTGAGTGGGGAGGTGTAGGAGACACAAGGGGAGTGGTTAAATGGGCTGGTGGAGGTGGAGTCGAAAGGGTAACATGGGATGAAGAAGGTTGTTGAGGCAATGGCATATTCTATACAGGAGTGTAAAATGGAATAGTAGGAGGCTCTTGAAGTGGAATGGTAGGAGGTGTGGAAGGATGAGGTGGAGGTGGAGGTGGAATGGATGAAACTTATGGTACCTGTTTACCTACTCCTTCTTCTGAGGTGACCCAAACAAAAGAGTCCTTTTTTAGTTCTGTAGTTTCTCCTTGGTCCTTGATCATCTCAACATCATTTCACCCTGGAGGTCCCTATTGTAGATCCTCTCCCATGTGATTGAAAATACTAGTGAATTACATAGGAGCTTGTTGCTCAGACTCCTTGAACCCATGCAACCCTGTAAAATCTATGATGTTGAATTCATCATCACCAAGGGCATCTAGATTTATTGGCTCTACCTATGTAGCCCCTTCAGCATCCTTAGGATCATCATCCATTATCCTTCTTTTCTTTAAGAATCCCGTAGACTGGGTCCTCCTACTGAGGGGAACCTCATCCAAATCATCTTCATCATCCTCCACCAGGGTATCCATATGTGTGGGCATTGAGCCTCTCTTCATCTTGTACACATGACCCTTGGTCACTCCAGATGGCTTGGGCCCTATGTTCTTGAATTTTTTTCTCTTTTCTGAGCTTGGAGAGTCTTGGTCACTAGGTGAAGGTGCCTCTAGTGATGCAATGCTTCCGGTTATCCTGGTTTTCACCTTCTTGGAGTGCATGGCCAGACCATATGTGGTGGGATGCTCATGTCGATACACAACTTCTGGCTTCAGAGGGGTAGCCTCTTTGAACTGTGGTTTTAGTATCTTTTCTCCCTTATTCTTCTTTTCTTGAGATGGTTTCTTGAGGAGTTGCTTCATGGGGAGCGGTTGCATTAGAAATGGATGATCAATCCAAGACTTTGTTAGTTTAATCACATGTCAGGCTCTGAAACCCATGCTATTATTCTCATCTTGATCCACCTCTACATTCAAGATGGCCCTTGTGAACATCTTTTCTGTATTGTATATAGAATCTAAAAGTTTATCCGAATCAGCATCTACCACCTTCTATGGAATCTTCAACAATAGTGCACCCTGTGCTAGCTCTAGACTCATCTAGCAATAGTCACAAACTCTTACCTCATAATCATCTACACAATTGGCCCAATGGTCTTTAATATGCAACTCATTTACATAGTGTCTTCCCATTATGTGGCTATAAGTACCAATGGGGTCAAAGTGCGGCCTCACCATATTGTAGGTTGCCAATGGGAATTCATCCCATTCTCCAATCAATGACTTGTAGACTTTCATGTCAGGTACACAATTGGGGCCAATGGAAATAGGAAAGTCCCAATAATTTTTCTTCTTGTGCTTGATATGCTCATGGGCATCGGACAACTACCTTGCTATCTCTAGTAGAAATATCCTGTCAGAAGGGTACCTTGGGAGCTTCTTGGGTGCTAAGGTGCTTCCTGCCACCTTAATGTATGTGAATGTTTAGAATTGTATATAAAATGCCCCAATGGCCTTTAATTTAGCCACTGCTTCTATTGATAACCTTTTACCATAGTCACCCTCAATGGAGTGGATGATTGCAAAGATGAAGGCATCATTAACTATTCTAAACTCTGGGATATTGTGCGTGAAGAAGTCTTTCCTCACCAATTGAGGGTACAAGGTGAATGGCCATGCGTTTTGTTCTCTGATGTTTCCAACTTTGGTTAATCCTGAATATACTACCTTGGTTGCTAGTAAGTACATGACATAGGATGTCATGTAGAAGTGGGGGTTTGCCTTCACCCAAATCAGTTGTTCATCTAGCTGATCACTTAGAATAGCCACCCAATCAAACCTTGCCTACCTTTCTTTTATTTTTTGGATCAGGAAGATCATCCAAGGTTCTAATTGATGGGACTTGGGAAGCTTGTACACCCTTCTTATCATTGTTATAGCTACCTGGATATCCTCTTTCATATAGCCCCTCCTCATATCAATTCTATCCAGTCTATTCTTGGGCAATGGCTGCATCAGGTACTCATTGTACATAATGTTGTGAGCCCTATGTGTGTCCTTGTTGTAAAATTCCATCTGCTTGTTGATATTGAAATTAAAGCACTTATCTACTCCTTTGGGTAGATGGAAAACATCTTCAATGTTGTCAGGCCTCAAGTCCAAGACCACTTCTCCAAGGCTATTCTTGACCATGCGCTCATCTGGCACATAGTTATTGGCCAGTGTGTTGATCAAATTTTCTGACTAGATGGAGACTAGGTGTGCTATTGCATTCACCAAAGAATAGTGGACTAATGAAGTGCAGTCCTTTGAACAACCCACTGGCTAAGCACATTTGTTCAAGTACTCATTCCAACTCACATTCTCGATATCTGTATCAGTTATCCTTGCATATAAGTCAGTCACCTTGGATGATGGATGGTATCCTTTGAACTGATACTTCATTGCTGGTGATGCTAGTACTTTCTCAGCCATATCTGTAGAGAGGAAAAGACATGAATGAGTAACATGATGAGAGAAAAAGACCCAAAAATAAAGTATATTGTGAATTTTGAAACTCAAAATGGGTCAAAAAAGGGATTTTGGCCTTTTGGACCATCAAGGATGTCGCATCTATGAAAGGCTAAAAATGCCAAAAGAGGCCTCTACCATGTTCAAAGAGCTTTCAGTGAATCGAAGGTCCAAAAAATCTTAGGGGCCGAAAAGGCCGAAAGCCCGAGGAGGGTTCCTATCTTGACAAAAATGACTAATCAGGGAGTCAAAGATCTTCGGTGTGAAAAAAGGCCAATATTGCCGAAAGTGCCAAAATCAAGGATCATAAGGTATACTTTGGCATTTCAGAGGTGCAAAATGTTTTGATGTGTGACAACACCGAAATGCCAAAAATAATCTAGCACTTGGGGATTTTGATGAGTGGCGAGCGCTCTAAAAGTTTTAGACCCTGAAGGTCCAAAACTAGGGTTTATAGTCAGACTCAAAAAGCATGTTTGATGGTGATTTTGACCATAAAATCACCAAGGGATGCAAGGCGACTACCCTAACAATCCCTATGGCTGAAAAAGGCTGACTCTAAGCAACCCAGACCTAAGGACAAGGCTGAAAAGGCTGAAAAGATGCAAACCCTAAACCTAGGACAAAATAAGAAGATCGAAAGCAAAAAAGACCCTAAACTAAGACAAAAAAGAGGGGAGAAAAACCCACCTACCTAGGAGATGAAGAACTCAATGATGACC
This sequence comes from Chamaecyparis obtusa, assembly GCA_027943335.1. Classification (NCBI taxonomy): domain Eukaryota; kingdom Viridiplantae; phylum Streptophyta; class Pinopsida; order Cupressales; family Cupressaceae; genus Chamaecyparis; species Chamaecyparis obtusa. The sequence goes on from BSBK01002863.1 coordinate 1,255,826, forward strand.
AGCAAGGAGACAAGATCCAAGCGATGAAAAGGCAATAAGCAGTGAAAAAGCAGGCAGGAGGTGAAGGAGTGAGCACAAAAAAGAGGGTTTGAAATCCCTCACATGCCTTTTATAGGCTACGTGGGGTTGTTGATGTAAGCATCCCATGAATCAGCCTTTCGGCCTTTACAGGGGTGTCAGACCTTCGAAGGGCCGAAAGACCCGAAAGGTTTATTCCCTTGAGAGGGTCAAACTTTCAAGTTGCTAACCACAAAAAGGTCTAAAAATTATCTCAGAGTTGAAAGACCTGAAGATGTGCTACTTTCTCTATTCGGCCCTTCGCACTTTCAAACATCTGAAAGTGCGAAAGGGCAACAAGGCCAAAAAGGCCGAAAACTAAAAAAAACTAAGGACAAAAAAACCCAAAAACAACAAAAAGGGAGACAAGCAGAAAGCAAGAGGGAGGGCCCCTTGAGGCCAAGAGGGCCATTAGGGGAGCATGGTTTTGGGACCACAACAAAGCCATTATTGCTAGACTAAAAGAAACTTTATCTCTCAATGTGCAACATTTACGTATCTTTGGTGATTCATAATTAATTGTGAAGCAAGTTAAGGGAACTTATCAAACTAAACATTATAAATATCGCAATGTCATAATTTTTTTAGTATTGTTAAACAAATTTCTTTCTTATAGTATTGATTTGTTACCACGAAAGATAATAGACATGTAGATGCACTGGAAAGCATTGCATCTCTTATCATGATTGAAGATCTTTCTGGGGATTAACAATTTACTATACATAATCTCTTGAATTCTATCTTTTTTTATAATTCTATTCAAGTTAATTATTTCTTTAGATGAATTATATTCTCATATTTTGTATTCCTTATGAGATGGTACTTTTCCTGAATCCTATACAAGAAACAATAACACTCAAATACAAAAAATTTCATCTAGATACATAATTCTCTTTAACATCATTTATAGATAAAGTTATAATGGTCTTCTCCTTTAATTTATTAACAAAAATGAGATCCCTGTGGCCCTTGAAGAAGCTCATTTATGTTCTTGTGAGGATCATTTTGGTGGAAAATACTTAGTTAATAAGTTACTTCAAATGGGATACTATTGGGAAAATATGGAACAAGATTATTTTTCATTTGTGAAATAATGTCATCCATGTCAACAATACAATAATTTAATCCATGCTCATACTCATGAACTCTGATCTTAGCTTGTTTCATTTCCTTTAAATTTATTGGGTTTGGATCTCATTGGAAAATATCTCCTCCTTCCTCGTAGGGACATGTCTTCATCATCATTACCACTAATTACTTCACTAAGTGGGTTGAATATATTCCTATTTGTTCTACTATTGCCAATGTTATTTATAAATTCATTCAAGATAACAATCTCTAGATTCAATATACCTTCCACATTGATTTTTTATAATGGAACTTCCTTTAAAACCAAATATGTGAAGAAATTCCTCAAGAAGCGTCCCATTAAACATACTTTATCTAGTCCTTACTACCCTCAAATATCTAATGGACAAGATGAAGCTTCTAATAAGATAATTGAACAAATTATTTTTAAGACTATTAATAAATATGGAAAGAATTGGCACACTCAATTAACTTATGTTTTATGGGTCGATTCATACAACTACAAGAACAATTCCCTATACCTTGGTCTAAGGTACTAATGTGATTATTGCTTTAGAGTTGTAAAATTCCTTCACTACAAATTTCTCTAAGAATCTTATTGACAACAAGGTTTATAGAGAGAAACACCTCCAACAACTTGAAGTTCTTGATGAACAACATATTAACGCTCTTGAGCATATTCGCACTTATCACAAATAATTGTAAAGAATATATAGTGATAAGGTTATTGAATGATTATTTTCAGTTGGCAATTTAGTCCTTTATAAAAATCAATGCAATGTTAATACCCTGCCTAAAGAAAGAGGAAAATTCATTCCTAATTAGCTTGGTCCTTTCATTATTACTGAAGTATATGGCTTAGGTGCCAATAAATTAGAAAACATGGATGGTACAACCATTAATAACCCTATAAATGCTATGCATTTCCATTGATATTATGCCTAATATTCTTTTCTTCTTCCCCTCTTCCCTCAATTTTGTTTTATTTGCTTCTATTTTTGGTATTAAGTTATATATTAGTATAAATCTCTTCATTAAAGAATATATGTTAGATGGTTAAGGATAGTTTTTTTTTGTTTCATTCATGTTAAATGGTGTGTGTTTTTTTTGGATTCACTTTTGTAATGTCTTTTTCTATTTTGGTTAAGATATTGATTTGTTATATTACCATACTACTTAATATTTCTGTGTACCATGTTTTGATAAATTATGTTGGGTTTAGTTACCATTTCAACTAGATCACATTCACATTTGTCTACATTGGTGCATTTCATCATCAATAGTTGTATTTAATTAAGCATTACTTTTTTTTAATTAAAGCACATGCATATCATTTTAATCATTATGGCAGTGATTATCAAATTAATCATAATGAAATTAAAATCAAACATATGCATTCATTATCATGTTTGTATTATTTTAATCATAAGCAATATGAAATATTGTTTATAATATTAAAATAACTCAAGCATGTAAAACAACAAACATTATATATATATATATATATATATATATATATATATATATATAAAGAAATAAAGTATTGAATAACATAGTCACCACTATCCAAAATGTGGTCTATCTAAAAGCATAAATATATATAATCAACTCTCATCCATGGGATAATGACTACTAGAGCCCTTTGGGCCTTGACATGGAGAAGGTTGTGGAATAGAGGTATGTCTATGTGATTTCATGGATTGTGAATGGCTCTTGAAGGAGCTCTACATCTGAAATCCTCACACCTCTCATATTTAGTAGCTCCCATCTAGTTTTAGCCAACTCGTACTATAGTATATATGTCCCTTATAGGAATCGCCCTTGATCCTTCTTTTTTGTCTATAGTTCCACTCTCACTGGGTAAAATATATCTATGTGTTACACTATTTCTTGTCAATGTATATGTGCAACTTGTGAGGATGATGGGATGTACACAATTGTAGCTATGTCTCTAAGAATGTGACCCACAAAGTCATAACATCCATCACTACCCACTGCAAGATATCAAATATAATAACATCAATATTATTATGATATGTATATCATAAAGCATGTAAAACATATATCACAATTACCTTACCGAGATATCCTTCATGTCATCCTGGACTGACAGTAGCTAGAGTCATTGGTGTTGTGTTATTGGATGGGGATAGGGGCATCGATTCTCTTCCCTCTCCTCACTCACACATATATATTTATTCCCCTAGTAGGTGGTTTCTACAAGACAACTCTCTATGGTCATCTCCTTAAGGATGTGTTATATGCCTCTTGTTAGCATAACTGATGTAGTGATGCTAACGGTTGCATTGATGAAGATTGGTATAGATTTGATGATAGGTGAATCAATTATTAGGTTGTCATTGACGTCAATTGATTGACTTAGTATTTTTAGTATGTTACCAGGTATTGTGTAAGTAAATCATGAGTTTTAGTATGTCTCTAAAGTTTCTATTCTAATGGAAGAATATGTTACATGTCATGATCTTAAGTTTGTAACCATGACTTTTGATATGAATTATTGAGTTGGTTATGTTTGAATGAAAACAAATTGGGTAACTGCTAAAGTAGTTAGTGATAGAAAATAAGTGATTTGGATGTTATTTCAAATCGGTAAAGTATTTGGTGGAGCAATCATAGAATATAGTTGATAACAATGTAAAGATACTATGTTGAGGATTGTGACTCATATTGTTTATAGGTGAAGATAGTTTAATGCAATGAAAGTGGTATTAATAGGATGGATAGGTAAACAAGATAGAGTTCTTGAATAGGTAATGAAGATTTGTGAATTAGTGAAGAAACTTGAAGTGGCAATGGGATCAGTGATGTTTTAAAGTTAGTTTAGTGATTTTTGGAAATAATTTTACATCAAACTACCTGAGGTATGCATTTGAGGGGGGTTCTTCAAGAAGTTTCTTTTGGTGAAACAATTTTTTGAAGATGGTTCAATATCCAAGGTGAAATCCATGTGGAATCTGACACAGTTAAAGAAAAATAGTTTATGCATTGTTAGATACTATGATTAGTGAAAAGTTAACCTATTTGGAATAGGCATAGACATTCAAACATTAGTTAAAATGAATCTAACAATATATTCCTAAGCATTAAATAGAAAACATTCGCAAAGACACTCAGATAGAACTGAAACGGGAGCACCCTGTCACCATTTGATTTTTTCTTGACTTAGGGATGTGGGTGTGCTCTCGAATCACTTCAAGAAATTCCCTAATGATGATTAGGAGATATTAGGATTGGTTAGTGACCATAAGAACCCCATATGTGGCACAAAATTGGGTATAGAACACCCATTTTTCCCCTAAGGCCTTAAGGATCCTAAAGACTCAACAATGTAGATTAAGCTACTAATGAGTAATCTATGATGGATTTTAGACCAAATGAGATGTAGTATGATGAAAAACTAATTAAGAAAAGTTTTGAAAGAACTAGGTTCAATCCATTAAACCTAATCTAAGGTGTGTTAGAAAGCATGGAAAATGAGTTAATATAGCATATAATGAAGAAAGCTTAAGATCTAGCATTAATCTAGCATTATAATACTACTCAATGTAAAAGATGTGAACTGGTCCTTTGCTCCTAGGAAGTGAGGGTATTTATAGGATTTGAGGAAGGGCTTGGGTTAGGAAGGAGAGTTAGGGTCAGATGTTAGGTTTGGGGTAGATTTAGGGATAAGGTTTGGGGTATGGTAAGGTCTGACCTTGGGTTAAGGTTGCTCACACATGTGTGAGAAACACTAGGGAAGTGTGCAAGGGGAACAAGATTGGAAGAAGAGATATGGGTCTTTTTATGAGGCTCTAAGAAGCCTTAAAGAGTGTGTAAGAGGCTTTAATGAGTGTGTAAGGCTCATTAATGGAAGGTTTTGACCAAAAGTCAATGAGACTTGGATTAGGCTAAGAAATGTAGGAAACAGATCCTAAATGGGTTTAGGAAAGATTTGGGGAATTTTAGGAAAGATTGGAAGGGTTTAGGAAAAGCTAAAAGATTCTTAGCATTTTAGGCTTTAAATAAATATAAAATGTATTTAGGGAATGTGACATCATTTATTAAATATTGATTTAATAAAGAGAGGAAAATCACTTAAAATTGATTTAAATGGTTTGGGGAGGGATTCTTTAATTAAATGTGTTTAATTAAAATAGGAGAAATTATTAATGACATAAAAACTAATTAATTAATTAATTAATTGATGATGATGTCATCAGGAGTTTTCAAAAAAATAAAAATACTTTTATTTTCTAAAGGATTTTTAGGTGTCTACATTTTTCCCCTCTTTGATGTGGTACCACAAGTGGTGTGGCATCAAATACAAGACAATAAGATGCCCGATGCTAGAATTTAGAGGATAAGGGATTGTGCCCCCTTGAGAAAATAATGCACAGAGGAAACATTGTGGAACTTTCTCGAAAGGAAGCAGAAAGGAAGGGGAAGGAATGAAGGAAGAAGGGAGGATAAATAACTAAGATTCCAAGAGCAAAGATGGAGGAATGCAAGATGCAACTATATGCAAAGATGTAAGTGTTATACACTAAGTTTGCACCCTTATCTCAAGCTCTCATAGTCTTGATAACCTAGTATAACATGGGAATCATCTCCAGGTTGTGGGACCTATGCTAACTAAGATGAGACCTCTAGGTTCTAGGTTGGTTCCTCTTGGATAATCACTCTAATTTTCTTTTAGATATGAAAAGTAAATCTTTTGAGGGAAAGGGATAAAAGGAATGCTTTTAAGGGAAATGACTGAAAGAAAACTCCCTACTAGGTGATGCACCGAAATGATGGTATGAATTGCAACATAAAAGATGGATTCAATAAACAAACTTAGGTCTAGGAGATCACAACTTACTAAATATGCTTACATAAGTGTTTCATAGAAGGGGTCTGCAAATAAAAGAGGGTATTCAGGGAAAGAGAGATTCTTTCACAAACAATAACACTCTCTAGATTAGGCAACAATCTATGACCTGCAAACAAACATTCACCTCTGCAACTAGGTATAGGAATGAGACAAGACTGTTAAGGGGTTGTAGTATACCCACAAAAGCATTCACATCAAATCATCCACAAGAATACACAAAATTGCAAAAAGAAAGAGGGACCAAGAACCCTAAGGTATCACTGAGAAACATATAAATACTGAATTCATTAAGAGATAACTCACACAAGAAGGCACGGGGACATGAGAATTGTCACAAAATATCTTTGATATCTGAATTATCAATGGGAAGTTACAGAATGTAGAAAACTAGAGGATAGAAAGATGTCACAGATATCCTTCTAAGAAAAGATATCTTTTCTCTTTACAAAATGTGAACTCTGAGCTTCAAAAGCTCCAAAAACATTATATACATCTCCTCTTGCATGCAGGAAAGAGAAAAAATCTCATTAGGGTTACATAAATCTACATAAAATAATCCAACCCTAAACCTATCATTTCTGATCATAAATGTTCATGAAAGTATCTCAACCGATCAAATATGTCTTGAGTGCCCATCCCTATACTAAATCTACCTATAGACAAAGAGCCTCGATCCAACTACCCCTCTACAAGTTAGGCCATCATGAATGCTCAAATCTGATACTCTTAGAAAGTAAGAATCCACCAAGAATGGCTGCCCAAATCTTTTCCTCATCTATTCCAACTGCAACCACCCCTAAAAACATAAATTCTGAGCTACCCATGCTTGCAAATGATCAACAGGAACAAACAGAAGAAAACCCATGAAAGATACTGCAATCCCCTTTTTAAAAAGTCAAAGGCCACATCATAGCAACCCAGACCAATAAAAATTGGCCACCTTAGCAAATGGACCCACAGAAGTCAAAAGAAATCCGGTCCCTTGCATTGGATGGTGGTCACATGATCACATGGGATCGGAAGATCCCATGTGGTTATGTGACCACTGTTGGATCTTCTTGCGACTGAGAACTGGGCCCAAGGAAATATTAAAAGGCTGAGATGTAGGAAGCTTAGGAAAATAAAAGGGGGACTCTAGGGACAAACCTTAGTCACATGATCGCATAGCATGAAAATGACCTATGTGATCATGTAACAAACCACTTAAAGAGAACAAGGGGTCACAACCTTCGAGCACATGGGTTTTGTGGCTAAGCAGCCCGAAAGGGTAAATATTAAATTAGGATGGGCCACGGGTATTTTAGGGGATCATGGGGTTCAAACGGTCACACATGAATTTTAATGGCCTTCAAACTAGAGAACTAAACAATTGAATAGGCATATAATCATGGGAATTTTTGAGGGGGCTAACATAGGATAAAAAATTCTAGACATAGCAGACCAGGCCAAATTGCATAGGATGGGAAATTTGGGTAACATTTTGGCAATTTCTGCTGGATGTCAGCCTACTAGACATGGAAAACTGGTGGCCTTGACAATCCATTAGGTATTGGAGGATTTTAGGAATGCAAAATTTCAATAGAGGGGCAAAACTTGAACCAGAAAGACAAGCCTGTGCACAGGCACTTCTTGAAAAGCAGGAAACTAACCTAGGAAAATAGGGAAAGAAAAACAAGAAACATATTTACAAGAATTTATAGAGAGGGGTTAATCTCAAAGCAGGGCTTCAAGTGGAAACCATTCACTAATATTGGCAAGGGAACTCCTTCAAGGGTTGATATTTGAAAAGCATTAGACCCCTTGCACTCTGTTATAACAAATGGTCCACCCTAGAATGAATCAAATTTTGTATGCCTGCCAGGTCGGACTTGAACTCATCCCACTTAAGGACTACATCTCCAACCTTGAAATTTTTGATCCAGGCTCTTTTATCAAAATACTTCTTTGTCTGAATCTGATGGGATTCCATATCCTTCATGGATTTGTCTCTGATCTCTTCTAGTTCCATCAGCTGAGCATATCTGATCTGCAAAGGATCTCCTTCTTTAAATAGGACATATTGAGTAGCCAAGTCTAGAGTTGGCAATTTAGTTGAAATGGACAACTTGGCCTCTTTGCCATATACTAGCATATAAGGAGAATTACCAATGATTTTCTTTGGGGTAATTCTATCTAGCCATACTACAAACCTGAGCTTAGTATGCCAATCTCTCTAATTTTCTTGAAGAGTCTTCTTGATTATCCTAATCAAGTTCTTATTGGTGGATTCTGCCAAGCCATTACCTTGGGGGTAGTAATTGGAACTGGTATTGAGGTAAATGCCATTCTTGACTACCCACTCTGAGACTTTGAGGCCTATGAATGCTAATGCATTATCTGATATTATGGAATCTGGAGTGCCAAATCTATGAATTATATCATCATAAAGGCTTAAGACAACACTCTCATTTGATTCTTTCAAAGCAACTGCTTTTGTCCATCTAGTGAAATAATCTGTTGCAGTGATTATCCACTTGTGTCCTGCACTAGATGGAGGATTGATCATTCCAATGAAATCTATACCCCACTTCATGAAGGGTTGCTTTGTTCTGACTGGTTGTAAGGGCAAGGCTGCAAGCCTTTCTTTTCCTACAAACATGGCACACTTGATGCATTTTCTCACATACTCATGGCTATCCCTAAAGATAGATGGCCAATAGTATCCAACCTTCATGATTTTAAAAGTAGTAGTCCTAGGAGAGAAATGACCTCCAGAAGGTCCATCATGAAACTCAAATAGGACATTAGCTATCTTTTCTGAATCTATGCATCTTAAAAGGACACCATTGTGATCCTTTCTAAAAAGAACTTCATCAATCAGCACAAAAGGAATAGATTGCAATCTATAATACCTTCTTTTTGTTGAATCTAGGCCTGGAGGACATTGTCCTATCTTCAAGTAATTGATCATGTTAGGCAACCAGCTTGTTGCCTTGGCTTGTTCTTCTGTAGAATGCACCACCAAAGATGCATCTATTGTTTTTTATTTCTTTGAACCTTCATCCTCTGCCAAATGCTCACAAAGACCTCTTCCTCTAACTAGCTTGGTGGTCTAAATATCAATGTCATATTCCATCACCTTGGTGATCCAACCAACTCTTTTCTCATTTAGGTCTTTGGAAAGGAAAAATTGTTTGACACTTGGATGAGTAACTTTTAAATGTACCTTGCTATGAGTCAATAGATATCTGAATTTTTTAAGGCTCTTTACCACAACAAGTATATGTTTCTCTACAAAATAGTATCTCTATTCATACTCTTCCAAACCTTTGCTAAAGAAAGCAATAGGCTGCTCCAATCCTTCTAAATTTTCTTGGGTAAACATTGCAAATATAGCATCATGACCTTCATAAGCATAAAGGATAAAATCCTTACTAAAATTTGGGTTTAGGTGAGTAGGGGCTTCTGTTAAGGCCTCTTTGATAGCCTGGAAATTGGCCTTTCCTTCTTTAGTCCAACTGAAAGTTGAACTCTTCTTTAACATGGTTGTTAAAGGCTTGAGTAAATCTTCCATGTTAGGCAAGAACCTCCTAACAAAATTAATCTTTCCTATGAAAGATTGGAGACCTTTCTTGTAATGTGGTAGGGGTAGCTCTAGGATAGCTGCAATTCTCTCAAGATCCACTATAATTCCTTCTTTGGATACTACATATCCCAACAATTTTCCTTCATGAACTACAAAAACACATTTCTTGGGATTAAGGGATATCCCAAACTCTCTACACCTTTCAAAAATCTTCCTCAAGTGTTTGATGTGATCTACTACATGCTTGGAATAAAAAGTTATGTCATCCAAGTAGACTAGTAAAAACTTGTACATAAGGCTTTTAAAGGCCATATCCATTGCCTTTTGAAATGTAGCACCTGCATTTGACAAACCAAAGGGCATCTTTTGATAAGCCATGGTTCCCCACTTGGTTGTCAATGCAGTCTTATATTGATCTTCTTCATTCACTAAGATCTGATTGTATCATGAATAGCCATCCAATAATGAAATTCTCTCGGATCCAGAGACACATTGTAAGATTTGTTCCATAGAGGGTAATGGATGGTGGTCTTTTAGCAAGGCCTTGTTAAGATCCATGAAGTCAACACATAACCTCAGCTCCCCATCCTTCTTTCTGATAGGAAAAAGGTTAGAAACCCAACTAGTATGCTTAATGGGGTAGATGATACCACTTTCTATTAGTTTGAGTACTTCTTTATGCATAAGTGGCTCAAGCTTGGGATTAATAGGCCTTTGCTTTTGCCTCACTGGTTTGGCATTTGGTTCCAATTCAATAGTGTGTTTAGAAAGGGCTGGGTCAAAACCTTTGAGGTCTTCATATTGCCATGCAAATATATCACTGAATTCTTTGAATAACTCAGTGTAAGCTTGCTTCTCCAATTTAGTGTTTACCTTTCCAAATTGTAAGCTCTTACCTGGTTCCAACTCTAATTCAACACAATGTTCTTGTTGGACTACTAGGCCAGCTTTGTTTTTCTTAACTTCATCATCCTTGTTGAAGACAGTCTCTAATGTAACAAGACCTCTAGGCATCTTATTAGACTTAAGTTGTATCACTTGATCACCATAATTTTGTGATAACCTCTCTTGATTATGCCTTGAAAAAACATCTTCTTCAAACAAGAACTGCAAAATTTGTTCATCATTGTCAAACACGTACCAATTGACATCATTATTAGGAATAGATGGTCTGAAAATCACTTTGATATGTTGTTGATCTACCTCTTTTGAAACACTATTTGGAATGTCATACTGAGATCCAACAGCAGCTAATCTATCTGCATTTTGATTTAGCTTCCTAGGGATAGCAATGATATTGAAAGCACAAAAATATTCAATTGCATCCCAAACTCTATGTTTGTATGCTTTAAAAGTGTCATTTTTGGTTGCACTTATCCCTCTTACTTGGCTGACAACTAACTCACTGTCACCATAAAATTTTAAGGCCTTAAGCCCTCTTTTTCTAGCCCATTCTAGTCCATTGACTAGACTTTCATACTCTGCAGTATCGCTAGTGTAGGAGAAACTAAATCTAAAGGTAGTATAATACCTTTCTCCTTTTGGGGATACTAGCATAGCACCACCACCAGAACCATGTCTACTTCTAGCTCCATCAAAAAATAGTTCCCAAACCTGATTATTCTGATCCTCTGAATCAGTGTCCTCTTTGAGAAGGCTTGGCTCTATGGCTCCACTCTCTTGTATTAAATAACTTCCCAAACCAAAATCCCAAATAAGATGTTCTTGGGCTTCTGAAGCTCTTTCATCTAGTAGAATATTAGGTTTACTTTCTATCTTTGTGCTTGCTTCACTAATGGTTTGGAAGTCACTGTCCTCAAATATGGGGCAATTTACATTGATGGCATTGGATACATATGGCTCTATATGGTGTGCTGCCAATGGTTCTGATTTAATGGTGACCTTGGTCCCATATCTTGTATGAAAAAGCATGTGAGACATATAGAAAATAATGTAGGGAGGTCTATGATATATATATCAAGGAGGATTAAAAAATTAGGACTAGCATCCAAGATTAAACTGGTATCTTTAGCCACACCTATAGTATTGACTGAGGATCCATCAAGTTGTGTAACCTTCTTTTGGAAGGGCTCATATTTTAGTCCTAATTGGTCAGCTACTTTCTTAGGCATTACAGTGCTAGTAGCTTCACTATCTACCATATAATTATGCACTAAAGATTTTCCAATAATTAGAGATATATAAAAGGGAGGTGGCTTTGAGTTCCTACCTTGTGTGATATTGGCCTTGGAGTTGCTACTTGGAGCCTCCTTTTCTTGATCAGTGTTAACCAACACTAGCTTTGTAGCTTCTTTTGCAGGTTGAGGAGTTGCTACCTCTGTCATGGCCTTCTTCAAAATTTCAGGTTGTCTCGGAAGAGCCAGAGAGTCCCACATGGACATGGTGACATTCACCTTCTTCATGTTGTCTATGATATTATAAGGTATCACAGTGTGTACTCTCTGTTGTGCTTTCACTATGATGGGATCCACCTCTTTGAAAATTTGGCTCTCTTTGCTTATGATGATAGGGACCTCCTTAGGTGTGATGGGATTAGCTTGTTGCAGTGGCTCTACAGATGTAGTGGCTCTAGCATTAGAATCTTCTCTCTCCATGTCTTGAGCTCTCCTTTTTGCTCTTGTATAGGCAACAAAAGCAGCTTCATCATTGACTCCATTGAAGTTAGGTTGCTCCCAATTGAAAAGAGTAGTCTCTTTCTCTTGTGATTCTTGTTGAGGAACTGACCCACTGGATGAAGCCTTTGATTGGGCTTGTGAGGCATTTTGAACCATTAGGGCTTGGTTCATCCATCCATTTGAACATGTAGCCTAATTATGAGGCTGATTACAAGGAAAACACCATTCATTATCCATAGCCATATTGTTTTGACTAGGAACCATATCCCTCACTAGATTTGCAGAATTGAGAGGTGCAGGGTTATATGGTTGAAATAGTCTCTGATTAAAACTTTTCCTTTGTCCTTGATAGCCTCCTTAGTATGGTGGCCTATTTTGTTGATAAGGCTATCCTTGATTTTGATATTGCTGATTAGGACCTTGGCCTTGTGTTTGGAAGGGTGGTCTAATTCCTTGACCTTGTTTCTTCAAATTCATAACCTCTTTAGTCAAGGTCTACAACAAGTTTGTCATTTCTTGCTTACTACTTTCTTGATTGTTCTTTATCTCTTGTAGCTCTTGAGAGAAACTAGCTATTAGCTCTTGACCACTGGTACTAGCCTGAGGTGCCAATATGGTGGGAATAGGGGTAAATGGGGGCACTTGTGTAGGTGCAATGGGTTGAAGGCTAGGGAAAATGGGCATTGGAGGCCTTCTTTGTATCATGCCTACTTGAATCAAACAATTTTCGGCTCTGACAACTATGTCAAAGGCCAGCGGTAAAAAAGTACCACCCATAGACTAGATCATGATAGAAATTTGACCATTTAGACTTTGCAAGTAGTATAGGAAAGCATGGTCAGTTGATGGTCTCATAGAAACTAGAATTCTATTCCATGTTTTAAGGAATCTACTATTGTAATGTATCATCTGCTCTTGAGGGTCTCTCTTAATAGTTGTTAATTGCTCAACTAGAGACAAGTTATCTAATTTGTCCTCAAAATGCTTACTTAATGCATCCCCTAACTCATCCCATGAAGTAATAGAACCAATGGTTAGAGTTCTAAACCATTCAAGAGCCTTACCTTTTAAAGAGGTTGCTCATAATTTTGTGGCCACATCTTCTTGGGTTATGTTGTGTATGCTACAGATGGTGTTCACATCTCTTATGTGCTCAAAAGTAGTTGTTTTCCCTTCACCTATGAAATTAGGTATACTTTTTAGTGCCACCAAAGGCACATCATGATGTACAGCAAAGGCTAATGGACTCCCTTGGTTGAATGGTGCAAAGGCAAACTGTCTAGCCATTGTAGGAGTTGGAATCTAAAGATTAACAACTATATGAGTTGTATTTGCTACTAGATTTGAATCCTCTTCTAGATCTCTAGTTAGAGATCTACCTCTTCTTCTAAAATGCAAGGGAAAAGGTCTCCTTTCTAAGGTATTCGGTGGTGTTGATTGAACTCTCTTTGCAAGGGATGTTCTTTGAGTTGACCTACCTTTATGACTTCTCCTTAAGGGCAACTCTAAAAATTTAGTGGGCTTTGAGCTCCTAGTCTCAATCTTTCTCATAAACCTTCAACAAGTTTGTCTTCAATCCTTCCACCAATGGAGCCGCTAGATATACTTGATAGAACAACTTCTAAAAGTCTATTGTATGCAATCTGTATATCAAAGATAGCATAACAAAACATGAATTTTTGATTCTTTTACTGTCCCACCGGGTGTGCTAGAATTGTTATACACTAAGTTTGCACCCTTATCTCAAGCTCTCGTAGTCTTGATAACCTACTATAACATGGGAATCATCTCCAAGTTGCGGGACCTATGCTAACTAAGATGAGACCTCCAGGTTCTAGGCTGGTTCCTCTTGGATAATCACCCTAATTTGCTTTTAGACATGAAAAGTAAATCTTTTGAGGGAAAGGGATAGAAGGAATGCTTGTAAGGGAAATGATTGAAAGAAAACTACCTACTAGGTGATGCACCGAAATGATGGTATGAATTGCAGCATAAAATATGGATTCAATGAACAAAATTAGGTCTAGGAGATCACAACTTACTGAATAGGCCTACATAAGTGTTTCATAGAAGGGGTCTACAAATAAAAGAGGGTATTTAGGGAAAGAGAGATTCTTTCACAAACAATAACACTCTCTTCATTAGGCAACAATCTATGACCTGCAAACAAACATTCACCTCTGCAACTAGGTATAGGAATGAGACAAGACTATTAAGGGGTTGTAGTATACCCAAAAAAGCATTCACATCAAATCATCCACAAGAATACACAAAATTGCAGAAAGAAAGAGGGACCAAGAACCCTAAGGTATCACTGAGAAACATATAAATATTGAATTCATTAATAGATAACTCACACAAGAAGGCACGGGGACATGAGAAATGTCACAAAATATCTTTGATATCTGAATTATCAATAGGAAGTTATAGAATGTAGAAAACCAGAGGACAAAAAGATGTCACAGATATCCTTCTAAGAAAAGATATCTTTTCTCTTTACAAAATGTGAACTCTGAGCTTCAAAAGCTCCAAAAACATTATATACATCTCCTCTTGCACGCAGGAAAGAGCAAAATGTTAGAAATAGGAAATACTGAGAGGGGGGGTGAATCAGTATTTCACAAACTTTTTCTTTTGCCCACTTATGGATATAATAGATTACTTTAGTGCATACAAAGATTATCAAGCTGATTAACAAACATAGCAGTAAATAGAAAGAACTCATAACACGTGATATGTTCTTGAGGAAACCCTAGCCAAGGGAAAACCCCAGTGGGGATGGTAACCACAAAGATCACTAATCAAAAGTATCCTATTAGGGATATTGGACCCTGTTAGGAGTCAATTTATAATATATAGTAGATCTATCATGGTTAAAGGACTTTAGGCCTTGTTAGAAGCCTTAACCCTGTTAGGAGTTAGATTACAAAACCTGATCACCTGCTGAGCTCACTACCCAAATAGGTAATACAAAATTTTTCTGACTATAATATGGTACTACTTACAACTTTGCATCAATAGCCTTTGCTGCTATCACAATATACAACTATCGCAAGCTATCTTTTCTTTCTTTTCACACATCACATATATCTTTCATTACATTTCAAGTATGCCTAATATATGAGTTATTAGAGATAATAAATTTACATGGTCAGCTTCCAAATCTTTATCCAAGAGTAAACATCTAGGATGTCATCCCTTCATAATGTTAAGTCATTATTTTGACAAGCAAAAATAATCCCTTAACTCTTTCACTAATACTGTCTCTAAAACTGTTCTGTCTACAAAAATTATCTTCGGTAAACTTTGAATAACTTTGTTTGTACTACTCCAAACTTTATGTGCACTGAGATGGGGTATCCTCATACTCTGTAGAAGCTTTAGTTAACTACACAAACAAAAATATTGCTCCAGTGAACATCGCCAACTAAATCTTCATCGGGTGCTCTGTCAGGATCATTGTATTCATACTTAGACAATTTCTTCCTTCAACTTACCATACTTGCATTCTAGATTCTACATTCTTAATAAAGATCATATGTTTCCATAATGACAACATCTATGCATCCACATTAGCCAAATTGCCAACAATCTCCCCCTTTGTCATTGGTGGCAACATATGGGAAAATTGGCTAAGTGTGCAAACAAAACTTCAAAGTATTTACACAAAATTGTGGCCAAAAGTTATACAACACATATACAATATTGTACTCCATAGAATAGATCCCCCTATGAGTATCCTTCCTCATAATATATTTAATTTTTTTCTATCTCTCCCCCTTTGACAATAATGACAAAGATAGCGTGTACAAAAAATTTCAAAAAAAAACTTTATACCTTGTTATCAGCTATTGCAAAGCTAGTAGGCTTGCAACATAGTCACCAAACTCTGACTTCCATGATTCAAAATCTTTCTCCCATACCTTCCTGATGGATTCAGCAACATTGAGTAGAGTACTCAATCCATATGCTACTGTCTGACAAGCTTGCAGGGAATTGAAGCTAAACTTCTGAAAAGATGTCTTTGCTGAAAGACACTGCTCAATTTGGTCTACAACAATTGAGGTCTTGATTGAGATGTGCTCTCTCAATATGTTAATCCTAAGCATCTTTCTATTCTTCTCCTCTGCTAACATTCTGATTTCATCATTTAACCTCCTTATGTTCTTCTCTACAGAACTTATCTTTACATTTGGGCTTGACAAGGTGTTTGTTTTAGCTATAATTGCATCTATCTTCTCTCTGATCTTCTTATCTTCTTCAGCTGTTAGGATTTCTGATTTTGTGCATTGTATATACAAACTCTTTCCAGTCTCAAAATGTTTCCTCAAATTCTTTATGCATACATCCAAACTACCAATATCACTTCGAATATTTACACTCAAATTTTGTTGCATTTCTGCTTCAAAGTCTTCCTGAACTTTTATTCTAGCAATATCCTTTAAGTTAGAAAATTCAGAGTCAAGATTTTATTACTATTTTAGCTTTCTCAAGTGGATCTGATTTAGATACCTTAGTGCTGATCACACTCTCAATTTTCTCTGTCAAAACTCTAACTTTGCCTTCAAGGTCCTTCACCTTCTTATTCTTTCCAATAATTTTGTTAAGAGATGTGATGAACTCAAGCTGATCATCATCTTCAACTTCTTTTCCAAGTTCTTCAAAAATTGAACCAATTTGTCTCTTCTTACTGTTAGGTGCACTAGGGGTAGTGACCTCTGTCAAAATTTGTTTACCTTTAACTATCTGTACTATTGGAACTGATTCTGATACTGTTGGTGCTTCCACTGCCTCTGTATCCTTTTCTGATTTAGTAATCTTCTCTTGCTCTTCTAAAGCCAAATTGTCAACAATGTTTCCTAAATCATGAAATACTGCATCATCTGACTCTAGTGTCACTTTGGTTCCTTCAATGTCCATTGATTCTTTGCCAATATTGATATGTGAAGAAGATGGAACTTCTTCAATACCAACTTCCTTTGCATGCGGTTACTCTGATTGCTTCTGTTGAGGGTTTGATTCAACATGCTTTTCTACAACTATATCTGTAAGAACTTGCATTACTGCTTGCTCTATCTCTTTTTGTACTTCCTCTTTTTTGCCTCCCATTATAAGGATTATTCTTCTCTTAGTTCTCAATAAAGTTCCAAGAGACTTCAAATTATCTTCATCCTCAACTTCACAGAACTATCTGATTATATGTTCTCTCATCTTAATGTCCTCTTCTTGTGCTCTCTATTTTCTATTCACAAGTCTATTATACAAATCTTCTGGGATCTTACCATGAATAGTGCTAAGTTTCTTATCTATCACAATCATATGTGTAATCATTGCATTCTCAAAATTCAATCTGTCAAATGATCCATATAGATCATAGAATTTATTCAACTTAGTGAAGTCTCCATGCTTCAATATAGCTTCATTAACTCTTTCAATTCTTGGTTTCCAAGTTTTCTTCTTGATTGAAAATACATCATCATCTTTAATTACTACTACATTTATAGGTACAGGTGGTACAATTACTTTCTATCTCTTGCCGAGTCCTGTTGCACTCACTTTTACTCTTTTGCTAGGAATAGGAGAAAAAGATTTATCTCCTTCATCTTTTTCAGGTACTTCAACTTTTACCTTTATTACAATAGGATCAATAGGATCTACACTAGATGTCTCAGGTGAAATTACAAGATTTTCACTTTGCTTCAAGGCTTCTGCAGTCTTCTTAGCTATGTCAAACTCATGACTTGACATACCTGATTCTTTCAATATTTTCTTCATAGTAGATTCAACTCTCTTACTAGATTGCTTCTTTTCTCTCAAACTTATTGCAGAGTTGAAATTCTCTTCATAGGTTCCAAACCTATTTGCATGACCATCCAACTCACACTTTAACAATTTATTCACATATCCTATTATTTCTGCTTTAGATATTTCATAGCCAAGAGGGTCTATGAATTCCATTCTAGGCTCAACTGCTTCAATGTAGGTGAAATCAGTGTCTACCATAAAACAAATGTCATCTTTATGCTTTTCAACTAAGGATTGAGGAATCCGTGATTTGTTCTTAACAATATTCTGAAAAGTCTTCAATACAAGCTTCACACTGTCATTAACTTTATCAAAAAGGTGCTTCATGTAGACTAAGTTTATTCTTTCCATTGTGTTCACATTGTCACTCCAATCAACTATGTAAGGAAACCTTCTCAAAATATGGAAAATCATATAGGTTATCAGAGATGAAAACCTAAACTGTGTGTACTTAGCCTTCTTAATCTTTTCTAAGTTCTCAAATAACTGAATTTTCAAAATTTCACATAGGTCTACTTGTTTCTTCTCAATACACATAAGATAAGCTACATGAACCATTCCTACAGCCATGTCATCTTCCCTTGAACTACCATAGAATTTAGTTGTTAGGATCTTGCAAAGGTACCTAACATCATCTTGCTTAATTTTACTTATCACAATTCCTCTACCATTATAACTAGATCTAGTGTTGTCTAAAACAATCTTTCTCATGTTCTTTTCATTCAATGGAATCTCTCCAACTTTAGATAATCTAGTAACATCATGAATTAGGTCGACAGTTATATCAATAACTCTTACCTCCATCCAGAATTTCCCATTGTGGATTCTACTTAAAATGATCTTGGTACATTCCTCATCATTAAATTCATACTTCATGGAATATTTGATAATTTCATTGTTCTCCAGATGCCCATAAGCTGGTTTAACTAACATGTCTTGATTGTACAATTTCCTGTAATCATCACTAAAATCTGCATCTTTCAAAGTTTCAAACTTGCAACCTAAATATCCTTTAACATTCTCAATGTGCAATACTTCATCTGGTACGGATGATAGTGCTAGACTGTTATCAATTTCAATTGGTTCTACTGGTTCTTTCTTAATCTTGGGTCTATTCTTATCCTTAACATTATGAACCATAGAAATATCCATCTTATCAATTGATTAAAGATCAAAAAATACCTCAACTTTGCAAATCTAGGGTTTCGGTATGATTGTCGCTGCAAACTACTTTCAAACTTCTTCAAATCATCCTCAACTCGCTTTTTCTTCTTTCAAATCTCTTTTCAATTTCTTTTTAATTGTGATAACTTTGATTTCAACCTCATAACACTTCACATTAGCTCGATCTGACATCGCATTCATTCATTTTGCCGCTAAAACCTCAAAAAGCTGATTCTGCAAACCTGCAACCATAAAACTTTCTGCGACCTCGCAAAACACAATATTTTGTTTTGTGCACTTAACCATGGCATTAGTACAACATAATAACCCTATATCTAACTGTGCAAAACCTAACTCATTCAAATTCCTAATCTACACTAATCCTAAGTCCTAAACTACAGAAACTTACATAATTTAAGTACTTAAAGAAGGGTCAGGTAAAGATTCATCCTTACCATTAGTTACATTACCTTCCTGACTACTTTCAGTGCTGACTATACCTCCTTGATCTGTGCCTTTATCAAATTTTACTTCATCTTTATTGCTACAGCAACCTTTCTCTTTGTTTCCTACATTTTCATTGCTTCTTGCATTGTTCCTAGGGTTAGGGTTATGATGATAACCTCCATTATTCATTCTACAAAATCTTACTGAGTGTCCAAACTTGTTGCATATCTGACAAATGATTCCATTGTTTCCAAATATTTGTCCTTGCTGGTTAATCTGTGACCTGCAATTTCTAGCAATATGTCCTACTTTGTTGCATCTAAAACATACTACCACTTTTCTTTGATTCATTTCTTCAATAGATTTCTTATCTACATTGTTAGTATTCCCAATCATTCTATCATAATTATTCACAATTACTTTATGTCTTCTACATTTGTTAGCTCTGTGTCCAAAACTATGACAATTATAACAATGTCCATTAAGAGGTTTAAATTTCTTACCTGTGCAATCTCTCTTCATGTGCCCACTAGTATTACAAGAAAAACATCTACCTTTGAATTCTCTTTGCATACCTTTAGATGATTCTTCCTATTTTGATTCTTCTTTCTCTCTAGGTGGTTCTTCTTTAGGTGGATCTTCCAATGTGTTCTCATCTAGCTTTATTTCCTCCACACTTTCAGATGTCTTCAGATCTAGCTTCTTACTTTCATGGATTGTTCTAAACATACTAAATCCAAATCCTGTCCTATCAAAGAATGGTTCTTCAAAAGAAATTTGTTTTCCAGTCTTATCACTATTTGAATATAGCCTTTCAAGTTGTTGTTTAGATTGAGTTAGTTCACCTTTCACAATTTTATTATACTTCTCAAGTTCCACATACTGCACTTTTACTTTTTCAGATTCAGATGTTTCCTTTTCAAGTCTTGACCTCAGATCTTCATTCTCAATTTTCAACTTTTCATTATCTGATCTCAAATTTCCATCTTTCATACTAAGCTTCAGATTTACTATCTTCAACTCATGCTTAAGGATCTCATTTTATTTTTCTAATTCATCACAATCTTCAACAAGCATATCAGATTTCTTTTCAGATTTCAGATCTTCAATCTTACCTTTTAATTTGTCAATGGCATTCTTTGCATCTTCATATTTTCTTCTTAAGGAGTTTCTTTCGTCAGTAAGCATAT
This sequence comes from Chamaecyparis obtusa, assembly GCA_027943335.1. Taxonomy (NCBI): domain Eukaryota; kingdom Viridiplantae; phylum Streptophyta; class Pinopsida; order Cupressales; family Cupressaceae; genus Chamaecyparis; species Chamaecyparis obtusa. The sequence goes on from BSBK01002863.1 coordinate 1,276,652, forward strand.
CAATCTGTTCAAGAGCTTCTTCAAGATTCTTCTAAAGTTGATCCATATCCATAGAGATCTTACTCAAGCTGCTAAGCTTTCCTTGAATGTTCCTTCTCCAAGTAACTGCGCTCTGATACCAATTGTTAGAAATAGGAAATACTGAGAGGGGGGGTGAATCAGTATTTCACAAACTTTTTCTTTTGCCCACTTATGGATATAACAGATTACTTTAGTGCATACAAAGATTATCAAGTTGATTAACAAACATAGCAGTAAATAGAAAGAACTCATAACACATGATATGTTCTCTAGGAAACCTTGGCCAAGGGAAAACCCCAGTGGGGATGGTACCCACAAAGATCACTAATAAAAAGTATCTTGTTAGGGATATTGGACCCTGTTAGGAGTCAATTTAAAATATATAGTAGATTTTTCCTGGTTAAAGCACTTTAGGCCTTGTTAGAAGCCTTAACCCTGTTAGGAGTTAGATTACAAAACCTGATCACCAGCTGAGCTCACTGCCCAAACAGGTAATACAAAATGTTTCTGACTATAATATGGTACTGCTTACAACTTCGCATCAATAGCCTTTGGTGCTATCACAACATACAACTATCACAAGTTATCTTTTCTTTCTTTTCACACATCACATATATCTTTCATTACATTTCAAGTATGCCTAATATATGAGTTATTAGAGCTAATAACTTTACATGGTCAGCTTCCAAATCTTTATCCAAGAGTAAACATCTAGGATGTCATCCCTTCATAATTTTAAGTCATTATTTTGACAAGCAAAAATAATCCCTTAACTCTTTCGCTAATACTATCTCCAAAACTATTCTGTCTGCAAAAACTATCTTTGGTAAACTTTGAATAACTTTGTCCGTACTGCTCCAAACTTTATGTGCACTAAGATGGGGTATCCTCATACTATATAGAAGCTTTAGTTAACTACACAAATAAAAATATTGCTCCAGTGAATGTCTCCAACTAAATCTTCACCGAGTGCTCTGTCAGGATCACTGTATTCATACTTAGACAATTTCTTCCTTCAACTTACCATACTGGCATTCCAGATTTTGCGCTCTTAATAGAGATCATATGTTTCCATAATGACAACATCTATGCATCCACATTAGCCAAATTGCCAACTCAAAAATCTCATTAGGGTTACATAAATCTGCATAAAATAATCCAACCCTAAACTTGTCATTTCTGATCATAAATGTTCATGAAAGTATCTCAACCGATCAGATATGTCTTGAGTGCCCATCCCTATACTGAATCTACCTACATAAAAAGAGCCTTGATCCAACTACCCCTCTACAAGTCAAGCTGTCATGAATGCTCAAATCTGATACTCTTAGAAAGTATGAATCCATCGAGAACGGCTGCCCAGATCTTTTCCTCATCTATTCCAACTGCAACTGCCCTTGAAAACATAAATTTTGAGCTACCCGTGCTTGCAAATGATCAACAGGAAAAAATAGAAGAAAACCCATGAAAGATACTATAATCCCCTTTTGAAAAAGTCAAAGGCCACATCATAGCAACTCAAACCAATAAAAATTGGCCACCTCATAAAATAGACCCGCAGAAGTCAAAAGAAATCTGATCCCTTGCATCAGATGGTGGTTGCATGATCACATGGGATCAAAAGATCCCATGTGGTTATGCGACCACTATTGGATCTTCTTGCGATTGAGAACTGGGCCTAGGGAAATATTAAAAGGCTGAGACATAGGAAGCTTAGGAAAATAAAGGGGGACTCCAGTGACAAACCTTAGTCGCATGATTGCATAGCATGAAAATGACCTATGTGATCATGCAACAAACCACTTAAAGAGAACAAGGGGTCACAACCTTTGAGCACATGGGTTTTGTGGCTAAGTGGCCTGAAAGGGTAAATATTAAATTAGGATGGGCCATGGGTATTTTAGGGGATCATGGGGTTCAAATGGTCACACATGAATTTTAATGGCCTTCAAACCAGAGAACTAAACAATTGAATAGGCATATAATCATGGGAATTTTTGAGGGGGCTAACACAGGATTAAAAATGCCAGACAGAGTAGACCAGGCCAAATTGCATAGGATGGGAAATTTGGGTAACAGTAAGATGCAAGAGTAATCTATATGAGGCAAGATGGGGGACTTTGGGGAGCTCCAAGTGTAAATGTGGAGAGCACAACCTAGTTTGATATAGCAATAATAGAGACCTACCAAGGATATTGGGATCACAAGGCCTTGTCCCCAGCATTGTATAGAGCTGACACAAAAAAGACACACAGGGTTGCCCTAGTATCATACATGAACTGAAGAGGAAGCATGGTAGAAATGAGGCTAGAGAAACCACAAATAAATGACATTTCCCAAGTGAACCATGTAACCCAAAAGATCACATGTTGGGTCATGTCTGACAGACTCATAGGCAAAAGAAAAATATCAAAAGACCTTGCCTCGAATTGCCCTCATTCGTAGTGCACCATGATATAAAGGATCATGGACACTTTGAGGAGAGAACAACAAGAAGCCATAAAAGAATAACAAGATCCAAAGGAAAAAATCCAAGACAAAAATGATAACTCCAAAAGACATCCTTTACCAAGGAGAGAGTGATTTGAGTGATGGTGGGAAGATTGGTCTAAACGTGTGGAAGAATACATTGACACAGACCGTGTGTGATTGGTGGAAGATTAGGTCTGATAGGAGGAAGGGTACATCCTCAAGGACCCACTGATTGATGGGAGAATGGGTTTTGTTGTTCGCTAGAAAATGATGGAGTCTAAAGATAATTGTTGTGATCAAGAATAGTCAACAATTGATGTTGCTGAAGTACAAGGCTAAGTGGGACAAGTTATGTGATCAAATGTTGCTACAGGACTGACAAGGATATGTACAATAAGACATGATGATATGTATAGGGGATGGGGAGAGATTTACAATGGATATGTATAAAAGCTCAGGATTTTGGATAGGAAAGCTCTCTCTATATAGGATATATACAGGAAGGATTGCGCTATACAAGATATGGTATAATATATATACAGGAGGGATTGCAAATTTGCTTGAGGATTAAATAGAGGAATGTTGAGGGATGGTGGTGGGGATGGGGATGGTAAAAAAATTATTGGTTAGATGTGGAGGATGGGAGTTTGATAGATAATGACTTAGTCCACTATGTATGGCACCTATTTCTAGGTTTTCACCAACATACTTATCCAAGGCACTTGAATTGCTAAGTTTTCACCATTGGACCGATATTTTTTCTTTGCTTTTCTTTTTTTTGCTTTTTTTTCCTAGATTTTTCAATTTTTATGGATTTTTTGAATATGTAGGATCTAGTTCAGGCATAGAACCTCTTTAGATATATGATGTTGATAGGATCATTTAAAGGCTCACCTTCTATTTTTGATAGCCGATAGGCTCCGAAGCTGAAGCATGTTGTGACAATGTAGGGACCCAACCAAGTAGGTTTGAACTTTCCCTTCTTCTCTCAATTTGCTTGTACTTTTTGATTTTACTTTAGGACCGTGTCACCCACTTGGAATTATATTTGATGGACTTTCTTGATATAACTCCTTTTGATTCAATTCTAGTATGCAACCAGGTGATCATATGCTTGTTGTCTCTTTTCATCTAATAGGTCCAGTTGTGTGAGGCATGTCACTCGTTAGTCTTCATCTATGGTATAGTTCTTCATGGAGACACATAATGATGGGAGCTTGAACTCAATGGGTAGAAAAAATTTGGCACCATATACAAGGGAATGTGTGGTGGTTCCTATGGGAGTGAGATAAGAAGTGTGATAGGCCGAAAGGGTGGGATTTATTTGGAGATGCCAGTCATGACTAGAATCATTGACAACCTTCTTGAGGATTTTGAGGATGGTTTTATTGGTTGCCTCAACTTGGCCATTTCCTTGGGGGAAGTGTGGACTGGAGAAATGGTGATGGATGTGGAGTCTGGCACACAGATCATCCACATGCTATTTTTCAAAAGGTGTGTCATAGTCTGTGAAGATGGTAGATGGTATGTCGAAGTGGAAAATGATATGGTACAAGATGAACTTGGAGATTTGGATGCCAGCAATTAGAGTGAGTGGAATCACTTCAACCCATTTTGAGAAGTACTTTGTGGTAGTTATGATGTATTTATGTCCATTTGAGGGAAGGGAAGTGATTAACCCAATGAGGTCAAAGCCCCAACATGAAAATGGCCATGGTGGCTCAATGGGCTGCAGGTTATGAGCTAGAGCATGAATCAGATTTGCATGTTGTTGACATGGAAGACATTTCTTGATGAACTCACAAGCGTCATGTTCCATGGTTGGCCAATAATACCCAAATCCAGCAACTAATTTGCTAGAACCATGCCACTCATGTGGGAACCACAAATTCCAACATGTACCTTTTGTAAAGCCAGGACGGCCTCATTTGAATCTAAACACCTAGAGAGGATGGTATGATATCCTTGACGATAAAGGGTTTTGGCTACAAGAGTGTAGCGGGAAGCTCTTTGAATTAGGTTTTGGTGTTGGTTATTGGTGATATGGAGAGATATGATACCATTTTTTAGATATGTATGGATGTCATAGTACCATGGGGACTGAGGACCAACCAAGACACACATGATTTTTGCATCAGTGTTCTCATAAGCAGGCGTTTGTTGCTACTCGACTAAGAATTCATATTTCATTGAGTCACAAGGGATCTCCAATAAGGATCTAATGGTCACCATTGCATCAGCTACTTTGTTCTAAAGCCTTGGTATCTATGTGAATTGTAAGCTCAAGAAATGCTCTTTGAGTTTGTCTGCAAGTTCTTTATAGGGTAGCAACTTGTCGTCCTTTGTCTAAAATTCATCTAGGACTTGCTTGATAATTAGTTGCGAGTCTCTAAACACTTCTAGTTCTGTTATGTTCTACTGGATATTTTTTTTGAGGCCTGAGATGAGTGCCTCATATTCTGCAATGTTATTAGTACATGGGAATCCCAATTTGAATAATTTTGGAATACAGTCACCTTGAGTTGTGACGAATAGGATTCCTGCCTGTGATCCATGTGATGTATAGGATCCATCAAAGTATAATTTCCACATGGGATGTTCTTTAATCATACATAAGTGCTCATCGGGGAATTTTATGATTAGTGGATATTGTAATACCCCAAAAATGGGCTATAAGTTCATTAATCTCCTACATCTTCAATTCGAACAAAATCGACATCAAAGTCCTAATCTAAGGCATATCTAAACATCATCGAATCATAATTGATTATCTTAAATTCTGCATCAGGGAATATTCCTAGCAATATTCCTAATCATCATAATTATCTTTAATTTTATAATTATTTGGCAATAAATCACATTTATCCTAAAGTTTGATTAATTGAATATTTTCATATTTAATTAATTAGATTTAATATTTGCCACTTAATTGTGTAATTAAATTTAATTCTATCTATTATTAATTGTATTATTTAATTTTGACAATAAATCTAATATCATATGAATAATTGATTAAATTCTTATTTAATTAATTAAAGCAAGTTGTCATTATTTAATAATATAGTTTTTAATAAAAGTTTGATTAAATAATTGATTAACCCATAAATCAATTGTTTTATTTTTAAAAGCAGTTAAGTTGGAAATAAATCACTTTATTATTAAATTAATTCATAAATAAAACATGCACAATCATAAAAGCAAACAACTATCAATTATCAATTAAAGCTAAACTCTATTTTGAGTTAAAACTTAGCTTTTGCATGTTTTTGTGAATTAAATTTTCTTTATTATAAAATAACTCAAAAATCAAGATGAGTTAATTTGAGTGATTTATGGCTTTTTTCCATGCACCTCCAAAGCCCTGGATTTCTATAAAAACAAGGCTCATCTCTTCATAACTCATCTCTCAATCATCTCTCAAATTTGCATCCAAACATCTCATATTTTTGCACAATCACACTGGAGAATTGGAATTGAAGAAATCAAAGCTCTTGCAAATCGACATCTTTGTGAGATCAATCTTATTTTTGCATTCATATTGCATATCATTGTTAGATTAGCATTGCATATCAATTTTCAATAGCATTCATAGCATATCAATTTCATCTAGCATAGATTCATATCAAGTTTTCATTCTTATTGCATAGAAAAATACCAAAAAAATAGACTAATTGCATTCAATTTCATATCCCTCTTTTGCATTCAAATCCTTCATTTAGGTGTCGTCTAGGTCACTGATCTTGATAACAATCTGAGAACATCAATCTCGCACCTATTAGAAGGTAGTAAATCGCTTGGTTAGATTAGATTTCAATTTTGCATGATTTTGATTATAGCTAACCTCTAATGTTTTACTGAGTGTTGTGTCTAAAGATCAGGTACAATTTTCACACACACATTTCTGGTGCCCACCGTGGGGCAACCCACCTTTGCATGCTGATTTTGATTCTTGGAGCTAAAACCCTAAAGTTTCAAAGATTTAATTTTATCTCCCAAACAGCTTGAAGTTTTGGTCTGAAATTTTTTGTACAAGTTAGAGACATATCAAGGAAGCTTAAAAAAAAAATTCACAATTTTTTGAATTATTTTTAATTTTTAATAATTTTTTTTCAATTTTTCATAAAAAATTAATATCTGACGTAAATCAGCATATTTTTCTAAAATTTTTATATTTTCAGAAATATCTTCAAATTCTACAGGGGGTCTATTATTTTTGTTTTAAATTTGGATGCAATTTAATAGCTCAAATAGTCAATTTGCAAAAACTGGTCTATTTTGATAAAACGGGTCTCTAGGGCACAAATGAAGAGATTTTTCTAAAATTTTTGCATTTTTAGAAAGCTCTCTATTTTTTAGTAGGGGTCTCTATTCTAAATTTCTATTTTTGTGGCCAAAATCATATCAAAAAAATTAGATCTTGTTGACTAGGTCAAATGTAGTGCAAAAAAATTAAAATTTTATGATGGGTATGCACTTATTTTTCATATGATTCAATGCATGATATGAGTTGTCATTTGGATTAATTTATGGTTATTATTGCTCCTAACAATTGATTTTTAGAGCTAACCCTATGGTTTTCATAAGTTAAATATATTTTGCATATCTTGTTTGCTTGTTTGCTTGTTGGAGAGTTCGTCACTTGCTTGCATGGAAAAGCTCAACAAAAATTGCTAAAAATTAGGTAGAATCTACTAAGCGCGTTGTGAGGATCATGAGGTATTCTCCTTGTTATGAAATTTTTTTGATTTGGACTTAAAATAAATCTCTTATGTGTCAAGCTTGTGTGCATCTTTTCATGCTTTTGATCTATTTCTACACACTTGCATAATTTGATACTAGGTTGTGATCCCTTAAGGATTCATTAAGTAGTCTTAGAATACTTGTGATTGATCTTGATTGCTATCTTGGGTTATTGGACTCGCTAATCCATTGGCCCCTCATTTCCACCCCGTGGTTGCAATCTCAGCGCCATAAAGGGGAGGGGTCAACAAGACAGAAGCGTTAAGTGTTCCACTTGGCAACCCTTTTGTGCTTTTAGGAACTCACTTGTTTTCTAAGTTGTGGACTCATTTTCAGCTTGTGTAAGGTGTTAAGTGTTCCACCTTGTGGACTCATCTCATATTTTCTTTAAGCGTTAAGTGTTCCTCTTTCTACTTTTTGGATACTTTTGGTAGATTTGCTTTCGAGAATATATTTGTGCTCACATAGTAATTAGGCCCTATGAACACTATTCGTGATTCTTGAGAGATTGGATTCCTAGAGAAATCTTTCTTGACAATAGAATCCTTGTAGGTAGGGAGGATACTTAGTACATTTCACATTCAACTTGGTTAGTGCATCTTCTCTTATTGATCAACACATTCTCTCTCCGGAGAGGTTGATAGATCATGTAGGGTTGATATCATGAGCTTTGGTGAATCAAAATTGGTTAGTGCATCTTCTCTTATTGACTGATACATTCTCTCCCCAAAGAGGTTGATAGATCACATGGAGTTGATATCATAGACCTTGGTGGAACAAAACTTTGTTTTAGCGTGTCGGATTAATCTGCTTGCTTTGTTTGGGTTAAAAGTGAAGAGGTGTCAAAACCTTGAATCTGGAGCCAAGTCCCCTTGTGGTATAAATCTGTGAGTCACCTTTAGAGAGGGTTAACTGTAGCGGACAATCCCTTCACAGGGAAAACTACGTTGATAGAACCTCAAGTGGTAATAGCCATTTTCACCATGGTAGTGACAGCCGCTATATAAATGTCCTTATGGAAGAAATCTCCACGGGTATGATTCATTGTTGGGTTGTCAGATCTCCCTAGCAGCTCTTGAAGATTAAGTTCTCAGACTATGTCAAAACCCTGGTGCGCTGGGATTGGAGTTCACCCCTTTGAATCATAAAAGTTGCAGTCAAACCATTACTAAAAACCCTAGAGAGGCCAATTTTTCACTTTTAGGTATATGTGTGTTATTGCAAAACTTTTCAGAACATACACAATTAGTACTCTCAGGGATTAGCACAATTTGGTCACTTGATTGTTCATGCGCAAGGTTGCTTTTGCCCTTGTTCATTGTTTTCAGACGTGCTTGGAATCACTTGCTTGCTATTCTGTGTGCTTGTTTATCTACTTGGCTATTAAAAATGATCAAATCTGGTATAACCTTCAAAATCTGGACAGTACAATTTGCAAACAATCCAGAACTGAAGACCTTAAATTTTGCAAAAATTGATGTAAAATCTTTTCTGGAGTCAAAAGTCATTTCAAAAAGTCAAAAGTCGTACGAGTTTTGTCAAGTGTCATTTCAGTATTGCCCATCTGTCGTATGAGTGAGAACCCAGTGTCATACGAGTTTTCAAACCAGCACATTCAAGAAAGTCAAAACCCTGTTAGCAACTATCGTACGAGTTTTGTCAACTGTCATTTCCTTGCTACCCAACTATCGTACGAGTTTAGCAACTGTTGTTTCATAGACTACCCAGTGTCGTACGAGTTTGCAGAGTGTCATTTGGAAAAAATTGAGAGAGTTGTCAGAAATTGTCAAATTGCAAGATATCCAATGTTTCCAACCTAGTTCCAGAATCTGTCAAAAATATCATTGTGTCAGGAACAGAGCAGTAGCTATTGAGCATTCTACCATTTTCTGAGTTTGATCTTTTGAATCTGATCTAGTCTTTTGTTTGATCAATTTGAGTCCTTTTTATCTCATGTCAAAACCTTGTCATAACTATCAATCTTCAATCAATCTTCAAAAATAGACTAAGTGTTGAGAACTCATGTCCGCTATCTTTTGGGCGATCTATCCCATACATCCAGGGCATAGTTTCCTTCACCCACATCTCATCAGATCTTCAAAACTATCATAATCTTGACAAGGTTGCGTCATCCAATTTTCTCAAATCAAATTGTTCTTCAGTTGTCTTCATCCTTTTCTTCTATTTCATTCAAAGTTAATGGTGGAGACCAGAGCTTCTTCACACAAGAAATCAGAAGAAACATCTCAGAACTTACTTTTGACCAATACCCCAGGTCCAACTCTTGAACAACTCATCAAGTCAGGTATCTACAAAGACAATGGTCTTGGTAACTTTCGATTGAAAATTGGTTACATACCTCCTTTATCAACTCACAGAGGTAATTAGCAAACTCCTCAATCTGTTCCAAGGAGCCCAAAAAATCTTATCATGTCTCAAGCAGGGACAAACCCTGGTTCTCTAGGAGGAGGGTCCCAAGGACACCATTCTCAACATAATTCCGACCAAGAACCTACCCCCTCTGAAATCCATCGATGTCAGAATGATGATGAATTCTAGAGAATGATGAGGCATTTCTTGAAAGTGGATAGAGAGGCATACTTTTTACAATTAGCCCAGGAAGGGGCTAAGCTTCCTCCCAACTTTAACATTGATGATATAATCACACATGAGGAAGAAACTCCACTCACAGCTATGAAAAAATAGATGCATGCTATACAAATCAAATTTAAAAATCTTAAGAAGGAGAAGGAACCCAAGGAGTTCTCCATGGAGGCCCTATGTCCTTTCCCGTTCGACAAAAACTTGTATATGCCACCATTCCCAAAAAGAGTGGAGATACCAAAGTATGACAAATATGATGGACAGTCTGATCCTCAAGATCATGTCAGAGAGTTCTGTACGCAATCCATGGAATTCATGCATGAACCAACTTATCTAATGTGTCTTTTTCCTAGATCCTTTGGAGGAGCATCCATTCAGTGGTTTTCAAGATTACCTTCTACGATCAAAACTTTTGAGGTATTGATTAAATTGTTTTATCAATAATATTCCTACAATATTCAACATCCGGTCACCATGATCGATATCTGTAACCTCAAGCAATATCTAGGGGAATCATTCCTGACTTTCCTCAAGAGGTGGAGAAAGAAGTTCTCTCTATATGCTAGACAAATTCCCGAAATGGAGAAACTTGAAATCTTTATCAATAACCTTGTTCCAGAGCTCAACTATCCATTACAAATGCAAGATCATGTATCTTTTGATAAAATGGTGGATAATGCAATCAAGATTGAGAAAGTACTTGTCAAGAAAGGAGAAATCACACTTCAAAAGGACAAGTCTGAATCTGGATCTAGCTCAAAAGATAAAAACAAGAGCTAGAATAGAAACAAAGGTATCATCTCTGATGGTGTTGTTGACACTATCCACACCCCATCAAAGGCACCGGCCTATAATCTCACCCTTGCCACCAAAGCCATTGAAGCTTTAGAGCAAAAATCTGCTGAACCGTCTCCAAAGAAGCCATTCAAATGATGGGATAATAAATGAAAGTTTACTCCCCTGGGAGAATCTTTGAAATCTGCCCTGAGAACCCTAATAGCTGATAACATGATCTCTTTACCACCAATCTGAAACCTTGATCCGGATCCAAAACCATATTGGTGGAAAGATAATGCATTTTGTGCTTTCCATCGGACTAAAGGCCACATAACTAATGGATGCTTCCACTTGAAGCATACCATTCAAGACTTGATAGATCAAGGGGACATCACGATCGATAATCCTACTAGCAATAATGATCACACAGCATTTATAGAACCGTTTCCATAACATGGCAAGGGAGTTTCCACTTCTCAGCCTAACATGGGGGCAAAAGTCAACTATGCCTACCCTGGAAACAATGCTGTCATCAATATGGTTGAACCATGTCTCTCTGAGAGCTGTAATGTCATCACAATTGTACGAAGAGACATAAATCATTCCTTAGCTAATGCGGTTACCAGATCACAAGCTCAGGCTCATCTGAAAGGACAAACACCAAGTTCATCTAATGTCCCTAAGATACCTTTCAATCTCACATCTGCTTCTAAATAGAAGGTTGCCTCGAAATCTTCCAATCCAAAGGATACAAGAAATACATCTTACAACATTGTCCAACAACTCCAGCATACCAATGCCAAAATCTCTATGTTTGAGTTACTTCGAATATCTCCAGCTCACAGAGATATCCTAGACAAAGCTTTGCTCGGCTCTAATGTTCCTGATGATCTAGATCTAGATAGGTTCCAGACTATGGTTGGTCATCTAACATCTCTGCAATATATCTCCTTTTTAGAGGAAGATGACAACTCCCTAAGTCACCCACATAATCAGCCCTTGCACATAGAAGTCTTGATCCAGAACCGTCAAGTCAAATGTGTGTTGATAGATGGGGGCGCAGGCCTCAACATTTGTTCTTACAGCTTAATCACACAGTTGGGATTCTCAGAGATGGCTATTGATCCTCGAAAGAAGATCACCATAAAAGCCTATGATGAATAAGAAAGAGCTTCTAAAGGCACCATTGTCTTACCCATCTGAGTGGGTCCGGTCATCAAAGATACCACATGTCAGGTGCTTGATCTACCATTGGATTACAATATCCTTCTAGGGAGACCCTGGATCCATGAAATGCAAGCCATCCCTTCTACGTACCATCAATGCTTGAAATTTCCCTATGAAGGGGTAGAAGTTACTATCCCAGCAGATCTGAGTACAACTTGCAATACATTCAAGGAAAGTGTCAATAAGCTTGTTCCCAATAACAGAGAATCTTCCATCAAGCAGCTAAATGTTGCTTCCACATCTAAGATGGAAGACATTGCTAAAGAGATCAATATCAAAGAAAATGGGATGGGAGAATACACTATAGAGCCAGTCTTGTCTTTGACATCTCTCCCAATCTCACCTAAGTCATATGGACAATCCTTGAAGTAGTCTAAATTAGAACCTAAGGAACCTATGGAAGCATACAAAAGAAATTTTGTGGCGGAGCAAGTATCCAAACAAGAATTTGAAGAGGATGAAGCTGTGCTAGCATGGCTATATAAAGAGGATTCTGAATCTAAAATTTTTCAACCTAGTGAATCTATAGCACCTACAATCCCTTCTAATTCATATGGTCAAGGAAACAAATTGATAGCCAAGATGGGATACTCCGGTCAAGGACCTCTAGGAATCAGAGGAAAGGGTCTTGTGACACTCATTTCACATATTGGTAGAGCCAACAAAGATACTAGTGGCTTAGGCTTTAAGAAGAAACCCTATCATCTCAAAGGTGGTTGTTCTCATGTCATAGAACAAATTGCACCAGGAGAACCCCTTCTCAAGAAAGAAGAAATACAACCCTCTGATGATGATTCAGATAGCTCTGAGCTTATCCCCTATGAAAATTTTCCTAAAGAGATCAAAGATCTTCTTGATGATAAAGATGATCCTATCAGAAGAATTAATGTAGTAGAAACACAAGCACCTACTATAGCGCAAGAGATGGTTGCACCACAAGAACTAGCCAATCTTGAAGGTGATCAAATTGATCCAGAAGTAGAGAGTAGTTATTCTGACACTAATTCCCATGAATATGAATTCAAGTCAGAGATTGAGGGTAATCCTTCTTGCGGTATTCATCCTGATTTCACACATTTTCTAAGATTTCCTAGAGATCCTGAATCAGAAGCTGAGTCAAATGAGTATGAATGGGGTGCCATTCCAGAAGAAGATGAGCTTATAACAGAGAAATATATTGATGTTATTCACCAATATGTATCTCAACCCAACGTAGGTCTAGAGAAAAATAATGAACTTAACATGTCTGATCCACCTATGGCTGAAGAGGACTCCCATGATGATGTTGAGCCTATTCATGAATTGAACATTTTGAGCTGTAATATCACCTTTGAACTTGAGTGTCGGGTTAGGACCAATGATGACATATCCACATCTGTGAACACCATATCCCAAGCCTTTCCCGCTTTGACTATCCAACACCCTGATCTTATCGACCAAACTTCCACAAACTCAAACCATGGTATGTATACCTTCCCAAATGACTATGCCCTTGTCTGCTACCTCAATGCAGTTGAGCCTATGAGTACTTCCATCAGCGAACCAAGCATCAGCATGACCGAGTTAGACATCAAATATCTTAGTCAAAAAAAGAAAAAGAAAAAGAAAAAGAGTTCTGAGGGTGAAAACCACTTTGTGGCAGTCTCAAAACTGACAAAAGTAAAAAGAAAAGACGTATTTGAAGGTGAAAACCTCTCTGAGGTGCCTAAGGATGAGATATTTGATGTCCTTCCGAGTCATTTACAGGATAGATCTCCAGTTCTGATTGAGCCAACTCAATCCATCAATTTGGGTACAACAGAGGAACCACAATTGGTACATGTAGCACAATCTTTATCAGAAGAAGAGAAATAGAAATTCACTACATTCTTATCAGAAAAAAAGATCAATTTTGCATGGAAATATTCAGATATGCCAGGATTGGATCCCAATCTCATTATGCACCATCTATCCATTACTCCTAGAGTAAAACCAATCAAGCAAAAATTGAGAAAGATGCATCCTCATGTTGCGCTCTTAGTCAAAGCAAAACTAGAAAAACTCCTAAAAGCTGGATTCATCTATGTCATAGACTATTCTAAGTGGATCTCTAACATTGTACCTATTTCAAAACTAGATGGTTCAATCAGAGTGTGCATAGACTTTAGAGATGTAAATAGAGCATGCCCGAAGGATGATTTTCCACTGCCTAACATTGATATGATAGTGGACATGACTGCGGGCTATGAAATGTATTCCTTAATGGATGGCTTTTCTGGGTACAACCAAATCAAAATTTCTCCAGAAGATCAAGAGAAAATAGCTTTCACATGTGTGTGGGGAACCTTCTGTTGGAATGTTATGCCATTCGGGCTGAAAAATGCTGGAGCTACATATCAAAGAGCAATGACATCTATTTTTCATGATATGATGCATAAAACAATGGAGGATTACGTGGATGATACCTTGGCAAAATCCATGATTAGAACTGAACATCTAATAGACCTGAGCATGATCCTAGATAGAATGGAACAGTTTAGTCTCTGACTAAATCCTAAGAAGTGTTCTTTTGGTGTCACTTCTGGAAAGCTCTTAGGATACATAGTTTCAAAGAAAGGCATTGAAGTTGATTTGGCTAAAGTCAAGGCTATAATAGAGATGCAACCTCCCAAAAATATCAGTCAAATGAGGATGTTGCAAGGCAAAGTACAGTCCATCAGAAGATTCATATCATAGTTAGCCAACATATCACAACCTTTTACAAAAACATTACATAAAGGCGTGACCTTTGCATGGAATGAAGAATGCGAGAACAAATTTAACCATATCAAGAAGTATCTATCAAATCCACCTATCTTGATGCCTCCTATTCATGGGAAGCCATTGATCTTGTATGTCTCTACAACAGCCACATCACTGGGGGCATTGCTAGCACAACATGATGAGAACAAGAAAGAAAGAGCCATCTACTATATCAGTAGAACTTTAGTGGCCTATGAGAAGAACTACTCAATGATATAGAAGGCATGTCTAGCTGTGATCTTTGCATTGCAAAAATTGAGACACTACATGTTAGCTCATACTACTCATTTGGTAGCTAAAATTGATCCACTGAAATATCTCCTAAGCAAAGCTGCCCTCATAGGTAGACTAGCTAAATGGGTCATGCTCTTGAGCGAATTTGACATTGAATATGTTGAAAGAAAAGATATCAAAGGACAAGTCATTGCTGATCAATTAGCTGAAGCACCACTGTTTGATGATACACCCATGCAAATGGAATTTCTTGATTCCTCTATCATGCACCTCTCTTCTAGAGCATGGCAGTTATTCTTTGATGGCTCCTACACACAGAATGGATCTTGAGCAGGCATATTGTTCATCACTCCTCAAGGATACTCGATACCCAAAGAATTTAGACTAAAGTTTCCTTGCACAAACAATATTGCTGAATATGAGGCACTTCTCAATGGTATGAAAATGGCAATACAGTGGAGAGTTACAGAGATGCGACTCCATGGAGACTCACAACTGGTTATCCACCAAGTCAATGATGTGTACCAAGCCAAAGATGAAAAGCTCATTCCTTACAAGAGAATGGTAGATGATTTAAAGAAATACTTCATCTCTATCATATTTGAGCAAATACCCAGAATGGAGAATAAGGCTGCTGATGCAATGGTGACATTATCTACTCTCTTACAGCAACCCGAACATGAACTATGCTATGAGTTCCTGGTGGAAGCCCTATCCTATCCTACATATGACTCCCCTGAAACCTGCATGATCTGCACTATTGTAGGTTATGACTCATCTCACTACAAAAATCTGTTCTGCTATCTCCACGACCAAATCATCCCTGACTCCTTTAACCATTTTGAGAAACAAAACCTTATTCGATCTGCATCCCGATATGTCATCATTGGTAATGATCTGTACAAATGAGGTCTAGATGGTACACTACTTAGATGTTTAGAATGGGAAGAGTCTCAATGTGCATTAGAGGAAGTCCACAAGGGTATATGTGGGTCGCACTCAAATGGTTTAACATTAGTTCAAAAACTTATTAGGGCTGGGTACTATTGGCCTGAAATGGAGAAAGAGGCTATTAAATTTGCTAAAAACTATCAACAGTGTCAAGTACATGGCAACTTGATTCATGCTCCAGGGAGAGATCTGATTCCCTTTACTACACAATGGCCTTTTCAACAATGGGCATTTGATCTCATAGGTGCTATCCATCCGCACTCTTCTAATGGACATACCCATATAATCACAGCCACAGATTATTTTACAAAATGGGTAGAAGCAGTTCCTCTAACACAAGCAAAGGGGAAATAGATCTCTATGTTCATCCTAAACTACATCATTTGTAGATATGGGATCCCTCACTCTATAATCACAGATAATGGGGCACAATTCAAAAACAAGGATCTAGATGACTTATGTGCTCAATTCAAGATTACACAACATTGGTCTTCTATTTACTATCCTCAAGGGAATGGACAAGCTGAGGCTTCAAACAAAAATCTCCTAAAGATCTTGCACAGAACAGTGAATAAAACAGGAAGAGACTGGCATCTCATGATCAATCTAGCTCTTTGGGCCTATAGAACTAGTATCAGAACACCTACTAGGGCTACACCATTCACTTTAGTTTATGGATCTGAAGCAGTACTACCTATTGAGGTTGAAATCCCATCACTCAGAATCAGAATGCATGGACTTGTCACCGACGATGACTACAGAGTGTCTAGGTTACAAGAACTAGAACTACTAGATGAGCGCAGACAAGCAACGTATGATCATCTCAGAGTATATCAGAAGAGAATGTCTAGAGGCTACAACAAGAAAGTCAGACACAGAGAATTTCAGGTTGGTGATCTAGTCTTGAGAGAAAATCCTAAAAATCAATCCCATCGATAATGCAAGGGGAAGTTCAAACCCAATTGGTTGGGTCCCTTTGTTATCACTACTACTTTTGGCTCTGGTGCCTATCAACTCTCAATGACTAAAGGAGAACAGCTCTGAGAACCAATCAACGTTCTCTATCTAAAGAAATTCTATGCCTAAGGCATTCAGTCTATGGTAAAATGTCCTGAAAAAATCCTAAAAATCAGAAAAAGTCCTAAAAAAATGAACATCTTGGTGAAAACCTAGCAATAGGCGCCTTGATGATTCACAAAAAAATTGAAAATATCAAAAATTCAAAAAATCAAAAAATATCAAAAGTACGAAAAAATTGAAAAAATGAAAAATACAAAAAAAAATGAAAAAAGAAAAGAAAAAGTGCCTTGGTAAAAACCTGGAAACAGGCACCTTGGTAGAAAAAATAGAATCTCTGCCAAGATGGTGAAAACTTGGCAAATAGGCACCACTTGTTCAAAACACTCCATCTATCAGCACAATCTTGGTCTTTCCCAACTTTCAGTCTTGCTTTAGTTGTACATATCTCTCGATTTGTTTCAACATTTCCAGTTTTCAATAAGTCAGTTTGTACACCAATTAGCTTGCGCGTCTGTATCCTATCAATGTTCAAACTTGGGGGCAATCAATGTCATATCCTATGGCCTCTAATGTATCTTAGATGTATCCTATCTAGTCAGAGTCCTTTGAAGCTTCAAGTTGAGTCAGTTTGTCTGTCTCATCTCCAGAAAGGATTTTGCATCTACAACAATGCAATCAAACATCAAAACTCAACTGAAAACAATCTATGCTTTTTACATGCTTTTATCTCCTTGTATGCTTACTGATTCGCATTGAGATTTTTGCATATTGTGTCCCTTTGAGCTCTTCGATGATGTCCTTTATAGGATTTAGAGAGTGATGACTAGGGGCATAATCTTTTCTTTGTTTTCTTCTTGTATGTGAAAATCTAACAACTTTGGAAATTCCGGATTGAAATGGTGTCCAACTATAAGAGCCTCTATCTCAAATTGGATGGCCATGCGTACCTCGACCATTGATACCCAGACAATTCAGGGAAGTTTGATCTAACTATTGTCTTTTTGAGTAAGTTCTTTCTCCTACTGTGGAACGCAATCTTTCCTAAGGATGTGAATGATAAAGGGTCACTACGGGTAATTCACATTGGATTTAGAATGATCTCTTGACTATTTGATGTGTTTGCAATGCAAGGCATACTCAGGTCATCATGATGTTTATGTTTTGATGCTTGTACAAATTGCTATATCAAAATGGACATGATATTTAGGTCATCCTGGCGTTTGTGCCTTGGTGCTTATATCTAATCCAACATTCTGAAAACAAATCAATATTCATATGTCCATGGTTGTATAACCAGTGGGTGTTGTATTGATTCTTGCACATACAAATCGATATTCATATGTCTATGGTTTCATGGCTAGTGGGCATTGTATTGATTTATCTAGTTACCTAAAAGTTCAATGATGATAACAAATCGACATATGATCAGTGACTAGGTCCTAGGTCTTAGGTTGCATTTCATTTTGCATGTCTCATTTCATTTTGCATGTCTCATTGCATTTTGCATGTTTGCATGATCTCACAATGACTAAACAAACTTCAATGCTTAAACAATTCTTCAAATCACATCTTCAAGTCTAACAAGAGCTGAATCTCACACGAAGGTTCCTCCAACAAAACAGCAAGTAGAATCCTTTTTCGGGATCAAAATCAAAATCTGAGATCATTTATCTTATTCACTACTTGCATATTCGACCTTCCATCATCACAGAAATCTAAAACTCAACTTAACTAATTATCTTACATCAAACTATCAAAATTTCAACTTGGTCAACCATGGTCAACTCATGGTCAAACCTAGTCAAATTTGGTCTCCGGGACCTCCAAACAATGCAAAATGCATTCTCAAACGTGTTTAACCACTTCTCAAATCAATTAACATGCTTCTAAACTATCAACGCTGACTTTTCTTGTCAGATTTCAATTTTAATCCCGAAGGGGGCATGGTATTGCACATCATTCAAAGTCTGTAAATCAAATTCTATCGATCAAATCTATCAATATCTTTCATCAGTGATCAAGACAACAATCACGTCTAGTTGCTAATTCATCAAAAGTCCTCATCGCTTGGGGCAAATCTATCATCACTTGGGGCATATCAGATTCATCAAGATCCATATAATCTGGTATTCTCCTAATCTTGTAAACTATATCAGTTTTTGCAACCATCAGATCATAGTGTTCTTTCCTTGGTTCTTCAACAACTGAAGGGTTTGGATGTGATACCTGCTAGTTCTGCTAAGACAATCGAGTCTAGAACGGGTCACTCACTTCTTATCAATCCTAAGGTTCAGAATCAGGTATTTTGACACTTTTTCACAATCATCGGTTCATTGCTGCTATAGTAAACATTATCTCTGGTCATTCAGGACCTATTATCTTCATATCAAATTCAATATCAATCAACTCCTATCTCAATATCTTTCAATCGGTTTCTATCTTGAAATCGGTTTATCTTTTGAATCAGTTTCATATCTCTATCAAACACAGACTTTCTTTGAACCACTCCGCTTCGCACAGTAATTCAAAGAGGGGCAAAATGTAATACCCCAAAAATGGGCTATAAGTTCATTAATCTCCTACATCTTCAATTCAAATGAAATCGACATCAAAGTCCTAATCTAAGGCACATCTAAACATCATCGAATCATAATTGATTATCTTAAATTCTGCATCAGGGAATATTCCTAGCAATATTCCTAATCATCATAATTATCTTTAATTTTATAATTATTTGGCAATAAATCACATTTATCCTAAAGTTTGATTAATTGAATATTTTCATATTTAATTAATTAGATTTAATATTTGCCACTTAATTGTGTAATTAAATTTAATTCTATCTATTATTAATTGTATTATTTAATTTTGACAATAAATCTAATATCATATGAATAATTGATTAAATTCTTATTTAATTAATTAAAGCAAGTTGTCATTATTTAATAATATAGTTTTTAATAAAAGTTTGATTAAATAATTGATTAACCCATAAATCAATTGTTTTATTTTTAAAAGTAGTTAAGTTGGAAATAAATCACTTTATTATTAAATTAATTCATAAATAAAACATGCACAATCATAAAAGCAAACAACTATCAATTATCAATTAAAGCTAAACTCTATTTTGAGTTAAAACTTAGCTTTTGCATGTTTTTGTGAATTAAATTTTCTTTATTATAAAATAACTCAAAAATCAAGATGAGTTAATTTGAGTGATTTATGGCTTTTTTCCATGCACCTCCAAAGCCCTGGATTTCTATAAAAACAAGGCTCATCTCTTCATAACTCATCTCTCAATCATCTCTCAAATTTGCATCCAAACATCTCATATTTTTGCACAATCACGCTGGAGAATTGGAATTGAAGAAATCAAAGCTCTTGCAAATCGACATCTTTGTGAAATCAATCTTATTTTTGCATTCATATTGCATATCATTGTTAGATTAGCATTGCATATCAATTTTCAATAGCATTCATAGCATATCAATTTCATCTAGCATAGATTCATATCAAGTTTTCATTCTTATTGCATAGAAAAATACCAAAAAAATAGACTAATTGCATTCAATTTCATATCCCTCTTTTGCATTCAAATCCTTCATTTAGGTGTCGTCTAGGTCACTGATCTCGATAACAATCTGAGAACATCAATCTCGCACCTATTAGAAGGCAGTAAATCGCTTGGTTAGATTAGATTTCAATTTTGCATGATTTTGATTATAGCTAACCTCTAATGTTTTACTGAGTGTTGTGTCTACAGATCAGGTACAATTTTCACACACACAGATATGCATCCACCAGAGGTGCTTCCGCTAACTAGTTGGAAATTACTTGCCCTTTGATTGCTTTCTAATCTATGTACTAAATGTCAATCTCGCTGAGTAGCATGATCCATTTTTCCATATGGCCTGTGAGAGTCATCCTTGATAATAGATACTTGATTGGGTCCACCTTTGAGATGAGCTCGATTGTGTGGTTGAGCATGTAATGTCTAAGATTTTGAGTGGCAAAGACCACTACAAGGCATGCTTTTTCTATTGGTGAATAATTGAGCTCATAGCCAACTAAAGTTTGATTGATATAATAAATGGCTCTCTCTTTATTGTCATCATCATGTTGTACTAAGATTTCTCCCAATGTTGTAGTGGTCGCCGATATGTAGAGTATGAGAGGGCATCCTAAAACTAGTGGTACAAGGATGGGAGAGTTAGCTAGATACTCTTTTAGCCTTTCAAATCTTTTCTGATAGATAGGATCCCATTTGAAGTTGTGTCCTTTTGAAGTAGATGTTTGAATGGTTGGCATTTGTTTGGCAGCTATGAAATGAACCATCGCACTGATTGTAACTTTCCTTGCAAACTTCTGAGTTGTTTGAGTGTTCTTGGTGGAGGCATTTCTGTAATGGCTTTGACCTTCTTGGGGTCAATCTCTATGTCATGCCATCATACTATAAAGCCTAGTAACTTTCCAAATATTACACCAAAGACAAACTTCTTTGGATTTAGCTTCAAACCATAATTATGGAGATGATCGAACACACTCTCAAGGATATTTAGGTGTTCACCTCGTGTCTGATATTTTGCAAGAATATCATCTGCATGATCTTCCAAGATTTTATGGATCATATCATGGAATATGGCTAACGTTGCTCTCTAATATGTAGCTCTAGTGTTCTTGAGCCGAAATGGCATCATATTGTAGTAGAAGCTTCTTCTATTCATATTTGATTATATCGTAAGAAGCCATCCATGAGTGACAACATCTCATGGCCCGTGGTAAGATCTACTATCATGTCTATGTTGGGTAGCAGGAAATCATCTTTCAGACATGCTTTGTTGAGATCTCTGAAGTCAGTTTAGATCTTGATCTCACCTGAAGGTTTAGTAATAGGCACCATGTTGGAAAGCCACTCAGATTAATCAATGGATCTAATGATATTTGCATCTAAAAGCTTTTCCAGTTCTATTTTTACTAGGAGGGCTACTTTAGGATGCATCTTACATAGCTTATGCTTTACTGGCTTGACATTGGTATCCACTACAAGATTGTGTACTGCTAGATCTGGATCAAGTCCTAGCATGTGTGCATATGACCGTACAAAATTGATGGTGGATTCTTGGAGAAGTGAAGTGAAAGACATTTCTTCACCTTCTATTAAAGATATTGCAATGTAGGTGATTCTCAAACATTCTTCTGTGCCCAAGCTGACTAGCTTGGTTTCTTCAATGATGATGGGTGACTACTTAGGTCTTTAATCTTGGATGGGAGGAAGAGACAAGTCTCCATCTTCTAGCACCTTAGAGATGTTTTCACCAATAGATACGCCCTTTATTTTCTCTTTTCTGGAATTGGGATGTGCCCCAAAGGGGTTTTCACATAAGGACCCATTTTTTTCTATTTCTTTTTCAATTTTGTGACTAGAGCTTGCCTCCTCCATGAAATATCCTTTGGGGTTGATCTTGCAAACATGAGTGGCTTTTGGATCTTGATCTTCTTGTTAGCCTGATGATCCCATGAACCTTAGGAGTGCTTGTGTGCTTTGTAACTCATCGATGTGTGCGATGCTTGGTTGGTCCTAGTCTATGATATCATAATGGGTGACAGGAAGTTCTATGATGTTAATGGTGAGTTTGTGGAGGATAGAAGCATCTAGGAGGGCATCATCATTGAATATATCATCATATGATTTCTTTACTTCCTCTTCAGGGATGTCTTTGATCTCTACGAGGTCATCCTGGCTATTCAAGAAGGGAATGTTGGTCATGTTGGCACCCCCAATTGTGGTATTGGGCTCTTGTATATGTAGGTGAGGGGTATTAAAGCCAAGACCTTGATGTTGTGGGTTCTTTGATGTTGTGCTGGGGTCTTTGCTTCTGCTTTCTTGTGGTTCTAGACCACTGCCTTGATATTTTTATTATTTAGTGGCGTGCTTGTGTAATTGTGGATATTTGACTTTGAAGTAGCTAAGGAGTTGAGTGTCAGGTGGTGGGAGATCTCTGTACAACCACCTATTGATGTCAAGGTCCATCTCTTGACTATTTATGTTGCCATGGGAGACAAAATTCAATGGTCCCATCTACTTGAATTCATGATTGGCTGGAGTAGGCTCACTTTGGTGACTCAAGTGCCCTTGAGTATGTGGATCAAGAGGTAGGGCCCCTGCTGCAAATGCATCATTCAGGGTGTATTCACCATATCCCTTATTGTTGATTTTGACGAAGGAAAGGGTGGATGCTAGGATTATCTCTGGATCACTATAGGATCGTGAAGAGCTGGAAACAAAAGTTCCATTGTCAATTCCATGACAATGGGTGGCATGAGGGAATGATGCTTCCATTGCATGACAATATGTGAAGGGTTGGGGGTCTGCATGGATGGTGACCTCAATGCAAAAATTTGACGCACTAATGGTAAGTGGATCATATAGCCTTGATGGAATGGATCCATGGTCAACCGAGGAGGATGTTAAATGGTAGGTCAAGATCAACTTCATGGAAAATGGTGTCTTGAATTGCTAGGCCTAGCTTGATAGCAAAAAGAATGGTACCTTCAAAGGTACACTCCAAGTTGTTGTATGCTTTGATGGTGATGACTTCATGTTATATGTCAGCCTTTGTGAACCCTATCTACTGAATGAATTTAAAAGTGCACAAGTTTAGGGATGAGCCATTATCTATCATGACCCTTTTGATGGAAAAATCTCTGACCATGATGACAATATAGAGAGGGAGATTATGGTCAGGTGTAACAGTTGGTATGTCAGATAGTTTGAAGGATAGAGCATAGGATTCATATAGATGCCCCACAAGGTTTTCAAATTGGACGGTGTTAATGTCTGTGGGGACATGTCCCTCTTGGAGGGGTCAATTGAGGATTTCTTGATGGAGGGGTGAAGTGCGGAGAAGGTCAAGGATGGATATTTGGGCAGGTGTGTTCACAAGATGTTCTATGAGGTTTTATTATGCATTATGTGTTGGCCTTGATTTGGCACCAACAATAGTTATCCGGCCTCGACATGTGGTGACTGCACACTGACTATCGACTCATTTGATGTGGATGACATTAATTATGGGCTCAACTTGGGTTATGCATCCAATAAATTTATCATAGTTGATATGGGCAGCTATATAGTCTTTGTGATCAGGATGATCTCCTTGTTTTCCTTTGCCTTGGTTCTGATTAGGAGGATTAGCATTGGCTTGGTTCTTCCCAGTGTTTTGTTGCGGGAACACATTTTGATAGATTTGTAGGTTGGCAATAGGAAAAGCTTGGGTTGGTTCATCCACTTGGATCTCCTTTCTATCAATGAGATCTTGGATGTAATGTTTGAGTTTTGTGCACCTTAAGGTAGTGTGTCCTTTGACATGATGATAGTCACAATACTCATGATCTTTGTACCATTTGGGCTTAGGAGTTGCGTCATCTGACTATTGGATTAGTGGATATGTGATTAAATTGGCCTTGGCCATTCAATGGAAAATTACATCTAGAGGTTCACCAAGAGGTGTGAAGATTCTCTTCTAGTGGGTTTGGTCCTGAGGCCTATTTTGATTGGGAGTTGTTGATATGGTATTGTCCTGATTGGCTTGGTTAGATTGAGGCACTTGTAGTTGATAGTGCTACTAATTGTTTGAGGCTGATATTGCTACATAGGTTGCTGATTGATTTGAGGCTGATTTTGTTGATATGCAGGAGTCAGTGTAGGACTAGCCACAATGATTTGGACATGCTTTGTGTCTGTGGCTCCATCAGTGACAACGTGTTTGTTTTGATTCCAATAACGGGGTTTGTCATTGCTAGATTTGTTGTTGGAATCATATTTGTGATGTTAGATTGTGCCTAGGAGACCTCTTTCGATATCTATCCCCTTGCCTTTAATGTCTTGATACATTTGGATGTAGTTCATCCTCATAAAGTAGGATAGTTTGGGGTGTAGGTTATTGATGAAGATCTTGGTTAGATGCTTCTTAGGGGGTTGATACGATAACCTGGTAGTGAGGTTTTTCCATCATTGCAAGTAGTTTGCTAGGCTTTCTCCTTCTTTCTATTTTAAGTTACAAAGGTCTAGCAGGGTCAACTCATTCTCGACATTGTAGGCATATTGGACCATGAACTTCTTAGAGAGCTCAGCAAAGGTTGAGATTGTCTCACAAGGTATCTTGTAAAACCACTCAATAGAAGTTCCTCCCAAGCTTTTGGGAAATAGGCATAAAATATAATTGTCATTATATGCCACTTCTTGGTAGGCCATATAGAACTCTTTGACATGGTTTAATGGATCTCCTTTCCCTCAATCTTTATCAACTTTGGGTGTCTTGAAATGCTTAGGGAAAGGGACGGTTGTGATTGATCGATCAAATGGGTAGGGACACACCTCTTCAAACTTGAAGGCCTTGTTATCTGTGCCCTCTTTGAGCTCCTTAAGAGCATTCTTCATTTCTTCCCACTTAACATTGATTAGCATTTGAGTGGGTACTCCCATTTGGAAAGGATCTAGTGGTGCTAGGGAATAAGGGTGATTTTGTGGTGGATATGGAGATTTTCCAACAAGATAAGAAGATTGGAATAGATTTTGGGGTGATGATTGCTAGGGAGGATATTGTTGTTGAGGGTATGAAATGGTTTGTTGCTGCTAGGGAATGATGGTTTTTTGTTATTGTGATGCATATACTGATGCTTGTTGTTGCTGGGGGATGATGGGATATTGTTGCTATGCTGCAAAGTATGAAGCTTATTTTTTTGATGGAGGAGGTGGATGAAATGGTGTAGCTTGTTAATAAGATGGTCCTTGTTGCACTTGGCTTTACACTTGGTTGATGTAGCCTGGGTGCATTCCTGCATTGCTAAGGGGTGGAGCTAATGTAGGTAAGATGAAAGCAAGAGGTGGTTGGGCAAGGTAGCTTGTGATATGGGAAGAACTCTGCTATTGGGGTGGTGGAACCACATGAGATGCAGAGGGTGGAATAGATAGATAGTTAGTGTATGAAGGAAAGGATGAAGATGGTGGAGGTTGAATTTTTTGTTGTTGCACTTCTTAGGGGAAGGTGGCTTATTGGTTTATTGGTTTATTAGCATGGATGCAGAGAAGTGGGTTAGTATTATGAAATCTAGCATTTCTTCTTGAGTAAGGCCACAATGAGAACTGGTTCATGGTGGGAGTCATGATGCGGAGGATGCCAAAAATGCAGATGTGGGGATTAAGGATGTAGATGGTGGATCTAGAAATCCCATGAAAGGCATGCCTATTGTAAAATCAATTTTTTGGGCTTGTGCATTGGAGATGAAAGGTAGCGGTGGAATGTATGTTTGGGAAAATCTTGGTTGAGAAGTGGAAGATGATGCCTATGTTCCCCATGAGAAGGGTGATGCTGATGTGGAAGCTTGCTAGGAGAAGGAGGAAAATGACTATGTTACCCTTGGAAATGATGGTATTGAGGCAAAAGCTTGCTGAGTGAAGGGGTAGAATGACTTTGTTGGCCCCAAAAAGGGTGATGTTTCTTGGCTCATGAATGGTGGAGGGATTGTTGGTGTGGTAGCTTGTGTGGGAGACAGAGGTTGGTTTTATTCAAAGCCTTGGGCTTGAGCAATGGCTTGAGATGCCATTGAAGATGATGGTGTTCCCATGATGGAAAATGGAGTGGCTTGTGTTATGGCTTGCATTGTGGTGCTCGCAAAACTTCTTTGCAAGAAGTGGGGGATGGATGTAATTTCCTGAGATATGTGCAAGTTGGGATCAAGGAGTTGTTGGATGATGGGGGTGTAGACTTGTGTGGGGATTTGGATGGCTTTGATGGGTATGAGGGTTTAAAGATGTGGTGGAATGGGAGTACCTTCTTGCATGAAGTTAGCCAGTATGTTTTATCGATTTTGATCAATAAGTGCACTGACTATTTGTGCATGTCACATATGGCTCATGAATGTCTCCATGGAAAATGGAGTTTGGGGGGCGTTTGGATCATCCCATACATTAACAATTTGTGGGATTAGTGGATTGTAGGTTATCATTGCACTGGTAGGATTTTTAGGATTAGATGAACTAGTGGCCCGATTGGGATCCATGTTTCTTCTCTTCTGGGATCTTATCTCAATAGGCATGGAATGCAGATCTAAAGATGCAGATGCTAGATGGGCGAAAGATGTTTCTAAGGAATCTAAAGATGGAAAATGAAAGTCTAAGAAACTTCTAAGGATGGTGGATTTTTATGATGGGATGCAAGGATTTGGAACAAATGACAAAGGTAGGATGATGGAGGATTGGTGAGATGCTCTGATTTGGATTAAGGAGGATGGAGGATTGGTGGGATGCTCTGATTTGGATCAAGGATGATGGAGGATTGGTGGGGGATTGTGGAAGATTACTAAGTGTTGGTCAACATGAGCTACTACTTCCTGATATAGGATCAGTGGTAGGATTGTCAACCTAGGATAGACTGATGATCTTTGGCTAACAAGATTCTTATCAATGTAGGCCAATCTCTTGCTCGAAATGATGAGGCTTTACAAGGACAAGTATGGATTCCCTAGACAATTCTATTTCAAAGGGTGGAGATTTCTTTATTTAGGATAATGTTTTGAAGAAAATCAAAGGATTGAACACTAAGTGTTAGGATTTGGATCACTAGATTTTGTGCAAGGATGGTGGGTCTTGACTTGGATACATTGATGCTAGATTTAGGATTAAGGATTTGGATTCAAAGATGACAGAATGAGACAAGGATTTTGATTTGGGATTTTCTGAGGGAAGGATTGATGAAGGATAATGGAATGACTCTATGTTCTAAGAGGATGACCTAGATGTAGCTGAAATGGCTAAACTATGATGCAACTAGGAAGATGACAAAGAATGCAATGATGTTGCTAAAATTGGATGGTGATGCAAAGATGGAACTAAGGATGAGCTTAGGATGCAAAGGATGCCAAGATAGGATTGTAGGATTTTGAAGGAGGAATGGATATGCGATGGGCCAAGCTAGTCTTCTCTCTCTAGATTGACATATCAATGGTTAACTTTGAACCAAAATGCAAACTACTTCACTCTTGCGGTATATTCAATGTTTTCCAATCTCTCTTGATTCTTCTTTTTTTATTGGATCACTTTAAGGGAATGTTGGTGATCTTTCAGATTTCTTTCTGCAAGTTTTTTCTCTTGATAGACTTGAGGATTAGGAATTTTTTCTTTCTTGTGTTGGGTTAATTTGGACATAGCTCAGGGAAATTTTTGGCAATTATTTTTGAAACAAGGTTTTGGATGTCTAATTTTGAAGGATCTTTTCTGTAAGGTTTTTTTTTAAAGATTTTGGCCCAAGTTTTTGATGTCTCAATGGAAAAGGACTAACTAGACAATAGTCACTTTGAAAACAATCCCGACAAGGGATAAGGAAACCTTGTGGGATATAAGCAATGTTTTGACCATTGAAAATGATAGTTTCCCAAAGACAGTGTATGTTCTGACAAATGTTTGTACTGAGTATAAAATCTAAAAACACACCGAATAGAACTACCTAAAGGAAGGTGAGTATCAGAATCTTTCCCCATAGCTTGATACCCCAAAAGAGGGATATATATGGTGAGTGTCTTAAGGTGATCTGGGAAACCACATGGATCGATCCTTGCACAAAGATTGTGATAATTTTGGGGGTAGATTGGGTAGGTTCTATTTTAATAGGTTTTTAGTTATTTTGTGGAGTCCTCCCAATCAATTTGTATGTGTGTGACTCACTTAAGAGCCTAGTTTACCATGCCAAAATAGTAGGGATATTCACCTACCTTGGGCTACCATCAACATGCATCTCCTAAGCTTGAGGGGATGAAGTGAGAGTTTTCTCAACGCTTTGTTTCTATACCATCTGGGGAAGGTAATGGTTTGAGGTCATTCTCCAAAGAGGAAGAACTTTTCTCTCTCGACGGGCCTCTCTCGAAGTAAAACAATTGAACTTGTCTAAGTTCAAGTGTTTTACGTCACTTAGATTAAGGATTTTGCACAATTTTGAAACTCCTAAAAGCACAAAAAGAAAAGGTTCTTTCACAAATTGATTTAAGTGAAGAAAAAAATTTCAAACTTGCAAGCACAAATGTTTAATCTTTTGAGTTTTTCTTTTCCTTTGGAAAGTACAAGAATTTTTTAAAGACTTATGTAAATGGGCATTCAAGATTTGAGTGTGTTTGCTTCACTTTAGGAACTTGATATGAAAATAAAAAAAGTTTTTTTTTTTTACCTTAAGCCATTCAAGATTGAGTTTTTTTTCTTTTGAAAGTAAATGACTTGTGAGATTTTGATTCATTTCTTTATGTTCACTCAAGATTTGGTGTTTTAGATTGTAATTTAAAGCCCAAAATGAGATTCCTAGATTGATTTTATGATTGCAAAAATTTTGGAAACTTTAAATTTTTGCAACAAGGCTAATGTTTTTACATATATCAATGCTTTAGGAATGATTTAGGAAAATTTAGGAAACTTTGGGACTGTTTAGGAAACCATTCAAACTGAAATACAGATTAGCTCCTAGATTGCATGAAACATCAAAGAACTTTGAGATTTTGAAAATGAAGTTCATTTTAACTTTGATTGATGTATTGATTTTTAAATAGGAGTATTTTTATGGGCTTAGGATCTATTTGGAACCATTTAGAAATGAGAAGAAGATTTGAGGTTCTTTTTATGCACCGAAAAGACAAGGTGTTTCTACTTTGCATGAATGCATTCTAAAGCCCTAGATTTGCATGATTTGAAGTTCATTTTAGCCAACTGGAAGACCTTAGAAGTGATTTTGAGTATTTTAGGACCAAATAGGAAGGTTTTAAGTTGTTTAGGATTGATTAGGAACAAATAGGAAAGATTTGCATAGTCTTTGATTTAATGCACTCAAGAGTGTGTTTAGTGTTTGTTTTAAGCAACCAAATGAAATCTTTGAAGTTCCTAATTGATAAAAAAAATTGATGAGCCTTAAGGCCTTAGGTTTTATTGATGTTTTAATTTATTTTTATATAACCTACAAAATATGTGGTCAAAAACTAAAGATTTGGAGCCAAGAAGCCCTAGAAAGGCCTCAAAAACCTAAAAAACCAACTAAAACCCTGATTAAGGCATTACACATGCCCCCTGTTTACCATATGAGTAACTAGGATAGGTTATTTCAATTCCTTTACTCATATGAGTGATGGATAGGTCCAATATGAGTTCCCCTTCTCTCTGGCATGAGAAAACATGGCCAGTAGGCAAAAAATAAGCCAAAAATGGCTAGAAGGACCCCATACAAGTACTGAGTGGCCCCAGTAAGAGTCTAGGTGTTTTCTCATACAAGTAAGTACACCAATGAGTTCACTCATATGAGTAATCACCTATAAAAAGATTATTTTTATAAAAAAATGATTTTTTTTCTTGGAAAACCCTAAAAAATGCAGTTTAGAAGGCATGTAGGGTCCCACCAGGCATGCCAAAATGTGATTAGTGAAAAGATAACCTTTTTAGAATAGGTATAGACATTCAAAAATTATTTAAAATGAATCTAATAGCATGTTCCTAAACATAAAACAAAAAACATTTGCAAAGACACTCAGATAGAACTGAAACGGGAGTAGCATGTCACCATTTGATTTGTTCTTCACTTAGGGATGTGAGTGTGCTCTTGAATCACTTGGATAAATTCCCTAATGATGATTAGGAGATATTAGGATTGGTTAGTGAGCATAAGAACCCCATACATGGCATAAAACTGGGTCTAGAACACCCGTTTTCCCCCTAAGGCCTTAAGGATTCTAAAGACTCAAGAATGCAGATTAAGCTACTAATGAGTAATCTATGATGGATTTTAGACCAAATGATATGTAGTATGATGAAAAAATAAATAAGAAAATATTTGAAAGAACTAGGTTCAATCCATTAAACTTAATCTAAGATGTTTTAGAAAGCATGGAAAATGAATTAATCTAGCATATAATGAAGAAACCTTAAGATCTAGGATTAATATAGCATTATAACACTACTCAATGTAAAAGATGTGAATTTGTCATTTTATCTTAGGAAGTGATGGTATTAATAGGATTTGAGGAAGGGCTTGGGTTATGAAGGAGAGTTAGGGTTAGAGGTAAGGTAAGGTTTGACCTTGGGTTAAGGTTGCTCACACATGTGTGAGCAACACTAGGGAAGTGTGCAAGGGGAACAAGAGTGGAAGAAGAGACATGGGTCTCTTTATGAGGCTGTAAGAAGCCTTAAAGAGTGTGTAAGAGGCTTTAATGAGTGTGTAAGGCTCATTAAGGGAAGGGTTTGACCAAAAGTCAATGATACTTGGATTAGGCTAATAAATGTAGGAAACATCTCCTAAATGGGTTTAGGAAAGGTTTAGGGAAGTTTAGGAAAGATTGGAAGGGTTTAGGAAAAGCTAGAAGATTCTTAGGGTTCTAGGCTTTAAATAAATATAAAATTTATTTAGTGAATGTGACATCATTTATTAAATATTGATTTAATACAAAGAGGAAAATCACTTAAAATTGATTTAAATGGTTTGGGGAGGGATTATTTAATTAAATGTGTTTAATTAAAATAAGATAAAGGATTAATGACATAAAAACTAATTAATTAATTAATGATGATGTCATCAGGAGTTTTCAAAAAAATAAAAATACTTTTATTTTCTAAAGGATTTTTAGGTGTCTACAGATACATTTTATCTTAGCTAATTTAATCTAGATCATTGGTATTTCATATCTAGGGTTTATTTTAAGTCAATGGAAGAAAACCTATATATTAGAAAGTTGAAAAAGAAGTTATTTGTTGATTGAAAATTAATGTAGAAGCATTGGCTAACAAAGAAAGTGAAGGAATCAAGTGCGATCAAGCTAGGGAAGAGTACAATGTATGGAGAAGAGTTTCAGAGCTTAAAAGGATCTGATTATGTATAGGTAGTGAAATTTCACAGATTATTTTTATATGTTTCTTTCTAACCATTATAACAATGAGATCCCTTAACAAGGTGGATCCTAATAGATTTTCTATTGTAAATCCTCTAACAAGGTGGCATTTGTATTGAATATTTAAATTCCTCTAACAAGTCTTCTCTTAACAGGGTAAATATCCTAACAGATCTAAAGGAAAATCCCTTAACCGGGTATCACCTAATAGTTATTTTGTAAACCTTTAACAGGGTAAGCTCCTCACAGGGCATATTCCAAAAGAGTATAGATTTTATGGGTACCAACTCCCACACATGGTTTTCCCCATTTGGTTTTCCATGAGAAAAATATAGTGTCTTCATTGTGTAATTGATTATTTGTGGATGCATGTTTGAACGTTTCTAAATATATTAGTTTTTGTTGAATGTTATGGTGCATATAGATTAAAGAGTTTGAAATTAGTGAATTTGGTGATTATTGATTCATGCCTCCCCTCATAGTAATCAGACTTGTATTAAAAATTGGTATCGAAGATAAGTTCCCCTGCTAAGAAATCTTAACAGCTTGAGGGAAAAGATATAAAGATGTATAGGAAGGAAACACCTAAGTTCTCTAAGGAAAATTTCTCTACATCAGTAAGCAGGATGAAGCTACATTTGATAGGAATTGAAGATCAAGCATTGTTTCATCTCACAAACAAGTACATTCAACCTAATGGAACCCTAACTGATGAAAAAACAAAGAGAAAACTGGAGCACAACTCTATAATGATATAAATAGAAAGTGCTCTATCTGATGTTGATTTTGTACATATCAAGGATATGGATAATGCTAAAAAAGTTTGGAACAAGTTAATAATAGTTTATGGTAGTGATGTTCATACTAAAAAGAAAATATGGATAGTCTTAGAGGAAACTATTATGAAATGAGAATGCATGAAAGTGAGAACATTGCTCAATACAACTTCAGGATAAAGGAGGTTGTTGCTACAATCATAGGAGTCTGTGGACAACTTGAAGAAGATGATGTGGTAAGTAAAATATTGAGAGCCCTAATACCACCATATGCTATTAGAGTCTCTTATATGCATGAATTAAGATCTATTAATCATATAAATTTAACTCTAGATTCCTTGGTTGGAAACCTCACTTATTTTGAGTTAAGTAATTTTGATAATAGTATGCCTCAAATATAAGAATATGCAATCAAAGCTTCCCTTACTATTGGTTCATAAAAGAAAGGAAAAGAAGTATCTAACAGTCCTGAAGGAAAACATGATTATGATTCTATCTTGTCTAAGGAAAGAGAACAAGAAGAGTTGGAGGCACTTCTAGCTAGGAGAATAATTAGAGGAAAAGGAAAGTGCAAAGGTAAACTTCCCTCAAAATAATTTTCATGTAACAAAATTGGTCATATTGCATCTAGATGTCTTGAAAATGATAGGAAGGATAAGGTCAAAATATTTAGGAACTTCAGAGACAAGAGAAAGAAGGCATGTTACCTAGTAGAAGGAGTGATCGATGAAGAATCAGATGGAAGAGATGACGAGGAAGAGATAATCTTTGGTGCAGTCAAAGAAGAACCCTCAACTAGTGTAGATGGAGATAATGAGGAAAAAGAATTGATTTCAACCATGAATTGTAGTAATGATTGAATAATAGATAGTGGGTGTACACATCACATGATCGGTGACAAAAGAAAATTTATTACAATGGAGGAATGTGATGGAGGAGAAATCAGATTCGGTAATGGTTCTCCATGTATGGTAAGAGGTAAATTTTCAATAGCACTTAATGATAAAAATAATTGTGATGATTTTTATTGTGCTGATGGATTGAAGTATAACCTATTAAGTATTTCTCAACTGAATAAAAAAGGTTTCAAATTGGAATTTAGTAATGGTATTTGCAAGATCTTAGGAAAACCTGGAGATTTGATTGTTGTTGGTGAACAGACTAGAGGTAACCTATTTTGATTAAACTCTACTAATAAACATTACTTGTTTGCAAAATTTGAAGACTGTTGGTTGTGACATAAAATATTTTGTCATGTTAATTTTTATAATCTAGTAAAGGTTAGTAAGAAAAGATGTGTTAGAGGTTTTCCTACTTTATCTAATCCTGATAATGCTATGTGTAAGGAGTGTTAGTTGGGAAAGCTGACTTTTTCTAGCTTTACTAGTAAAGTCTATTCATCATAGATAATTCTTAACCTTGTACACACTAATTTGTGTGGATCAATGAGAACTCAGAGCTACTATGGAGATAAGTACTTTATCTTGTTTGTTTATGATTACTCAAGAATGGTGTCTTTTATGTTTTTGAAGGATAAATCTAATGCATTCTACATATCTAAGGTGTATAAAGAAATAGTTGAAAAAGAAATCGATAAAGCACTTAAGTGTCTCAGATATGACAGAGGAGGTGACTTTACTTCTTAAGAGTTCACAACATTTTGTGAAGAATGTGGAATCAAGAGACAAATGCCAGCACTAAGGACACCCCAATAAAATGGAATTTTAAAGAGAAGGGACATATCCATAATTGACCATGCAAGAACACTTTTGATACAAATGGGAGTGGCTCAAATCTTTTGGAGAGAAGTGGTAAGTATTGATGTCTATACTTTGAACAGGGTACAACTTAAGAAAGGTGCAAACAAAAAACCTTATGAGATGTGGTATGGTCATACTCCTAGTGTCAATTATTTCAAAAAAATTGGTAGATGTTACATAAAGAAGGATGAACAAAATGGAAAATTTAACTCTAAGAGTGATGAAGGGATATTTATAGGATACTCTACTAGAATGAAATCTTATAAGTATTTTAAAAAGAGTATGAAAAAGATGGTTTAAAGTGAAAATGTTAGAATTGATGAATTTTTTGAGAAAAATGAGGAAGATAGCAAGAAGAAATTGGAAGACTATGATAGGTTTGTTAATGTTCAACCGGTAGACCCAGATACAATACCACATATGAATGAAGTGGTGAAAAATCCACAACCGGTGAACGATCGACAACCGGTGAATGATGATGAAGGTAACCAAAGGAAAGAATTGGTACTCCCAAGGTATGTGAAAATCACTCTCAAGATTAGATTATTGGAGATAAAATTGTTGGAGTGATGATAAGGAGTAAGGTAAGGGATAGTACTTGTTTACTGTCTGAATTAGAACCTAAAACTATTAAAGATGCTTTGTAAGATAATGATTAGGTTAAGGATATGAAAGAGGAATTAGATCAAATAGAGAAAAATAAGACATGGACTTTAGTACATAGGTCTACTAACAAGAATGTTATAGGTACTAAATGGATCTTTAGGAATAAGTTGAATGAGAAAGGAGAAGTGATCAGAAATAAGGAAAGGCTAGTTTGCAAAGGGTATGCATAAGAAGAAGGATTGGACTATGGTGATACCTTTGCATCTGTAATACCCCAAAAATGGGCTTCAGTATCATTGACCTCTTACATTGACAAATCAATCAAAATCAACATCAAAGTCCTAACCAAACGCACATCTACACATTGAATCATCAAAGCCCTAATCGATTTTATCTTAATTCTGCATCGGGGAATATTCCTAAATATTCCTAATCTATTCTAACTATCTTTAATTAAATATTATTTGGTGATAAATGATATTATTTTATTTATCCTAAAGTTAATTAATTGAATATGCTGAATATTTGATTATTTTAATTTAATTCTGCCACTTAATTATTTAATTAGAGTTAATTGAAGTTATTCCTAATTTATATTATTTTTATTTGACAATAAATCAAATTTCTAAAAATAATTGATTAAATGTTTATTTAATTGATAAAATCAAATTGTAAAATTTAATGATATCATTTTTGGGATAAAGTTTGATTAAATAATTGATTAACCCATAAATCAGTTATTTTTATTCAAAAATCAATTAAGTTGAGAACAAAACACATGGAATATTAAATAAATTCATAATTATCCATGCACAATTAGAAAAGTAGTTAAACTTTAAATCAACTATTCAATTTAATTTGCTAACTTTTTGGACTCAACATGTGATTGTGAGTTAAAAAGTGATCTAAACTCTTGATTTGAGTTAAAAAGCTGATTTTGCATGATTTTGTGAGTTAACGTTATCTTTCTGATTTTCTGATAACTCAACAATCAATCTGAGTTGATCAACGAGAGATTTTTGGTTTTACAAAATTGGGATTTCTATATAAACGAGGCTCAGACCTTTACAAACAACCACAAATTTAGAGAATCTTTCTCGTGCGATCTGGTGAATTGTGAGATTGTGCAATTTTGAGATTCTTGTTTATCATCATTTCATTATTTTCATTATTTTTCATAGCATTTCTAGATTAGATTGCATTCCATTTTCATTCAATTTCAGATAATTTCATATAGTTTTTCATCCATATTGCATAGAAAATATAAAAAAATATAGCTTAATTTGCATCCATCTTTCATTAGCTTTAATCATCAAATCCTTCATTTAGGTGTTGCATCATCACTGATCTTGGTTATTTCTAAGAATATCATACTTGCATCTACTACAAGGCAGTAAATCACCTAGTTAATGATACTTGCCTTATTTGTAGATTTTCTAATTTGTTAACCTATAATGTTAACCTATATCTGTTCCTACAAATTGGTTACACAACTGGGATTGTCAAAAGATGCTATTGATCCTAAAATAAGATAACCATAAAAGCATATGATGAACAA
Source organism: Chamaecyparis obtusa (assembly GCA_027943335.1). Taxonomy (NCBI): domain Eukaryota; kingdom Viridiplantae; phylum Streptophyta; class Pinopsida; order Cupressales; family Cupressaceae; genus Chamaecyparis; species Chamaecyparis obtusa. Next base: position 1,313,089 of record BSBK01002863.1, read on the forward strand.
GAAAGAAATTACAAAGGATTCATTGTGCTACCTATCAGAATAGGATCTATCATCAGAGATATCACCTGTCAAGTACTGGATCTTCCACTGGCCTATAACATTCTTCTAGGAAGACCCTAGATTCATGAAATGCAAGCTATTCCATCAAGGTACCATAAATGTCTAAAATTTCCCTATGAGGGAGTATAGGTCACTATAACTAAAAACACATTAGCATCTTGCAATGCATTGAAGGAAAGTGCAGATAAACTTGTTCCCCATAACATAGAGTCTTCCACCAAACAAATAGACATTGCATCTACATCTAAAATGGAAGACCTATCAAAAAGAGTCAAGATCAAAGACACTGGCTTGGAAGAATACATAATGGAACCAGTCCTATCTCTCACATCTCTCCCACTTTCACCTAAGTCTTATGGACAACCTTCAAAAAAGGTAAAACCGATAGTTAAGGCATCTTAGGTCATATTTAATGGGAGTTTCATCATAGAGAAAGTATCGAAACAAGAATCTGATGAATAGGAAGTTGTGCTTTCCTAGTTATACAAAGATGAGTCTCAATCACAAATAGTTCAAAAATGTGACTCTAAAACATGTAAGATTCCTACAAAATCATATGGACTAGGTCACAAGATAATGTCTAAAATGGGATACACAGGCAAAGGACCTCTAGGAACAAGAGGTAAAGGCATCATTAGACCCATTTAACACTATGGGAGAACAACCAAGGATACTACAAGTCTAGGTTATCACAAGAAATCTTTCCATCTTGATGGGAGCTCTACACATGTCCTAGAACAAATAGAACCAAAGATAGATATTCAGCAAAAGGAAGGACCCCAACACTCAGAAAGTGATGATTCAGACACAACTGATGTTTTTCCTTATGAACGTATCCTCAACATATATTAGACCTTCTTGAAAATGAAAAGGAACCTAAAATAATTAATGTGCTAGACACACAAGAACCTACTACTAAACAAGAGATAGTCACCACACAAGAACCGAGTGATCCTAAAAACAAGAAAGAGGAAGAAGGTAAATCTATCACAATAGTTGAACACTTGGGACACAATAGTGATTCTGAGACAAACTCCCATGAATATGAATTGTGCTCAGACTCTAAAGGTAATCCTAATCGGGGAATCCATCTTGATTTCACACTTATTCTTAATTTTCCTAGAGATCTAGATGAAGAATCAAATGACTATGAATGGGGAATTGTTCCAAAAGAAGATGAACTTATCATAGAAAAACACATAGATGTCATTCACTGATATGAAACTACATCCAAAATAAGTCTAGAATGAAATGACATACCTCATGAGTCTGATTCACTTATCACTAATGCAGGATCCAATGATGATGTTGAGATGCTTAACGAACTGAACATTCTGAGAAGTAATATCATCCTTGAATTTGAGAGTTGAATCAAAGCCAATGATGACAACACTATATGCATAAACACCATTAATCAATCCTTTCCCACACTTATTATCCAACATCCTGAGCTTATTGACCAAACATCCACTGATCTAAGCCAAGACATCCATACCTTCCAATTAGACTATGCTCTCACATGCTACCTAAATGCGGTAGAACCCATGATGACTTCCATCAGTAAACCTAGCATTAGCATGAAAGAGTCAAATATCAAATATCTCAGTCAAAAGAATAAAAGAAAAAAGAAAAATATTTTTGAGCGTGAAAACCACTATGTGGTAGTCTCATAACCTAAAATACTAAAAACAAAAGATGTATCCAAAGGTGAAAACCTCTCTGAGGGGCCTAAGGATGAGATATTTGATGTCCTTCTGAGTCACTTACATGAAAAATCTCCAATATTGATAGAATCAACTCAGTCTATCAATCTGGGTACGATAGAGGAACCTTAGTTAATTCATGTAGCACAATCTCTGTCAGATGAAGAAAAACAAGCTTTCAAAAAATTCTTAACAAAGAAGAAAATAAACTTTGCATGGAAATATTTAGATATGCCTAGATTAGATCCTGATCTAATCATGCACCATCTATCTATAGCTCTAGGAGTCAAAGCAATCAATCAAAAGTTGCGTAAAATACATCCTCATGTGGCACTCCTTGTCAAAGCTAAGCTAGAGAAATTGCTAAAATCCATATTTGTCTGAGTCATCGATTATGCAAAGTGGATCTCAAACATAGTTCTAGTTTCAAAACTAGATAAATAAATCAAAGTATGCACAGACTTTAGAGATGTAAATAAAGCATGCCCTAAGGATTATTCTCCATTACCAAACATCAATATGATAGTGGACATGACTGCGGGCTTTGAAATGTACTCTTTAATGGATGGTTTCTCTAGATACAACCAAATCAAGATCGCTCTAGAAGATCAAGAGAAGACAACTTTCACTTGTGCATGGGGCACTTTCTACTAGAATGTCATGCCATTTGGTCTTAAGAATGTTGGTGTGACATATCAATGATCTATGACATCTATCTTCCATGATAGGATGCATCAAACTATGGATGACTATGTTGATGACACCTTAGCTAAATCAATGAAAAGATCTAAACATCTACTTGACTTAAGAAAAATACTAGATAGAATGGAAAATTTTAGTCTCAAACTGATCCCTAAGAAATGTACTTTTGGTGTCACTTCAAGAAAATTCCTAGGGTACATTGTCTCAAAGAAAGGAATTGAAGTGGACCCAGCAAAGGTCAAAGCAATCATGGAGATGCAACATCCTAAGAACATCAATCAAATGAGGACCCTACAAGGAAGGGTACAATCAATCAAATTCTTCATATCTTAGCTAGCAAATATATCACAACATTTCACAAAGACATTTCATAAAGGTGTGACCTTCTCATGGAATGAGGAATGTGAAAAGAACTTCAATCATATCAAGAAATATTTGGAAAATCCACCAATACTCATGCCTCCTATACAAGGGAAGCCATTGATACTGTATCTCTCCACTACCGATACTTCACTGGGGACATTACTAGCACAACATGATGAAAAAAAGAAGGAGAGATCTATCTACTACATTAGTAGAATACTGGTAGCTTATGAAAATAACTATTCCATGATAGAAAAAGTGTGCCTAGCTATCATCTTTGCATCAAAAAAGCTAAGACACTATATGTTGGCTCATACTACACAATTAATGGAAAAGATTGATCCACTGAAGTATTTATTGAGCAAAGATGCCCTCACAGGTAGACTATCAAAATGGGTCAAGCTACTAAGTGAATTTGACATAGAGTATGTTGAAAGAAAAGTTATCAAAGGACAAGTCATTGTAGATCAGTTAGCTGAAGTGCCAATGTTTGATGACCAACCAATGTAAATGGAATTTCCTAATTCTTCTATCATGCATCTATCTTTAAGAATGTGGAAATTATTCTTTGATGGATCTTACACACAAAATGGATCTAGAGCTGGAATCTTGTTCATAACACCATAGGGTTACTCCATTCTGAAGGCCTACAAAATCAAATTCCCTTATACCAACAACATAGTTAAATATGAAGCTTTACTGAATGGTATGAAAATGGCAATTGAATGGAGAGTAATATAACTACACATTCATGGAGACTCACAACTAGTCATACACCAAGTCAATGATGTGTATCAAACAAAAGATGAAAAACTTGTTCCATACAAGAGCATGGTAGATGATTTAAAGAAATATTTCATATCTATCACATTTGAATAGATTTCTAGAATGGAGAATAAGGTTGTTGATGCTATGGCAATGCTATCATGTTTACTATAGCAGCCTGAACATGAGCTATGCTACAAGTTCTTGGTGGAAGCATTGTCATTCCCTACCTATGATTGTCCAAAAACCCACATGATCTACAACATTGTTGGTCATGATTCCTCCTGCTACAAAAAAATATACTCCTACCTTTGAGACCAAATCATTCATGATACCTTAAAACCATCATGAAAAAAATTACCTTATCTGAAACGCATCATGGTATGTTATCATTGGTAATGATTTATACAAACAGAGCTTGGATGGTACACTTCTCAGGTGTTTAGAACATGAAGAGTTACAACATTTATTAGAGGAAGTCCACGAAGGTATTTGTGGATCACATTCCAATAGTTTGACACTAGCTCAAAAACTCATTAGGGTTGGGTACTATTGGCCAGACATGGAAAAAGAGGTCGTGAAATATGCTAAGAATTGTCAAAAATGTCAAGTCCATGGTAACTTGATTCATGCACCCAGGAGAGATTTGATTCCCTTTACAACACAATGGCCTTTTCAACAATCGGTGTTTGATCTCATAGGGGCTATCTATCCTCATTCTTCTAATATTCACACCAATATAATCATAGCTATAGATTATTTCATGAAATGGGTAGAAGTGGTTCCTTTGACACAAGCCACTAGAAAAAAGATATCAATGTTTATTTTGAATTACATCATTTGCAAATATGGTATACCACACTCCATCATCATAGAAAATGGAGGCCAATTCAAGAATAAGGACCTAGATTCCTTATGCTCTAAATTCAAGATCACTCAACATTGGTCATCCATTTACTATCCATAAGGGAATGGACAAGCTAAAGCATCTAATAAGAACTTATTGAAAATCCTACATCATACATTGAACAAGACAGGAAGAAAATGGCACCTAATGATAAATAAAATTCTTTGGGCCTATAGAAAAAGTATCAGAATGCCCACTGGGGCTACTCCTTTTGCTTTAGTATATGGGGCTAAAGTGGTATTACCTATTGAGGTTGAAATTCGATCACTACAAATCAGAATGCATGGTCTAGTAACTGATGATGATTACAGAGTGTCTAGATTACAAGAGCTTGAACTACTAGATGAACATAGGAAATTCATGTATGATCATCTCAAAGTATATTAGAAATGAATGTCTAGAGGTTACAACAAGAAAGTTACACACAAAGAATTTTAGGTTGGCGATCTAGTCTTGAGAGAAAACATTAAAAATCAATCTCATCGAGAACACAAGGGGAAATTTGAACCCAAATGGTTGGGTCCCTTTGTTATCACTTCTAATTTTGGCTCTAGAGTCTATCAACTCTCAACGACTGAAAGAGAATTGCTTCGAGCACCAATCAACGTTCTCCATTTGAAAATATTCTATGCCTAAGACATTAAGTCTGTGAAAATATCCTGAAAAAGTATAAAAACCAGAAAAAGTCCTGAAAAAATGATCATCTTAATAAAAACCTAGCAATAGGTGCCTTAGTGATTCACAAAAAAATAAAAAAATACAAAAAATACAAAAAAAAAAGAAGAAAAAGAAAAAGTGCCTTGGTGAAAACCTAGTAAACAGGCGCCTTGGTAGCAAAAATAGAATCTCCACCAAGATGGTGAAAACCTGGCAAATGGGTGCCACTTGTGTCTGAATGCTCCATCTATCAGTGGAATCTTGGTATTTCCTAGCTTTCAATATTGCTTTAGTTTGTACATATCTCCCTATTTGCTTTCGCATCCTGTTTTCAATAAAATCGGTCTCTGCACCAAGCAACAAAAGTGTCTATATCCTATCAATATTTCAAACTAGGGGAAAATCAATGTCATATCTTATGGTCCTCAGTATACCTCAGGCAAGTCATATCCAGTAAAGGTCCTTCAAATATATATCAAAGTTAGTTTGTCTGTCTCCCTACCAGAAAAGGATTTTCACACCAAACAAACTACAAACAACACACCAAACAATCTTTTCACAAATGCTTTTATCTTCTTGAATGCTAACTGATTCACATTGAGATTTTTTCATATTATGTCCCTTTGAGCTCCTTAATGATGTCCTCTACAAGATTTAGAGAGTGATGATTGGGGGCATAATCTTTTCTTTGTCTTATGTTTTCAAGTGAAAGTCTAACAAATTTGGAAATTTTGGATTGAATTGGTGTCCACTATAAGTGCCTACATCATGCATTGGATGGTCATGTGTACCTTGAGCATCAATACCCGGATGCTCCAAGGGAGTCTGATCTAACTTTTATCTTTTTGAGTGACTTCTTACTCCTACTATGAAATAGGATACTACCCAAGGATGTGAATGATAAAGGGTCACTACGGGTAATTCACATTGGAAACAGAATGATCTCTATAACTATTTGGTGTGTTTGTTTGTAAGGCATATTCAGGTAATCACAATGTTTATGTTCTGATGCTTATACAAATTGCTAAATCAAAATGGACATGATATTTAGGTCATCCTAGCTTTTGTGCCTTGGTTCTTATATCTAATCTGACATTTCAAAATAAAAATCAATATTCATATCTTCATGGTTGCCTAAACTAGTGAACATTGTATCGATTACTTGGTGTTACCTAAAATATTCAGTGATGATAAAAATCAATATATGATTAGTGACTAAGTCCTAGGTCTTACATTTCATTTTCATTTTCAATCTACATGCTTGCATCTTTCTCATAATTTGAATAAAGCATGATGTTTGATATTCTCCAAAAATCACACTAAAAACACATCTCATGGACTGGGTGCCATGTGAAGGTCTTTCAAACAAAACAAAAAGCAGTCGGTGTTCTGGGTTAGACATCCATTTTGACAATCGACTGAGAACTTGAATTCTTCATGTACCTACAAAAATATCATGTGTATCACTGCATTTACATTCCTTCTCATATCATAAGCATCTCAAAAATCCATTTGCATACATACATGTACATCCATAAAGCATAAACAAAAAAATAAATCATACATTACATTACATTTCTATCATCTATCATTGCATTGCATGTTCATACATTCAAAGTAAAGATTCATTGCATATTCATTGCATTCAAGAGTGAAAGGAAGCCATTTCATACATTGGCATCACATGATAAAGAATCATAACTCAAAATGACAAGTGAAATGAAGTCAAAACCACTATAATCGATCTCATATATATATCAAAAGTCATAATAGTGCAAGGGGTGAATTAATGACACTGTATACAAAAGAATCAACTACAATGAGCTATCAAGAATGATCAAAATGAAAAAATGAGGAACATCAACTATCAATTGTCAACCTGGTCCTCAGCATTGGGTGCTCCTCCTCCTTTGACAGGTGCATTTGGTGGTGCCTCGGGACATGGGGTCCTAGCTCCCTCAAAATCTAACATGTACTAAGAGTAGGATGTGACTCTCTGACCCTTTGGTACTACTGAATATTATGCTGATACATAAAATGTAGCATGACCATTTTGATGGATTACCTCATCCTATAAGCACCTAACATCAGCCTCTCAGTCTCAGAGCTATCTATCTTGCTCCCATAGCTACACCTCCAATGATAAACTATGTGAACATTGATCTCTCAATTGGTGTCTAAGGCACCTAATGACATCCTATGTAGTCTGTCTCAATCCAAGCTCAGCCTCTGTTGCTACCTCACCCTCATCCATCGCCTCCTCACCTCTGCTGCCAACACCTGTGTCTATTCACACCTTGTGGTGATGAACCTTAGCTCCAAGATCAAAACTAGGGGCATCCTACACATCCTCCATAGCCACATTCAGGTGCATCCCTAACACCTCCTCAGCATGCATTGTACTACCAATGATACCTAGAATCTCACCATCACCTCTACTATATCAACATTGTAATAATGTTAGTCTACCTGTTGGAGTTACCTGTGGTATAGTGGGTGGCCTCATGTGTCCTACTGGCCTTGGAGGGGTCATCATTGCTCTCAACCTCAGTGGTGTAGGGTGCACCATTAGGATCTAGACCTCTTGTCTCCTCTATCCTCTACCCATAGGGGCACCAGTCACATCCTTAACATCCTCCATGGTTAGAATAAGCTCTGTCAAATCAAAGAAATGCCTCATTGGATGCTCTGCCCTATATGAAATGTATGCATCTATCACACTTGCAACAACTACCTGAGGATGGTAATCCCAATCCCTTGCAAGAAGACCACTATACTCCTAACTACATAAAGCATATGATAATCAAGTTTCCCATCCTAAACCCAACTCTCACACATGTTGTGCATAGGTGGTGAACTCCTATGGCTCATCTTGTATCAACTCATACTATCTCCAGATGTGAGTGATAAAAAATCACTCTAAGAAAGTGGTAGACTGCCCTATCAATACATGGCTCTGGCAAAAATACTCAAATTAGGCATGAGCTATTGGTCAAGCCTCAATTTTCAAGTAGGTTCTCCATGTGATGATTTTCATATCATCAAGAACCTAGTGCCAGTACTCAGTGCACCCCATCTAGACCTATGTGACAAACCCCAAATATCTATAAATGAGAAGCTCCTAAGGCTGCCTCTCATCTCCACAGATTGGTTTGCATATGGGAATATGCTCCCATGCCCAAATCTGCAATACAATAGCACCAAATGAAAATGATTTCACCTTATGATAGACAATCTCATGCATCTTTGAAAACATGTGAGCCATCATACACTGACCCCATCCTAGCTCTATGGGACTCTACATCAAACATTGAATCATAAGAGCCCACCCCATAAGAAGACCATTTTGCTAATGATCAGACATGATGATCCCTCCAATCATTGTGACTATGATGCAATACAATTAATGGGTCTTCCCATATCACTATATGAGCATCTCCCAAGAGATCTTCTATGAGATCTTCTCCTTCACATCAAACAATGTACAAAATATTGCCAAACCTATATTACCTGCACTAACATAGTCCAAGCGAGGGCCATGAAATGGAATCGGGAGGATCCTGTACACATCCTCTGGGATAACTGTAAGCTACCCTATCGGGAGGTGGAAAGTTTAAGTCTTAGAATGAAAATTCTTAACAAGCGCGGTGATTAGTCCATGGTTCACCCAAATATCAGGCAAACTAATGAGGTACTCAAATCCACATGCTGTAAGGTGCACTCTTGATGGATCAGGTAGGGCCAGGCATAGTCTTTGTGTCGCAGGATGAGATATACAGACATGAACATCTAGGTACATGACCTACAAAGCACAAAAATGGGACAACTATCAGAACTTTTCTCAAAAATTAGGCTAAAGGAACAGAAAATGAGAAAATGAGCATGTTAATCAATGCATTAAAAGCTAAGGAAATCAGCTATGCAATCAAATTTTTTCAAAATGTGGCCTAAGGACATAAAAAATTCTCTCTATTTTTCATACGACAGTTTAGACTAGTACTAATTATTGTATAATAATCTACATGAACCCATACAACACTTCATGGTTATACGATACTATATAGGCTCTTGCATGACAATTGAGGGACCCGATGAAATGTCGTACAACATATGGGTGTCCCTCATATGAAAAACACCTACAATAGACATGACACTCTTTTTGGACTTGGAATTGTGTGTGTGAATTTTTTACCTGATCTGTAGACACAACACTTCAGTAAAACATTAGAGGTTAGCTATAATCAAAATCGTGCAAAATTGAAAACTATCTAACCAAGTGATTTACTGCCTTCTAGTAGGTGCGAGATTAATGTTCTCAAATTGTTATCGAGATCAGTGACCTAGACAACACCTAAACAAAGGATTTGAATGAAATTGATCTAGATATGAATTGAATGCAATTAATCTATATTTTTGAATTTTCTATGCAATAAGAATGATAAAAACTTATATGAATCTATGCTAATATGGAAATTGATATGCTAAAATGATCTAACAATGATATGAAAAATAATCTAAATGAATGTAAAAAAAAACAAATTGATCTCACAATAGCCTTGATTCGCAATAAGCTTTGATTCTCCAAATTCCAATTCTTCAAAATAGTTGTGCAATTCGTAGATGACTTTGGCAAAGTAAGCTTGCAAAATTATGAGATTCTGTCGATTTGAGAGATGATTGAGAGATGAATTATGAAGAGATGAGCCTTGTTTTTATAGAAATCCAAGGCTTTGGAGGTGCATGAAAAAAAGCCATAAATCACTCAAATAACTCAGGTTGATTTTTGAGTTATTTTTAAATAAAGGATAATTAACTCACAAAAACATGCAAAAACTAAGTTTTAACTCAAAATAGAGTTTAGCTTTAATTGATAATTGATAGTTGTCTGCTTTTCTTGATTGTGCATGTTTTAATTATGAATTAATTTAATAATAAAGTGATTTATGCTCAACTTAACTGATTTTTGAAAATAAATAATTGATTTATGGGTTAATCAATTATTTAATCAAACTTTTATTAAAAACTATATTATTAAATAATGACAACTTGCTTTAATTAATTAAATAAAAATTTAATCAATTATTCATAGGATATTGGATTTATTGTCAAAATTAAATAATACAATTAATAATAGATAGAATTAAATTTAATTACATAATTAAGTGGCAAGATATTAAATCTAATTAATTAAATATGAAAATATTCAATTAATCAAACTTAGGATAAATGTGATTTATTGCCAAATAATCATTAAATTAAAGATAATTAAGATAATTAGGAATATTGCTAGGAATATTCCCCGATGCAGAATATAAGATAATCAATTATGATTTGATGATGTTTAGATGTGCCTTAGATTAGGACTTCGATGTTGATTTCGTTTGATTTGTTGATATAGAAGATTAATGAACTTATAGCCCATTTTTGGGGTATTACATTTTGCCCCTCTTTGAATTACTGTGTGAAGCACAGTGGTTCAAAGAAAGTCTGTGTTTGATAGAGATATGAAACTGATGTTTAAAATTGATAATTGATATGAGACAAAAGCTGATTGATATTGAATTGATATGGAGATAATAGGTCCTGAATGACCAAAGATAATGTTCACTGTAGCAGCAAGTGAACCTATGATTGCGAAAAAGTGTCAAAACGCCTGATTCCAAACCTTAGGATTGCTAAGAAGTGAGTAACCCGTTCTAGACTTGATTGTCTTAGCAGAACTAGCAGGTATCACATCCAAACCCTTCAGTTGCCGAAGAACCAAGGAAAGAACACTATGATCTGATGGTTGCAAAAACTGATACAATTTACAAGATTAGGAGAATACCAGATTGATATGGATCGATGAATCTTTTATGCCCCAAGTGATGATAGATTTGCCCCAAGCGATGAGGACTTTTGATGAATCAGCAACTAGACGTGGTTGTTGTCTTGATTACTGAGGAAAGATTGATAGAATTTGATTTATAGACTTTGAATGATGTGCAATACCATGCCCCCTTCGGGATTAAAATTGAAATCTGACTAGAAAAGTCAATGTTTAGAATTCAGAAGCATGTAAATTGATTGGAAAAGTGGTTATACACGTTCAAGAGTGCATTCTGCATCGTTTAGAGGTCCTGGAGACCAAGGTTGACTAGGTTTGACCATGAGTTGACCATGGTTGACCAAGTTGAAATTTTGATAGTTTGATGTTAGATAATCAGTTAAGTGGAATACTAGATCTCTGTGATGATTGAAGGTTGATTATGCAAGCAGTAGACCGTCCTGGGCCCAAAATTTTAAATCATGATTTTGACATATTAAACAATCTCAAATTTGAATTTTGATCCCGAAAAAGGATTCTACTTGCTGTTTCGTTGGAGGAACCTTCATGTGAGATTTAGCTCTTGTTAGACTTGAAGATGCAAGTGGAGAATTGTTTAAGCATTGAAGTTTGTTTAGCCATTGTGAGATCATGCAACATGCAAAATGCAAAGAGACATGCAAAATGAAATGCAACCTAAGACCTAAGACCTAGTCACTGATCATATGTCGATTTGTTATCATCATTGAACTTTTAGGTAACCAGATAAATCAATACAATGCCCACTAGCTAAAAAAAACCATAAACATATGAATATTGATTTGTATGCGCAAGAATCAATACAACCCCCACTGGTCAAACAACCATGGACATATGAATATTGATTTTATTTTTGGAATGTCAGATTAGATATAAGTACCAAGGCATAAACGCCAAGATGACCTGAATATCATGTCTATTTTAATATAGCAATTTGTATAAGCATCAAAACATGAACGTCATGATGACCTGAATACACCTTGCATTGCAAACACATCAAAGAGTCAAGAGATCATTCTAAATCCAATGTGAATTACCCGTAGTGACCCTTTATTGTTCACATCCTTAGGCAAGATCCTGTTTCACAGTAGCAGAAAGAACTTACTCAAAAAGACAATAGTTAGATCAAACTTCCTTGAATTGTCTAGGCATTAATGGTTGAGGTACGCATGGCCATCCAATTTGAGATAGAGGCTCTTATAGTTGGACACCATTTCAATCCAGAATTTCCAAAGTTGTTAGATTGTCACATACAAGCAGAAGATAAAGAAAAGATTATGCCCCCAGTCATCACTCTCTAAATCCTATAAAGGACATCATCGAAGAGCTTGAAGGGACACAATATGCAAAAATCTCAATGTGAATCAGTAAGCATACAAGGAGATAAAAGCATGTAAAAAGTATAGATTGTTTTCAGTTGAGTTTTGATGTTTGATTGCGTTGTTGTAGATGCAAAATCCTTTCTGGAGACAAGACTGACTCACTCACTCACATGAAGCTTCAAAGGACTTTGACTAGAAATAATCCATCTAAGATACATGGGAGACCATAGGATATGACATTGATTGCCCCCAAGAGTTAAACATTGATAGGATACAAACGCTTGAGCTAGTTGGTGTATAGACTGACTTATTGAAAATTGGAAATGCAGAAACAAACCGGGATATATGTACAAACTAAAGCAAGACTGAAAGCTGGGAAAGACCAAGATTGTGCTGATAAATGGAGCATTTTGAACAAGTGGCACCTATTTGCTGGGTTTTCACCATCTTGGTAGAGATTCTATTTTTGCTACCAAGGCGCCTATTTCCAAGTTTTCACCAAGGCACTTTTTTTTCTTTTTCTTTTTTTGTATTTTTCATTTTTCAATTTTTTTTTGATTTTTTGATATTTTTGAATTTTTTGCGAATCATCAAGGTGCCTATTGCTAGGTTTTCACCAAGATGTTCATTTTTTTCAAGACTTTTTCTAATTTTTAGGATTTTTTCAAGATATTTAACCATAGACTGAATGCCTTAGGCATAGAATTTCTTCAGATGGAGAACGTTGATTGGTTCTTGGAACTGTTCTCCTTTAGTCGTTGAGAGTTGATAGGCACCAAAGCCAAAATTAGTAGTGATTACAAAGGGACCCAGCTAGTTGGGTTCAAACTTCCCCTTGCATTCTTGATGGGATTGATTTTTAGGATTTTCTCTCAAGACTAGATCACCAACCTAAAATTCTCTGTGTCTGACTTTCTTGTTGTAGCCTCTAGACATTCTCTTCTGATATACTCTGAGATGATCATACGCTGCTTGTCTACACTCATCTAGTAGTTCCAGTTCTTGTAACCTAGACACTCTATAGTCATCATCAGTTACTAGACCATGCATTCTAATTCTGAGTGATGGGATTTCAACCTCAATAGGTAGTACCACTTCAGACCCATAAACTAAAGCGAAAGGTGTAGCCCCTGTAGGTGTTCTGATACTTGTTATGACACTAATTCTAATACTTGTGCTGATACTTATTCTGATACTTGTTTTGATACTTGTGCTGATATTGGTTCTGATACTTGTTCTGATACTGGTACTGATATTGATTCTGATAATTATTCTGATATTGGTACTGATATTGATTCTGATAATTATTCTGATACTGGTACTGATATTGATTCTGATAATTGTTTTGATACTGGTACTGATATTGATTCTGATAATTGTTTTGATACTGGTTCTGATACTGATTCTGATAATTGTTCTGATACTAGTTCTGATACTTGGTATACTTGATAGCATCTTTTTCCATTGCAAACTCTCAAGTAAGATCATATCGTGCAGTCCCAATGTCTAGCAAGGTGGAGAACAAGAGGCATTGGCAAGCTGGTGGAAGAGATGGAAGACAAGAGAATGAAGGAGAATAAAGGGGAGAAATCCTCAAGGGCAAACTCCTCAAGAATACCCAAGCTAGGGAAAAATTTTCATGTAAAGCACATTTGGACAAGCAATGAAAGGCCAGCATAGGATAAGTCATAAAAGTGTAATGCAAGAGTAGAAAAGGATGTAGTCCAAAGGAGTAGACATGTCAAGAGGCTTCATAGCACTGTGTTTTACTCTCTTTTTTTTTAGATCAAAACCAAAGGGGAAAAGGATAGCGATAGGTGAAAATGAATGGAGGAAGATGGATATGAAGGCTAAACATGGAAGGAATGAAAGTAAGATCATCGTAAGATAGCTCACAAGATAGCCAAATGTTCGTGTATAGATCAACTTTGTCAAGATCAAAGAGAGAAGGCAAGATGGATGAAATATGTAGAAGAACTATGCATGATGCCTGATTGCCAATTTTTCATCATGGTACTTATCCAAGATGCCACAAGGGAGTGGTTTTCACCATAGGATGAATTTATTTCTTTTTACTTTTTCTATCAAGGTGCCTGTTTCCAAGTTTCCACCAAGGCACATTGTCAATTTTTTTAATTTTTTGGAAGAAGGCAAGCTTTTTAGATAATGCTCCTTGAAAGGATAAACCATGATATGCTAAGGATTCAAAATGATATGCTCAAAGATGCTGATGGGGAAAGGGTGATGGAAGAGAAAAATGGAGGATAGGGTTTTATGTAAAGCGAGTGAGGTTGGAAGATAGGAGGAATAGGCAAATGAGGAAAAATGATAGAAGGTAGAAGGATAATGTATGGAAAGATTGTGAAAGGGTAGATGGAAAGGAAGGCAAGATCAACGTAAACACACACCTTGAAGGGTGGAAAGAGGGTGGAGGAAACATGAATGAAGGAATACATGAAGAAATATGGCGAATGGATAGCAGAGGTTATGGTTTAGGCACATGGAATGGAGGAATGCTTTTGGAAGAAGATGAATTGGAAGCCTTTGGAAGCTTGAATGTCAACTTCACTTTTTGTTCAACACCAGACTCTTTCAAGAGAGACTTTAAAATCCATATAGTCGTAGACTTTTCATTTCTTTTTGGTAATTTAGAGAGAATATCCTCAATGATGGATTTTGGAACCCATACTTGTCTTGTAGTTTTCTTCTTAGATATCTCTTTTGACTTTATGCCTCCGTGTCATTTAGAGGAGACATGGTGTTCTTCTCTTTTTGATGGATTCTTGTATTGCTTCTTTTTCTTGTATTGACCATTTAAGTTACTTCCAAAAGACTTGGGACTTGTGGAAGAAAAAGGATATGACTGGTTTAGATGGGTGGTTGGATGAAAAGGATTCAAGGGTATGCATCTATGTTGATCTTGAGGGAAGATGGGAGATGGAGGGGTGTAAGGACCCAAGATGGATGGTGAATTAGGAGAGTTAGGAGGGGAAAGTGAAGGGACATAAGAACCCAAGATGGAAGGAAGATGTGAAGCCCTTTGTAGTGGTGGAAGAGGTCCAAGGATGGAAGTGGAAGATACAAAAGGATAATTAATAAGTTCATCAGCATCTATATGACAACCAAGGATATCAACATCTTTAGAGTGAGCATTAAAATTTTTAATAGAATCATGGATATCTTGAATATGAGCACCTTCTTTGATAGGATTGTTCAAAGCTTGCAAAGACTTAGGAAAAGTAGAAAGCGGAAGCGAACATGGAGTGGTAGAACAAGAAGATGGAAGACTTTGATCTTGACAAGGATCTTTGGATAGCACAAGCGCATAATTTTTCTCTTGATTGTCAATGGACTTAACATTGGGAGTAACAACACCATTTTTACCAACCTTAATGGAAGTATCATCTTTGGAAAGTGAAAGTGTAGTAAGGTTATTTTGATTGTCAATAAGCTCAACAGTGTAAGTAGTAGCTTGAGCTTGCTTAGGAGAAGACTTAAGACATGGTGGAATGCATGAAAAAGGGTGTGCAGGATCAAAAGAACCCTGAGGTGGATAAGAGACATCGTCAAAAGGAGTGGATGACATGGAGGGTTCTTGATCTTGATCTTTCTTTATGTTCTTTTCTTTAGCATTTTTAGAGTCCTCTTGACATGGAGCCACTTCTAAGGACAAGGAAGCAGGTTGGGATTGTATGGAAGACTTTGGAAGAGATGGTGGAGGACTAGCTGAAGTAGGAATTATAGCATATGAAGGCTTAGGCTCTTTAGATTTAGCATTATTGAAAGTATTTACAGCCAAGTGAAGGTTAGCTTGAGTTTCTTTAAGAGATAGCCCTGGAGGATAACTATAGGGAACCGCATGAAAAGTATCAAGGCTTGTGTCGGATGAAGGTTCTGTGAAAGATTTGAAAGACTCAGAAGCTTTAGGAAATGTATGGGTATTGGAGTAAGTAGGGGATGGAAGGGAACCATCACCAGACAAAGGTTCAACATTAACATGATCTTTCTTGAGAGTGTAATCTTTATTTTTAGCCTGAGAGTTCTTAGAGGAGAGATCATTATAGTATTGATGTTTCAAGCTAGCACGATGCATTTTATAGTCCTCAGCAGTAGTAGATGGATCATAATCAAGATATTGTCCACAAAAGCCATCAAAGTCTCTTTCAAAATTAGAATCATATGGATCACCATCACAATCTATCCAATGTGATGGCCCATTTGTAGTAAGTAGGAATGAATGACGAGGAGGATTCTTAAGAACAGAGGTGTCATAGGTATCATTACATTGTCTATCATCATAGTCATCATAGTCTCCAAAGCTTGATGTGTCACTTTCTGTGGAAGAGGTATCATAAGGGTTGTCACGTTGCTCACATTTTGTCAGATGGCATGGTGACATATACAATTCTTTATCAAATGGAAAAGAGCATAGAGTTTCCATGGAGAACTCTTTAGGTTCCTTTTCTTTCTCAAGTTTGTCAAGCTGGACTTGCATAGCTTGTAGTTGCTTCATCATAGCGGTGATTAGAGCTTCTTCCTCTTGTGTACTGATTCTTTGAGACATGTATACTGATTTTCAATGGCTACTGATATGTTCTTGACACAGTGATTTGTATGACAGATTCTGGAAATAGGCTGAAAAAGCTAAATATCTGGCAATTCTGACAATTTTCTGACAACTCTTCAAAAAATTTCAAATGACACTCTGCAGACTCGTATGACAGTGGGTATGCTATGAAATGATAGTTGCAAAACTCATACGACAGTTGGGTATCAATGAAATGATAGTTGCAAAACTCATACGACAGTTGCAAGATTTTGGCTTTGAGAATTTGCTGGCATGGAAACTCGTATGACTTTTTGACCTCCTGAGATGACTTTTGACTCCAGAAAAGAATTTGACTTCAGATTTTGCAAATTTTGAGTTTTCAGATTCGGATTGTTTGCAAATTTCAATGTCCAGATTTGAAGATTGTAATAGATTTGTTCATTTTCAGTAACTAGATAGATAAACAAGCACGCAAAACAGCAAGCAAGTGATTTCAAGCATGTCTGAAAATAATGAACAAGGGAAAAAGCAACCTTGCGCATGAACAATCAAGTGACTTATTCATTCTAATCCTCAAAAGTGCTAATTGTGTATGTTCCAAAAATGTTTTGCAATAATGCACATATACCCTATAAAATGAAAATTTGGCCTCACTAGGGTTTTTAGTAATGGTTTGACTCTGCAACTTTTATGATCCAAAGGGGTGAACTCCAATCCCGGTGCACCAGGGTTTTGACACAGTCTAAGAACTTAATCTTCAGGAGCTGCTAGGGAGATCTGACAACCCAACAATGAACCATACCTGTGGAGATTTCTTCCACAAGGACATTTTATATAGCGCCTGTCACTACCACGGCAAAAATGGCTATGACCGCTTGAGGTTCCGTCAACACAGTTTTCCCTATGAAGGGATTGTCCACTATGGTTAACCCTCTCTAAAGATGACTCATGATAGTATACCACAAGGGGACTTGGCTCCAGATCTAAAGTTTTTGACACCTTTTCACTTTTAACCCAAACAAAGCAAGTAGATTAATCCGACATGCTAAGACAAAGTTTTTCTTCACCAAGGTCTATGATGCCAACTCCACGTGATCTATCAACCTCTCCTGGGAGAGAATGTATCAATCAATAAGAGAAGGCACACTAACCAATTTTGATTCACCAAAGCTCGTGATGTCAACCCCACGTGATCTATCAACCTCTCCTAGGAGAGAATGTATCGATCAATAAGAGAAGATGCACTAACCAAGTTAAATGTGAAATGCACTAAGTATCCTCCCTACCTACAAGGATTCTGTCGTCAAGAAAGATTTCTCTAGGAATCCAATCTCTCAAGAATCATGAATAGTGTTCATAGGGCCTAATTACTATGTGAGCACAGATATATTCCCGAAAGCAAATCTACCAAAAGTACCCAAAAAGTAGAAAGAGGAACACTTAATGCTTAAAGCGAATATGAGATGAGTCCACAAGGTGGAACACTTAACACCTCACACAAGCTAAAAACAAGTCCTCAACTTAGAAAACAAGTGAGTTCCTAAAAGCACAAAAGGGTTGCCAAGTGGAACACTTAACACTTCTGTCCTGTTGACCCCTCCCCTTTATGGCGCTGAGATTGCAACCACGGGGTAGAAATGAGGGGCCGGTGGATTAGCAAGTCTAATAACCCAAGATAGAAATCAAGATCAATCACAAGTATCTAAGACTACTTAATGAATCCTTAAGGGGTCACAACCTAGTATCAATTATGCAAGTGTGTAAAACAAAAGCATGAAAAGAATCACCCAAGCTAAACACACAAGAGATTTATTTTAAGTCCCAAATTGAAATGTCATTAGATGAAGGAGAATACCTAGGATCCTTGCAACATGCTTAGTAGATTTTACCTAATTTTTAGCAATTTTTGTTGAGCTTTACTATGCAAGCAAGCTACGAACTCTCCAACAAGCCAACAAGCAAACAAGATATGCAAAATATATTCAACTTATGAAAACTATAGGGTTAGCTCTAAAAATCAATTATTATCAGTAATAATAACCAGAAATTAACCCAAATGACAACTCATATCATTCATTGAACCATGTAAAAAAAATAAGTGCATACCCATCACAAAACTTTTTTTTTTTTGCTGCATTTGACCTAGTCAACAAGATCTGATTTTTTTGATATGATTTTGACCACAAAAATAGAAATTCAAAATAGAGACCCCTACTAAAAAATAGAGAGCTTTACAAAAATGCAAAAATTTTAGAAAAATCTCTTCATTTGTGCCCTAGAGACCTATTTTATCAAAATATACCATTTTTTGCAAATTGACTATTTGAGCTATTAAAGTGAATCCAAATTTAAAACACAAAGAATAGACCCCTTGTAGAATTTGAAGAGCTTTCCAAAAATGTAAAAATTACTAAAAAATATTATTATTTGCACCTAAAATTAATTTTTTCTAAAAAATTGAAAAAAAATTATTAAAAATTCTAAACATTTTAGAAAATTCTAAATTTTTTATCAAAGCTTCCTTGATATGTCACCAACTTAAAAAAAAAATTTCAAGACAAAAAATTAAGCCATTTGAGAGATAAAATTAAATCTTTGAAACTTTAGGGCTTTAGCTCCCAAAAAAAAAATCAAAACCAGCATGCAAAGGTGGGTTTCCCTACGGTGGGTGCCAGAAATGGGTGTGTGAATTTTGTACCTGATCTATAGACACAACACTTCAGTAAAACATTAGAGGTTAGCTACAATCAAAATCGTGCAAAATTGAAAACTATCTAACCAAGCGATTTACTGCCTTCTAGTAGGTGCGAGATTAATGTTCTCAGACTGTTATCGAGATCAGTGACCTAGACGACACCTAAACAAAGGATTTGAATGCAATTGATCTAGATATGAATTGAATGCAATTAATCTATATTTTTAAATTTTCTATGCAATAAGAATGATAAAAACTTATATGAATCTATGCTAATATGGAAATTGATATGCTAAAATGATCTAACAATGATATAAAAAAGAATCTAAATGAATGTAAAAAAAAACAAATTGATCTCACAATAGCCTTGATTCGCAATAAGCTTTGATTCTCCAAATTCTAATTCTTCAAAATAGTTGTGCAATTCGTAGATGACTTTGGCAAAGTAAGCTTGCAAAATTATGAGATTTTGTGGATTTGAGAGATGATTGAGAGATGAATTATGAAGAGATGAGCCTTGTTTTTATAGAAATCCAAGGCTTTGGAGGTGCATGAAAAAAAGCCATAAATCACTCAAATAACTTAGGTTGATTTTTGAGTTATTTTTAAATAAAGGATAATTAACTCACAAAAACATGCAAAAACTAAGTTTTAACTCAAAATAGAGTTTAGCTTTAATTGATAATTGATAGTTGTCTGCTTTTCTTGATTGTGCATGTTTTAATTATGAATTAATTTAATAATAAAGTGATTTATGCTCAACTTAACTGATTTTTGAAAATAAATAATTGATTTATGGGTTAATCAATTATTTAATCAAACTTTTATTAAAAACTATATTATTAAATAATGACAACTTGCTTTAATTAATTAAATAAAAATTTAATCAATTATTCATAGGATATTGGATTTATTGTCAAAATTAAATAATACAATTAATAATAGATAGAATTAAATTTAATTACATAATTAAGTGGCAAGATATTAAATCTAATTAATTAAATATGAAAATATTCAATTAATCAAACTTAGGATAAATGTGATTTATTGCCAAATAATCATTAAATTAAAGATAATTAAGATAATTAGGAATATTGCTAGGAATATTCCCCGATGCAGAATATAAGATAATCAATTATGATTTGATGATGTTTAGATGTGCCTTAGATTAGGACTTCGATGTTGATTTCATTCGATTTGTTGATATAGAAGATTAATGAACTTATAGCCCATTTTTGAGGTATTACAAGAATGTCATACGAGTCTCAACAGGTTGTCATACAACTTTCCGTGATGCAAAAATTTAAAAAATTCAAAAACATCCTAAAAATCCTAGAAAGCATGAAAAGCTAACAATTTGAATTCACAAAAAGGCACAAAGGTCCACTTATCGGATTACCATACTACTGAGGTCTCTAATATCACCGGCTACACTTGAAATGATGAGATGTCACAGGAACTTGCATTTTGGCTCTTAGAGGGCTCCATAATTTTATAAAATCAAAAGGTTAAAATGAATTGAAAATGACCCTTTTGGGCCTTATATAGGTTTTTGACCTAATTTTCAAAGTGCTTCATTTTGCATGAAAATTGCACCCTTGCTAATTTCGAGGTTCTAAATCCATTTTTAGGATCAAAATTGAAATCTAAGATTGTTTATATTATCAAAATTGCAATTTAAAATTTTTGTACCTAGGATGACCGACTACTTACATAATCGACCTTTGAAACATCACAAAAATTCAATATTCAACTTAACTAATTATCTCACATCAAACTCTTCAAATTTCCACTTGGTCTACCATGGTCAAGTCATGGTCAAACCTAGTCAAACTTGAACATCAGGACCTCCCAACAATGCAGATCGTGTCCCCAGACGTGTCCAACCACTTCTATAATTGATTACATTTCTTCTAATCATTTCATGCTAACTTTCTTGCCAGATTTTGATTTTCATCCCAAAGGTGGATGGTATTACACATCATTAATCAAATCTACCAAATCAAATTTCCTTCAGCAATCAAGACAACAATCACGTGTAGTTGTTGATTCATCAAAGTCCTCGTCGCTTGGGGCATATTAGATTTATCAAAATTCATATCAATATGGTATTCTCTTAATCTTGTTAACTATATCTGTTGGAAATATTCAAGACTATCGAGGTTACTGAGAGGGGAGGGGTGAATCAGTAACCTCAAAACTTTTAACTAATTTAGATCTTAACCATATTTCAAATAACATTAGATTGATAATCTGATTGCATGTATGAGTAATAGAAAGAATAAAACATTCATAACACTTTGAACACAGAGATTTGGTGACCCAGAAACCTTCCAAGTAGAAAGTAAAACTGGGGTGGGGATGATACCCACAAAACTTCAATACTGCAGTATAAAGTTTGCCGGTTAAGGCTTACAATGATCACTTCTGATGATCTACCCTGTTAGGAGCAATAAGGACTGCTAGGTCCACCTTGTTAGAGGATTTACAAACATACAATAAAGTATGCACTCGGTTAAGAGATTTTACAAAGATTGTTAAGTCTACCCGATTAAAGGATTTTAAGTTGATTCACCTGTTAGGATGAAATAGTAGATCTCTTACTTGCAACTGTACTTGTTGATTGAGATTCTTTGATGTACTGATCACCTTCTATGATGGATAGATCTTTGCTGCTTCCTATACTATTGTAGCCCTTTGTAATTCGCTTATCTCTGCCTTTCTCTTTTTTTCATACTTCACTACTTCACACCTTGGATATGATACAAAACATTGTTTATATATCAATCCAAAACAGTTACAAAATAATTACAAAGTTGGCTCTTAACACAAATATTACTGAGTCAGCCCAAATATAGTTACTCGATTACTACAAACTAACTCGGTGACTTTTTGATACTCGGCATCCACTGTGTTACTCGGCATCATCATGCTCTCAGTAGAAGTGGAGGCTCGGTCCATACTAACCACTCAGTTGTAGTTTCGAACTCGGTATATACTGGAGACTCAGTAGATATAGTGTCACTCGGTAGAAATTGAATTCCCTATTTACCATGCTGGCACTCGGTAAACACTACTCATTTCATCACTCGGTAAACACTATCCTGTCTACTTGGTAAACACTGTCCTGTCTTCTCGGTAAACACTGTCCTATCTGCTCGGTAAACACTATCCTATCTGCTCGGTAAACATTGTCCTATCTGCTTAGTAAACACTATCCTATTTTCTGGGTAAACACATAGAGTCTGAATAAGTGTTGTCACTAATGACAAACATACTTAATGCCAACAGTATCAACTTCTCATAACCATCGGTTCATTAGTGTTATTTCCTTCATTCTTCGTAACTAAAGTATTCCGATTTGGCATCCTTTCAATTCCTTTAGATAATCAGGTCTGGAGTCAGGACGATCACTTCCTCATAATCATAGGTTCAAAATCAAGTGTTTCTGACACTTCTTCATAATCACCAGTTTATTGTCGGTATAGTTAACATTATCTCGATTCTTTGGTCAACTAGGACCTGAATCAACATTTTCAAATCTCTCAATCGATTTCTATCTCGGAATCAGTTAATCATTTAGGATCAATTTCTTCACCACATAACTAAGTCCAAACATCATAAAAAATAGATTAATCTTTGAACCACTACGCTTCACACAATAATTCAAAGAGGGGTAAAATGTAATACCCCAAAAATGGGCTTCAGTACCATTAACCTCTTACATTGACAAATTGATCAAAATTGACATAAAAGTCCTAACCAAAGGCACATCTACACATTGAATCATCAAAGCCCTAATCAATTCTATCTTAATTTTGCATTGGGGAATATTCCTAATCTATTCTAATTATCTTTAATTAAATATTATTTGGTGATAAATGATATTATTTTATTTATCTTAAAGTTAATTAATTAAATCTTCTGAATATTTGATTAATTTAATTTAATTCTACCACTAAATTATTTAATTAGAGTTAATTGAAGTTATTCCTAATTAATATTGTTTTTATTTGACAATAAATCAAATTTCTAAAAATAATTGATTAAATGTTTATTTAATTGATTAAATCAAATTGTCAAATTTAATGACATAGTTTTTGGGATAAATTTTGATTAAATAATTGATTAACCCATAAATCAGTTATTTTTATTCAAAAATTAGTTAATTTGAGAACAAAACACATGGAATATTAAATAAATTCATAGTTATCCATGTACAATCAGAAAAGCAATTAAACTTTAAATCAACTATTCAATTCAATTTGTTAACTTTTTGGACTCAACATCTGATTGTGAGTTAAAAAGTGATCTGAACTCCTAATTTGAGTTAAAAAGCTGATTTTGCATGATTTTGTGAGTTAACTCTTTCTGATTTTCTGATAATTCAACAATCAATTTGAGTTGATCAGGGAGATATTTTTGGTTTTTCATGAGTTCTCATAGAACTGGGATTTCTATATAAATGAGGCTCAATCCTTTACAAACGACCATGAATTTGGAGAATCTTGCTCGTGTGATCTAGTGAATTGTGAGATTGTGTAATTTTGAGATTCTTGTTTATCATCATTTCATTATTTTCATTATTTTTCATAGCATTGCTAGATTAGATTGCATTCCATTTTTATTCAATTTTAGATCATTTCATACAGTTTTTCATCCATATTGCATAGAAAATATAAAAAATATAGCTTAATTTGCATCCATCTTTCATTAGCTTTCATCATCAAATCCTTCATTTAGGTGTTGCATCATCACTGATCTCGATTATTTATGAGAATAGAATACTCGCATCTACTAGAAGGCAGTAAATCGCCTGGTTAATGATACTTGTCTTATTTGTAGATTTTCTAATTTGTTAACCTATAATGTTTTACTGAAGTGTTGTGTTCTATAGATAGGTACAATTTCACACGCACAACACCTATTTCTAGACTTGAAGGTGTAAGGATACTTTTGGTATATGTTTCTTATAAAGGATTCAAGGTCTATCAAATGGATGTAAAATCTATCTTTCTGAATGGTGTGTTAGAAGAAGAAGTATACATTGAATAGCCTGAAAGTTTTTCTACTCAAAAAGGTAAAGACATGGTATGTAAATTGCATAAAGAATTGTATGGATTGAAACAAGCTCCAAGAGCATGGTATGAAAGACTACATGCTTATCTTATTTAGATTGGTTTCACATCACCAAAATTTGGTCTAGTAAAACCTAAGCCCCTGAGCTCGATCAATTTTCATAATTTCAAATCTAAATCCTTACAAAAAAATTTACTATACATAATTGTACAGAGTAACCCTAAAAATCTCCTTTGCTTAATTAAAAAAAAAATTTATATCAAGCTTATTCTATGGTCTAATTTCTAGAGCTTTCATATTTATTTAATTGCTATAATATTGCTTTTAATATAAAGTTTCTACACTTTTATTAAAATAACACATTCACATGTGTGCACATACTTAATCCTAATTAATTAGAAATTAAAGGGAATTTGTGCTTTCATGAACATAGACCCTTACTAGACACCTTAGAATTTAGAGGCCAACCATTTTAGCCATGTGACTTTGTGCAAGGATTGATCCAAGTGGACTATCTGGATCACCCCAAGATTACTCACCATATTTTCTCCCTTGGATGGTAAGGATTGAATGTGTCAATGTGGAAAGACATGCACTGTGAGCATTGATCTTTTCCAATTGATACATAACTTGTGTAGTCCTAATAAGGGCCATTCAACCACTTAATTATGGGGCTAAGATCATCAAGTTTTGGTAAAAGGTTGGAAAAATTCCCCTTTTCACCTTAGGTAGAATGTGTTTGACGTGTCTTCTATTTTGTTGAGACTCGTGGAAATATTTTAGACATGCACAAGCACTACTGCATACACCTTTGAAACTAGGACTTCAGATTTTCTTGTCTACCCAAGGTTTCTTTGTCCCTTGGTGGATTGTTTGAAGACATTTTGTTTTCTCACAATTATTGCAACATTGAAACACATCCTTACCAACTTGACAAGTGCAATATCCAATTTCTACTTCCAAGGGTTCCTAAACACTCCTATTATTTTCAAAGCTTTCCTAATAGGGTCCTATTTGATCCTAAGCCAATCCTATCACACTAAGAGGATTTTGACTTTCATACATTCCCAAATTTGACCATAGGTTTTGTATACCCTCTTTAGCTTTTGTAGTTTCCCTCTTGGACTTTTATTGTTTGGCACTTGGTTCAATCTTGCATCCTATGTTGTGATTGACACTATCTGATTTGACTCTAAAATTGGTCTTAGGATATTTTTTTCTCATCCTAATATTGAATTTCATTACTCCACATCCATAATTGGCTTCCTGAAGTAATCTAGTGGACTAGTTACCTTGTGGATACAAGAGTTTCTTATTCATTACTTCATACACTTTGAGGTTCTTGTTGATCCTAATATATCTAAATCTATCCTAATCTTCTATTAGACTCTGATAATAATTTTATGTGGGTGTTAGAAGGTACTCAGACCTCATATCACACCTCAAACTAAGTTTACTTTATCTCTCATCAACTTTTCTTATCCACCTATCCTTTGGATCAGCTAGTACTTTGGATTGTTTGGACCTTGAGTCTAGTTACTTGAGATGAAACTTGTTTGTGTTCACTTGGATAATTTCATGGCATTCTTTATGCATAGTCAGTATCAACTAGCTAAGGATAGGAGTCCTAAATTTGACTTTGAACCCTCTACCTCAAGAGAGAATCAACCTACCACACTTGATCCTTCTATTTTCAAAGCTTTACATAACACTTTGTACAAACCTTTCCAACCTCCTTTTTTAGGACCTTTCCACTCCACCATCTACCAAAAAAACTTTTTTGAACAACCCAAGAAGAATCACACTAGTCATACCAATATGGTTAATCATAATGAAAATGATAGAATCCACCATGACTCAGATTATGAGGTTACTAAGGAATAAATTTGAAAGTTCCAAGAGGACAAAGGCTTCCTAAAATTCCTACATGTTTTCCTAGAGAAAGATAAAGATAAACTTACCTCAAACATCTTGCATCCTAAGAAGTTAAATTACCCTCCAAATTTTGCATTGAAGGGCTCATTGAGTAAGAGGAAGAGTCCCCTATGATGGCCCTAACTAGAAAATTCCAAGATCTTAAGTGGGAGCTCATGCAAATGAAGAAATATAATGAGACTTCATCTAAAAAATATTCTCTTGAGAATATATGTCCCTTTCCTTTTGATAGGAATCTCTATATGCCACCATTTCCACCCAAAGTTGAGATGCCAAAATATGACAAGTATAATGATAATGGTGACCCTCAAGACCATGTTAGGTAGTTTTACACCCTAATATGGAGTTCATGCATGAACAAGCATACCTCATGAAACTATTTCCTAGAATCCTTGGTGGCCAAGGCATGTCTTGGTTCACCTCCCTATCACCTAATGGCTCGTCTTGCTGTGACCTGAGAGAGCACTCATCTTGAGGTGGGATTCTTAGTATCAAGAGCTTTGATGAGCTAGTCTAAAAGTTCATCCAACATTACTCCTATAACATACAACACCATGTCACTATGCTAGACCTTTGCAACACCAAGAAAAGAATGTGTGAACCTTTTATCACTTTCCTTCAGCAATAGAGGAATATGTTTGCTAGATATCCAAGGTAGAATCCTGAGATGGAAAAGATTGACATTTTTGTAAACACCTTGGTTCCTAAAATGAACTATGCTCTACAAGTCCATATCCATTCCTCTTTTGATAAACTTGTTGAAGCTTCCTCTAGGGTGGAGGATGTTCTATTCCATAAGGGTGATATCACTTTGCAAAAAGAGCATAAATCCCCTAACAAGCACAAGAGAAAATGGTGGAATAAAACCAAGGATGTTGTTAATGATGGAATTGTTTCCACAACCTCATCCAAGCCTAGGAGAAATACTTCAACCTTACTATCAATATCCAAGCTACAAAATCCAAGGCTAATTCTCCTCTTAAGACTAAATCTTATTCAAATTAGAATAAAGATAAACCTTTGGTTTCTAAACCTAAAATAACCTTCACTCCCCTAGGAGAGCCATTAGAGGATTCCCTAAAAAATCTTTTTTCAAACAATATTATCACTCTTCCTAACAATTCAAAACCCTATGAGTCTATAGTCAAGCCTAAGAGGTGGAATGATGACCACTATTGTGAATATCATACAAACAAGGAACACAACACTAATGAATGTATGGAGCTCAAACACTTGGTCTAGGATTTGATTGATAATGGGACCATCTTTTTGGATGAACCTCAAACCAATACTGATCATAATGCCTATAAATAACCATTCCCTAAATATGAAAAAGATGAATCCTCTAAATATCAAGGAAACAAAGTTGGCTATACTTACAATGATATAAACAATGTCATTTACATGATTGAACCAAACAACCATTTGATCAATGCCATCAAAATCAAAGAGAAATATGCTTCCCAACCAAGGACTGAGTATTCCAATGCTATTACCCGATCCCATGGGAGAATTGACCTACAAGATCCTGATTCTACTGCTAATACAAAACAAGCCTTCACTTCAGCTCAAAATCCTTTTAAGAAAACTATGTCCTCCTCAAATGACTATATCCTTGTGGATCATCTTTAGTGTACCTCATCTCAAATATCTATCTTTGAATAGTTGAAGATTTTTCATGTGCATCATGACATCCTCAATCAAGCATTGCCAAAAAAAAAGCATAACTAAGGATTTAGAGATAGATAAATTATAGTCTATGGTGGGTCAGCTTACATCCCCACATTACCTTACCTTTTTAGAAGAAGATGATAGATCTATGGACCATCCACTTAATCTACATCTCCACATTTAATTCCTTATCCACAAACATAGCTTTAGGCATGTGTTGATAGATGGAGGTGTAGGCTTGAATATTTTTACACTTAATCTTGTCCAGACTCTTGGGTTCTTAGAGCATGCCATTGATCCAAGGATAAAAATTACTATTAAGGATTATGATGAAGAGGAGAGATCTTCTAATGGCATGGTTTTCCTTCCTATCTGACTCAGTCCCGTGGAAAGAGATGTTTTTTGTCAAGTCTTAGATCTTCCTTTAGCATACAATATTCTCTTAGGAAGATGATGGATTCATGCGATGCAAGAAGTTCCTTCTACATGTCACCAATGCCTAAATTTCCCACACAATGATGTTGAGATAAATATTCCTACTTATTCTAATAACTAATACAATTTCATCAAACAAGCAGAGAGAATGGTTCCTCATAACAAATAATGGTCAAACACTAAAGAAGAAGATCAAAAAGGAAAATCCACTTTATCTGATTATGGGAAATGAATAGTAGTCAAACCCACTAGTATGGGAGAATATAGAGTGGAAACTCTTGCATTTTTCCCAAGATCTTATGGAAAACCATCTCCCTCATTTCCTCCTATAGTTGCAACAACATATGTCATACATCAAGTAACAAGAATGGTTAAAGATAAAGTCTCCCTTACTAAGGAAAATGAAGAGAAGTTAGTATTACAATGGCTATATAGGGAAGAAGAATCTAAAGGTAATGCCAAACATGTAGAGATCTCTCTTGATAAATATGGTATTGGGTTCACTCTAGCTAAAAAGATGGGGTATGATAGTGATGGTCCTTTAGGAAAAGATAAAGCAATTGAGGAACCTATACATACTAAATTTAGAAATCCCAGAGACAAGACTGGTATTAGATACCATGAACACAAATTGACAAACCTAAAAGGATTGCTCCTATATTTGACCAATATGAGGACTTGGATGAAGAAGAAGAAGCTGAAATTCAATCAATGTCATATGAGAGGCTTCTACACATTCAATTTGCTAATCCAAACTATCAAGGAGAACTATAGGTACCATCTCAAGTTCCTAAAAAATATAACCAAGTGGAATCCATGAACCTAGAAGGAAATGGTCATAATCAAGAGGATTCCACTAAACCTATTGATAAAATCACTACTATTGTTGATGTTACTACTTTTATTACTTCTACTAATACTTTTGAAATGATTTTTGGTTCTGATTATAGACATCCTAATTGGGGGCAACTTGTTGACATCTCTCATATCTTGGATATGCCTAGATTCATGCCTATTCTATATTTTACTACCACTATTGTTGATGAAAAAACTAATGCTACTATTACTAACAATCCTCTACTACTAAAAAGTCACAAGACCCTGTTGAAGATACCACTATTCAACAAACACAAGCTGATATTATTGAGAAATAAACACCTCTTGAGAAATAAGAAAGTGATGATGAGAATCTGTTAGAATAACTGAGAGGGGGGGTGAATCAGTTATCCAATGTCTCAAAACAAAATGTATAATTCAAAACAAATTCTCCAATTTTTGCTCCTCGGTAAACAATAACTACTTTTACTGTCTGTGCTTTTACCGATTACTAGTCAAATACTATAACAGTTATCGATCAAATCTAACATGTAACATGTAAAGAATGATGACAAATAGATATCACAATCAACACATAACACAAGATATTTAACAAGGAAACCCTGTAAAGGGAAAAACCACCTGGGACCAGCAACCCAAAATTGTTCACTCTTCTGAAGTGAGGTCAGTTAAGACCCAACCCTGTTAAAGGTTTACAAACACCTTGTTAGGTGTGACCTTGTTAGAGGATTTTAGACTAGAAGTTATCATCCAACCAACATTCACTATGGGGTTGACAAGATAACAATGTTCATTCTATGAATGATACATCATAAGACTTTCTGAGTCCACTTGGTTAAGAGATTTTGACTATATACAATGGTTAAATATGTAATAGTAAATGACCTACCTTAATACAACTTCAATTGTAGATTACAGATCAATATTCAGTCCATACAAATCCTTCTGATCAATATTTCACTTCAGATTCAATATTGTATCAACTTACTGTCCATTGGTAATTGCTCTCTATAGCTCAGTAATTGTTTTGCAGCTTGGTTCTTACTAACCAGTATGATCAGAATGCATGAAAACCTTTTTCATGTGATATTCCTACAGCTTCTACTTCTTTCGGCATCATTCATAAAGAAATTATGTTCTCTTATATAGACAAGTAAATCATTTTCTTCTCCACCATCAGATTTTTCTGCTTAACCACATTCATAGATTTTGTTGCTTCAAACTTTCTCGGCACTTGTGTCAATAACACATTTCAATCTGCTCCGTTAGATCTTCTTTTAATTTTGTTAGTCGTCGATCTATGTAACAAACATTATCAGTTACCTCGATGTTATACTCTTGCCAACTCATCAATCTTATTGGCTAAACTAATCATTTAATTCATTTTGTTCTGCTTGGTTAACAAAGAAATGCATCGGTGAACACTGCTTGGTTAATAATGTGATCGATATACACTACACTCCGTCGATGTATACTAGAAATGCTTCATTTACTGACAACACTGCTTTGTGTGTTTCAGCTCTATACTTCATAGATGAATGCAACATAATAAAGTCAATATCATCAAGTCATAGACTCACCAACAAGTTACTCAATGTGTTCCTTATCCTTATCTATCATGTACATCTCTCCTCATGTAGATTTCTTTGTTCTTCATCTCTTTCACCTTTCTTCAGATGTCTCGGTATAGTAACTTACAAGATAGGTGTTGTCCAACTAGTTGACATCAATGACAACAAAATACTGATTTAATCACATTACATATCTAATAAACAACTCCTTAGTGATCTTGCAATCATAGATTCTTCAATCAGATTCCAAATCAATTGTAGTTCAACAATCTCTCCCTTTGGCATTGATGGCAACTCAAGTAATATGAAATGTACCAAACATATATTCTACAACTTTGTGAACAAAATGTTGTAAGTCGAATAGACTTAATATGTTTAATCACTATGTTATTGATCATCATTAAATAATAGAGCTTTACCATTCTGTAGTTGTGATCTTTTCAATTCTCCTACTCCTGCTTTTGTTCTCTGTAATTGATCTTGAATACTCTGTCTCATTCAAATTGTCTCTCCCTTTGATAATTATCATCGGTGCTTGTTCCTTTTCATAGCTTGTTCTTTTTCATATTATTTATCTCTCCCTTTGACAACAATGCCAAAGAAACAAATAAACAAACAATTATGTCTTCCTTTGTATCTCTGTATACTGATATTCCAATCAGTTCAAGTTCTCAAACTTAATCACAACCTTGAACATGATTCAAAGTGTGAACTATGCTGCATCAACATGAATGATCTTTTGATATAAGTAGGCTGATACAAAAACCAGATCACATTAGTGATCAATAGATAGGGGACAGACCCCAAGTCTAGTCCTCAAGTATTCAAATGTGTCCTTCGGCAGAGGCTTTGTAAAAATATCTGCAAGTTTTTCTTTAGATGTGACAAATTCTAACTTCACTTTCTTCTCTTGCACTTTTTCTCTTAAGTAATGATACTTAATAGATATATGCTTTGTCTTAGAGTGCATCAGAGGATTCTTTGAAATATTAATAGCACTAGTGTTGTCACAATATATAATCACTGGGTCAATGATTAACTTATTCGTTCCTTCCAATACTTGTTTGATATATGCAATGTTTGAACAATTAGTAGCAGTAGCAACATACTCTACTTCAACTGTAGACTAAGAAATAAAAGCCTGCTTTTTACTTGTCCATGTTACAAGTTTTTCACCAAAGAAAAATTCTCCTCTAGTGGTGCTTTTTCTATCATCCACATTTCCAGCCCAATCAGCATCGGTGTAAACTTTCAGTTCAAACTTCCCTTCCTTAGGATACCATAATCTATAATTCTCTATTTTCTTCAGGTATCTTAAGATCTATTTTGTAGCTATCATGTGTGATTCTCTAGGATTAGTAGAAAATATTGCAACAATACCCACAATATGTGCTATATCTGGTCTACTGTGAACTATGTACATTAACTTACCAATCATGGATCGGTAAAGTGTCTAGTTTACCTCTATAGTTTCATCCTCCTTTATCAATTTACATTCAGTAGCCATTGGTGTTCCCACAGGTTTAGCATCTTCCATGCCAAATGTCTTTAGTACTTCCTTTATGTATTTTGATTGTGTGATGAATATTCCATCACTCTGTTGAATCACTTGTAATCCAAGAAAGAACTTAATCTCTCTGAACATAGACATTTCAAATTCCTTTTGCATTTCATCAAAAAATGCCTTGTAGACAAGATCTAAGCCTCCAAAAATAATGGCATCAACAAATATTTCAGTAATGATAATAGTATCATCAGTATCACCTTTCACATACAGATTGTTGTTTTCACTTGTTCTAACAAATCCAATACTTAACAGGTAAGTATGCAGTCTTTCATACCATGCTCTTGGTACTTGCTTCAAACCATATAAATCTTTATGTAATCTACATACCATGTCTTTATTGTCAGGATCAACAAATCCTTCAGGTTGTTCGATGTAGACCTCTTCTTCAAGTATACCATTTAAAAATGCTGACTTCACATCCATTTGATAGACTTTGAATTTCTTGTGTGAAGCATATGCAAGTAGCATTCTAACTCCTAATCTAGCAATAGGTGCAAATGTTTCACCATAGTCAATGCCTTCTTCCTGTGCATATCCCTTGCATACCAATCTAGCTTTATTTCTTGTGACTTCACCATTTTCATTCAATTTATTCCTGTATATCCACTTAGTACCGATAACATTCTTATCTTTTGGTCGGGGTACTAAGGACCAAGTTTTTTTCTTCTCTATTTTCTCTATTTCTTCCTTCATTGCATTAACCCACCCTTCATTCTCTAATGCAACTTTCACAGTTTTAGGTTCAAATTCACAAATTAGACATGCACCTTGTCTTGTTTTGCTTCTAGTCTGCATTCCAGCATGTCTGTCTCCAATGATTTATGTTTCAGGATGATGTCTTATGACAAAACTAGCCAGAACTTGATTTCTCCTTTCTTGCTCATCCTGTTCAGGGTCATTTCCTTGCTTGATAGCTTCATCTTGTTCCATGGTTTGTGTTGTCTATTGTCCTGCATTGTTTCCCTATTGACTGGTTGTTACAGCTTGCGGTGTCGGTAGATACTCTGGATGTTCAATGTAAGTTAATCTACCATAGTCTTCCGGTTCCTTTGTACTTTCCTCTATGTACTTATCATCAAACTCATCAACATGAACATTGGTACTTTCAACTATCTTATTTGTAACCTTATTCAAACATTTATATGCTTTACTTGTAGTAGAATATCCTAGAAATATCCCTTCATCTCCTTTAGAATCAAATTTTCCATTTCTTTCATCTTTCAAAATGAAGCATTTAATTCCAAAAATTCTAAAATAACTTACAGTAGGTTTGTGTCCAAACCATAGTTCATAAGGTGTTTGGTTGGAGTCCTTCTTCAGTTGTACTAGGTTAAGAACATACACAACTATACTGACAGCTTCCCTCCAATACATCTGAGAAATATTCTTCTGTATCATTAATGTTCTAGCACAGTCAATTATAGACATGTTCCTCCTTTCAGCAATGCCATTTTGCTGAGGTGTTCTTGGTGTAGATATCTATCTTTTGATTCCATGCTCATTACAAAAATTAGTAAATTCATCAGAGATAAATTCACCTCCTCTATCAGATCTTAAGCATTTTATTTCCTTTACAGTTTCTTTCTCTACCTTAGCTTTATACCACTTAAACATTTTGAAAGCTTCAAATTTCTCTTTCAAGAACATAATAGTCATTAGTCTAGTATAGTCATCAATGAAAAGAATAAAATATCTATCACCAAAATAGCTATGAGTTCTCATAGGACCACATAGATCAATATGAACCAACTCAAGTATCTTCTTTGTTGAATAGTCTTTGCTTTTAAAACTAGACTTAGTCATCTTACCTTTTTGACATTCATGGCACATGGCATGATCAGGTTTTGTCAAGTTAGGCAATCCTCTAACTCTTTTCTTTCTACTAATCTTGATCACGTTGTCAAAGTTCACATGGCATAACCTTCTATGCCACAACCAAGCATCTTCATCTCTTATTAACAAACAAGAAGATTGATCCATATCAAGATAGAATAGATTACCTCTGAATTGTGTACCAGTTCTGACAAGTCTTCCTCTATCATCATAGATCTTCACCTTTTTTCTCTCAAAAGCTAGTCGGTGGCCTGAATTGTTTAGCTGAGTCACACTTAACAAATTATAGTTCAATCCATCTACCCAGTATGCATTTTCACATTGTAATATGTCATTGATCATTAGTGAGCCTTTACCTCTTACCATACAAGGTGCATCATTTCCCATTCTCACAGATCCTCCATTATATTCAACAAGATGATCAAACTTCTCTACATCACTGGTCATATGATGTGTACAGCCACTGTCTATGATCCATGTATCATTTCTTCTTACTTTAGAGATTAGTGTTGTCTCTTCATGTTTCTCCTCTTCCTCTGAGTCATCTTTCATAGCAACAAATACAACTTCTATGTCATCTTCAAAATCAGATTCTATTTCAATATCTTTGGCTATGTAACATACCTTTTTTCCTTTTTCATCTCGGTTGTCTTTGTTGTTGTGTTGGTAGCCTCTATTGACTCTTCTCCCATAGCTTCCTTCATATCGGTCTTTAGATCTATCATCATCTTTCTTCTAAGGGCATCTAGTAGTGATGTGATTGACTTCTTTACAATTAAAGCATGCCAAAGGTAGCTTACCTCTATACCTTCCTTTTCCTTTGGGAAACCTTTTGGCCATAAGTGCTTCAAGCTCATCAAGTTCATCATCGGTATTATCATCACTATCACAATTATTACTATTCCTACTAGACTTTCCAATCTTCAAAGAAGACATGAAAGAGGATTCAATAAAAGGAACAACACTATTATCAAATTTGTTTAATTCAAAGGTTGTAAGTTTACCAATCAGAGTGTCAAGAGTAAGGTTGGATGTAGCTCTTGTTTCATGAATTGCAGAAATCTTGATTGCATAAACTGGTAGCAAATTTCTCAGAATCTTGCTTATCACCATTTCATCATCAATTACTCCATAAAATTCTCTAATAGCATGTACCACTCTTTGAGTCTATTTGAATATTGTACAATGTTCTCACCTTTTTTCATTCTCATATCATCAAATCTGCCTCTCAGACTTTTAGCTCGAGCTCTTTTGACATTCAGATCTCCACTGTATATTTGTGTTAATTTATCCCACATTGCTTTGGTAGTCATGCATGTCTTAATATCTTCAAATTCAGTGTTAGTACAAGCAACAGAAAGTTCCATCATAGTAACATTGTGTTCATGCTTGTCTTTCAGTTGATCAAGAGTTAAGAGACCAGTGGGCAGTTGTATGTAGCCATTCTCCATCAGATCAAGTGCAAAGTTCCCAATTCTAGATATGTGTAGCTTCATTCTACTTTTCATACTGTGAAGTTTTCTTTGTTCAATTTCGGTACTTCCCTCTTATACATCTTGAGACCTTTATGCTTAAGTCCTTAAAACTCTGTTCCAAGCAACCAATGCTCTGATACCAATTGTTAGAATAACTGAGAGGGGGGTTGAATCAGTTATCCAGTGTCCCAAAACAAAATGTATAATTCAAAACAACTTCTCCAATTTTTCCTCCTCGGTAAACAATAACTAGTTTCACTATCTATGCTTTTACCGATTACCAGTCAAATACTATAACAGTTACCGATCAAATCTAACATGTAACATGTAAAGAATGATGACAAATAGATATCACAATCAACA
Organism: Chamaecyparis obtusa; assembly: GCA_027943335.1. NCBI lineage: Eukaryota > Viridiplantae > Streptophyta > Pinopsida > Cupressales > Cupressaceae > Chamaecyparis > Chamaecyparis obtusa. The sequence continues at coordinate 1,349,423 of BSBK01002863.1, forward strand.
CATAACACAAGATATTTAATGTGGAAACCCTGTAAAGGGAAAAACCACCTGGGACCGGCAACCCAAAATTGTTCACTCTTCTGAAGTGAGGTTGGTTAAGACCCAACCCTGTTAAAGGTTTACAAACACACTGTCAAGTGTGACCTTGTTAGAGGATTTTAGACTAGAAGTTATCATCCAACCAGCATTCACTATGGGGTTGATAGGATAACAATGTTAATTCTATGAATGATACATCATAAGACTTTCTGAGTCCACTCGGTTAAGAGATTTTGACTATATACAATGGTTAAATATCTAACAATAAATGACCTACCTTAATACAACTTCAATTGCAGATTACAGATTAATATTCAGTCCATACAAATCCTTCTGATCAATATTTCACTTTAGATTCAATACTATATCAACTTACTATCTATCGGTAATTGCTCTCTGTAGCTCGGTAATTGTTCTACAGCTTGGTTCTTACTAACCAGTATGATCAAAATGCATGAAAACCTTTTTCATGCGATATTCCTACAACTTCTACTTCTTCCGGCATCATTCATAAAGAAATTTTGTTCTCTTATATAGATGAGTAAATTTTTTTCTTCTCCACCATCAGATTTTGCCGCTTAACCATACTCATAGATTTTACCACTTCAAAATTTCTCGGCACTTGTGTCAATAACACGTTTCAATCTTCTTTGTTAGATCTTCTTTTAATTTTGTTAGCTGTCAATCTATGTAACAAACATTATCTGTTACCTTGATGTTATACTCTTGCCAGCTCATCAATCTTATTGGCTAAACTAATCATTTAATTCATTTTGTTCCACTCAGTTAACAAGGAAATGCGTCGGTGAACACTGCTCGGTTAATACTGCGATCGGTATACACTACACTCCATCGGTGTATAATAGAAATGCTTCATTTACTGACAACACTGCTTTGTGTGTTTCAGCTCTATACTTCATCATAGATGAATGCAACATAATAAAGTCAATATCATCAAGTCATAGACTCACCAACAAGTTACTCAATGTGTTCCTTATCCTCATCTGTCATGTACATCTCTCCTCATGTAGATTTCTCTTTTCTTCATCTCTTTCACCTTTCTTCAAATGTCTCGGTATAGTAACTTACAAGATAGGTGTTGTCAAACTAGTTGACATCAATGACAACATAATACTAATTTAATCATATTACATATCTAATCAGAAACTCCTCAGTGATCTTGCAATCATAGATTTTTCAATCAGATTCCAAATTAGTTGTAGTTCAACAGAATCTACCTCCTACAATTTCCCTAGCTGACTACATCAAACAATACCATAATAGTGAAATAGATTCAAATGAATATGAATGGGACTCATTATCAAATGCTACAATGGTGATTAAGGTAGATGTTGTGCACAAATATGCTACTACAAAAAATTTTGAAGGAGGAGAAAGCTCAAGCTCTCAAAATCAACTAAATGATGAGGATTCCTTTAATCCTCCCATGGAGATCATCCCCATGGACCCTAGGCCATATTCTTATGATCAAGTCAATACTCTAGATAATCAATAAAACCATGGGTACATCATACCTCACCCTACAATAGCTACATATAATTTTGGAAGGTCTAGGATTGAGATGGTTCATGTTCATACATTTCTAAAGTGCATGTCTATTCAAGAATGGGGTGAGAGACTTAGCTCTAGGGGTAGGCCCTCTTGGTTAGGTTTGCGTAACACTCCTCTAAAATCCTCTAATTCTTCTAGGATAACTTGTGATCGATAAAGCTCTATGGAGAATAATTTTCTTGACCTCTTGAAGATATTCATGAATGATGAGGATGATATCGGTGTCTTTGCACTCGAGTCCATTGAACCCTTATCCCTCATACATCCTAAGCTAATTGATTGGACCCCTTATGAATCTATAAATCTCAATGACCATGACATATCTTACTACCTCAATGCTACTAAGCCCTCCTACCCTTCCACTAGTGAAATGAGTGGACACATGACCATGGAAGATATCAAGTATCTCAATCTCAAAAATAAAAAATAAAAACAAATAGTGATCTGATGGAGAAAACCACTCTGTGGCCATGTCAAATCCCAAAATAGTAAAAATAAAATATGTATCTAAAGGAGAAAACCTCTTTGAGGTGCCTGACGATGGGATGCTTGATGTTCTCCCTGATCATTTTTAGGAAAGATCTTCAATGTTGACAGAATCCACTCAGTCAACTAACTTGGGTACTATGGAGAATCCTCAAATCATACATCTAGCATAGTCATTGAGTGAGGAAGAAAAAGAACAATTTATTCAATTTTCAAGGAAAAGAAAATCAATTTTGCATGGTCATATTTAGATATGACTAGCTTGGATACAAATCTCTTTATGAATCATCTATCTATTGCACCAGGTGTCAAACTAGTGAAACAAAATCTAAGAAAGATGCATCCTTAGATTATCTTACTTGTGAAGGATGAATTGGAAAAATTGCTAAAAACTAGTTTCATTAGAGAAATTGACTATGATGAATGAATTTCCAACATTGTAACAGTATAAAAACCTAAAAAATCCATTTGAGTTTGCATGGACTTTCAAGATCTTAACAAGGTGTGTCCTAAAGATGACTTACCACTACCCAACATAGACATGATTATTGATCCCACTGTTGGACTCCAAATGTACTATCTAATGGATATTGTATTCTCTCGGTACAATCAAATCAAAATCACACCAAAAGATCAAGAAAAGACTTCCTTTATTGATGCATGGGGTACTTTCTATTGGAATGTAATTTCCTTTGGATTGAAAAATGCTGGAGAAACCTATCAACAATATATGACAACAATATTCCATGATATGATGCATAAATGCATGGAGGAAAGCATGGAAGATACTCTAACTAAGTTTGCTACAATAAATGTTCACCTTTCTAACTTAAATGATATCTTTGATTGCATGGATCAATTCAAATTAATATTAAATCTTAAAAAGTGTGCCTTTTGGGTAATCTCAGGTAAACTTCTAGGATATATTATGCCAGCAAGAGGCATTAAAGTAGACCTGCCAAGGTGAAGGCCATACTTGAAATGCCACCTCCTTGCAATATAAGTTTGATGATATCTTTACAAGGAAAGCTTCAATCTAAAAGAAGATTCATCTTTAAACTTCCAGATAAGGCTCAACCTTTTACCAAGATGTTTCATAAAGGGGTTACTTTCAATTGGAATGAGGATTGTGAAATAAATTTTTATCAAATCAAGAACTATCTAGATAATCCTCTAATTCTCATGGCTCCCATTGTAGGAAAACCCTTACTACTCCACATTTCAGCTACAACAACATATGTGATGAAGGGTGCTCCCCTTAATACCATAAACACATAATAGAAATAGAGAAACAACAACAATAATATGCAAGAACAGAAAATTGGCTTCTTATTATCTCCACAAATGTGAAATTACAAACTTTCAGAATTACAATATTTTGTAGGACAAAGCCTCGAATCAATACCCAGATCTACTACCTGGAACTGCCCTAGACAACACTACGACCTTCTTTATATAGGTAATTCCCACCACCTGAGAAGGTTCTAGAAATTTAGCCCTTAGGGCTGACCAAACTTAAAATTATTTTATTTTACAATTTATTACATCAAAGTCAGCTCAAAATGAGTTTTGAAAGCCAAACAGAAATTTTGAAGAAAAATTATTTTTTGCCATTTCAGGTGACCCAACTTTCGAGGACCATAAGTCATCACCTGTTGACCCGATTGGCTATTATAACCCCATTCTGAAAATGCCACGAAGTGCTCTATAGGCTTGGTTGGCGCAAAGCGCCCGTCACCCAAATTTTCAACCTCATACGGGGCCTCTAAAGCCTTCAAAACTGAGTTTGAAGTTTTTGTACTCTGCTGTCAATACCGAAAATCTTCAATATCTTCAAAACTAGACCTGATCTAGCCATGAAACTTTGCTGGCAGGCTGATATGACTGAGATGAACCTCTACATGTAAAATTAGAACATTTCAAGATCGTAAGACCAACTTACTAAAAATAGTCAGTTTTCATAAATAGCAACTCTTCACAAGATAGCCCTTATTGAATACAAAAACAAAAATATTTTGAAATATTTTTGGGTGATGCAAGATTGCTCTTACACCCAAGATGCTCTTGCATCAGACACCTGGGGTAATTTGAGAAGTGACCCTGTCATGACTCAGGTGTGCAGAGGAAAACCAAGATGGTTAACTTCCTCCTTTGTTAGCCATGATGAATCTTCAATAGGTCATCCTTTCTATTTGACAAAATACTCTTCATATGTCCTCTTCCTTGTACTTCTACCAACACGACTGTCCAGTATGTCTTCAATCTCCTTGATATCTGAACTGGTTGCTGGAATACTCTACTGTGCTGCTGCAACCTCATCTTCAACACCTCCTTCATGATACTCTGTCAAATCTAAAATGTTAAACACTGGTGAAATATTCAACTCACTAGGCAATTCTACCTCATATGCATTTCCTGAATCATGCTTCTTCAATATCTTACATGGTCCAAACTTTTTCATTTTCAGCTTGTTATATGTACCAACCGTAAATCGCTCCTTCTGCAAATGAACCATGACTTCATCTCCAATCTGAAATTCCTTATGCCTCCTTTTCTCATCTACCTTAGCCTTATACTCTACATTCATCTTGGTAATATGCTTCCTCACCTCCTCATGGATGTTCTTCAAGTGTTCTGCAAAATCCTCAGCTTCAGCACTACTTATTTCTCCTTTATCTATCTTTCTCAATTCAGATGCACTTCTTGGACTACTTCCATATATAATTTGGAATGGTGATTTACCAGTGCTTCTATTGACAAAATTATTGTATGCAAATTCTGCTTGTGGTAAAATCAAATCCCATCCTGTTGGCTTATCTCCAACCAAACATCTCAGCAGATTTCCCAAACTTCTATTCAACACCTCTGTCTGTCCATTAGTCTGTGGATGATGTGATGAACTGAACTTCAAATCTATCTTCAACTTCTTCCACAATGTCTGCCAGAAATATCCAACAAACTTAGTATCTCGATTTGAAACTATGGTCTTTAGCAAATCATGTAGTCTCACCACTTCTCTGAAAAACAATTCTACTACATGAAAAACATCATTAGTCTTCTTACAGGGAATCAAATATGTCATCTTTGAAAATCTATCAACCACCACAAAAATTGAATCATGTCCCCGCTGAGTTCTCGGTAAACCAAGAACAAAGTCCATACTGATATCCTCCCAAGGCTTCTCTGGTATAGGTAATGGCTGATACAACCCTGTATTCTACTTCACTCCTTTCGCCATCTGACATACTCTACAACTTTGTACAAACTTCTTCACATCTTGCTGTAATTATGGCCAATAATAATTCTCACCAACCAAAGAAAGGGTTTTATCATGACCAAAATGTCCATCCAATCCTCCACTATGCTTCTCTTTGATGAGATTCTCCCTCATAGAACTTCGTGGAATGCACAACTAACTCCCTCTGAATAGCATATCATCTTGGATTGTAAAATCCAGCCATTTCATCCTGTCTAGAGTAACAGGTTCTGTACAAGCTTTCCAAGCTTCACCAAAATCAGGATCCTTTGGATACAAATTCTTGAGTTCCTTGAACCCAACCACCTCAATCTGCATCTCTGTTAGCAATAGTTGCCTTCTACTAAGAGCATCTACAACCCTGTTAGACTTTCCACTTCTGTGTTTCAAAATAAATGTATAACTCTGCAAAAACTCAACCCATTTCAAATGCCTCTGATTCAAATTTCATTGACTATTCAAATATTGCAAAACTTGATGACCAGTATACAAAAAAAACTCCTTAGGAAGCACATAATGTCTCCATTTCTTTAATGCCTGAACTATAGCATAAAATTCCTAATCATAAATAGAATACTTCCTCTTGGCATCATTTAACTTCTCACTAAAATAAACAATAGGTTTACCTTCTTGGCTCATAATAGCTCCTATTGCAGTACCACTAGCATCACAATCTACTTGAAACACCTTATTAAAATCTGGAAGTGCTAAAACAGGTTGTGCTGTAACTTTTTGTTTCAACAATTGAAAACTCTTTTCTGCCCCATTAGTCCACTTAAACTCTTTTCTATCCCCTCTCATTGTTTCAGTCAAGGGACCACAAATACTACTAAAATTTCTGATAAACTTTCTCTAAAAGCTAGCCAAACCATGAAAAGATCTTACCTCAATAGCACTCTTTTGAGTAGGCCATTCAAGGATAGCCTGTACCTTCTCTGGGTCCATTTTTAGACCTTCTGCTGAAACTACAAATCCCAAATACACTAACTCTTTCTTCACAAAATTGCACTTTTTCAAATTAATCAAAAATTTCTCATCTCTCAACTTCTCAAACACCATACGAATATGCATCATATGTTCCTCCAATGTCTTGCTAAAAATCAAAATATCATCTAGGTAAACAATGACAAACTTACCCAGAAATTCTTTCAGAACCTCGTTCATGAGCCGCATGAAAGTGCTCGATGCATTGGTTAGCCCAAAAGGCATGACTAACCACTCATAAAATCCTTCCTTTGTCTTGAAGGCAGTCTTCCATTCATCTCCTTCTTTGATCTGAATCTGGTGATATCCACTCTTTAGATCTATCTTTGAGAAATACATAGCTCCACTCAAACAGTCCATAATATCATCCATTCGTGGCAATGGAAACCTATACTTGATTGTGATCTTATTTATTGCTTTGGAATCTATACACATCCTTCATTCTCCATTCTTCTTTGGTGCTAATACCGCTGGTACAGCACAGGGACTCAGACTCTCTCGAATCAACCCCTTTTGCAATAACTCATGTACTTGTCTGTTCAACTCTTCACTTTCTATCGGTGTCATTCTGTGTGCTGCCTTGTTTGGAAAACTAGCCCCTGGAATCAAATCCATCTGATGACTGATCTTCCTTACCGGTGGTAATCCATCAGGTACATTATCAGATACAATATCCTGAAACTCATTCAACAAATCTACAACCTCTATAGGTACATCCTCTACTTCTTCTTTACCAACTTTTGGAATTAAAGCAAAACACACATGCTCATGCCTCATACCATCTAGGAATTTTTTTCCATCAACAAATGTTATTCTTGCAACTCTCTAACCTCAGGTGTCACAGCACCAGCTCTTCCGCCACATTCTCTTCGTGGAGGCATTTTCACGATGCGCACTGAAACCCTAGCCACGGTCCTAGTGCAAACTGCCTCATAGTCGGCGATCTGTTTACACACTCAAGAACTCCTACTCTGATACCACTTGATGAAGGGTGCTCCCCTGAATACCACAAACACATAATAGAAATAGAGAAACAATAACAATAATATGCAAGAACAGAAAATTGGCTTCTTATTATCTCCACAAATGTGGAATTACAAACTTTCAGAATTACAATATTCTATAGGACAAAGCCTCGAATCAATACCTAGATCTACTACATGAAACTGCCCTAGACAACACTATGGCCTTCTTTATATAGGCAATTCCCACCGCCCGAGAAGGTTCTAGAAATTTAGCCCTTAGGGCCGACCAAACTTAGAATTATTTTATTTTACAATTTATTACATCAAAGTCAGCTCAAAATGAGTTTTCAAACCCAAACAGAAATTTTGAAGAAAAATTATTTTCTGCCATTTCAGGTGACCCAACTTTCGAGGACCATAAGTCATCACCCGTTGACCCGATTGGCTATTATAACCCCATTCTAAAAATGCCACGAAGCACTCTACAGGCTTGACCAATGCAAAGTGCTCGTCACCCAAATTTTCAACCTCATCTGGGGCCTCTAAAGCTTTCAAAACTGAGTTTGAAGTTTCTATACCCTACTGCCAATACCGAAAATCTTCAATATCTTCAAAACTAGACCTGATCTAGCCATGAAACTTTGCTGGCAGGCTGATATGACTGAGATGAACCTCCACATGTAAAATTAGAACATTCCGAGATCGTAAGACCAACTTACTAAAAATAGCCAGTTTCCATAAATAGCAACTCTGCACAAGATAGCCCTTATTGAATACAAAAATAAAAATATTTTAAAATATTTTTGGGTGATGCAAGATTGCTCTTACACCCAGGATGCTCCTGCATCAATATGTAGGTGCGTTACTCACACAACATGATGAAAAAGGAAAGCAAAGAGAAATCTACTACATCAGCTACACACTGGTCACCTATGAGATCAATTATTCAACCATTGAAAAATCATGCTTGGCAATTGTATTTGCATCTCAAAAATTTAGACATTACATGCTAGTACATTCTGTTCAACTAATTGCTAAAATTGATCCTCTTAAGTACTTGCTTGGTAAAACTGCTCTCATGACTCTCTTGGCTAAGTGGGTTATGATCCTTAGTGAATTTGACTTCACTTATATTAACATAAAATCTATCAAAGGACAAGTCCTTGTAGATCGACTTGTTGATGCACCTTTAGAAGACAACAAACCAATTCACATGGAAATCCTAGATGAATCAATTTTGCATCTTACTCAACATCCCTGGAAGATGTATTTTGATGACTCATTTACACAACAAGGCACTAGTGCTAGTGTTTTGTTTATTATTCCTCAAGGATAAAAAATTCTTAAAGCTTACAAAATAAATTTTCCATGTACTAATAATGTGGCTGAATATGAAGCTCTTTCCAATGAATTAAAACTTTCCATTGAGTAGAAAATCGAAAAACTACATATCTATGGTTATTCTTAACTTGTGATTAACCAAGTAAACAATGAATACCAAACTAAAGATGAGAAGCTGACACCATACAAGAAGATGGTTAATAATTTTAAGAAATATTTTTCCTTCATTACCTTTTAGAAAGTTCCAAGAGTGGAAAACAAGGTATTTGATGCCATGGTCACATTATTATCTATGTTATAGCTTCAAGAACATCAATTCTGCTATGAATTCCTAGTGGGAGAATTATATTTCTCTTCTTATGACTCACCCAAGACCCAAATTTTATGTACCCTTATTTCCTTCGACTCTTCATGCTACTTCCAAATATATAACTACCTTCAAAACCAAACCATTCCTAAAGGCCTATCTAAAAATGAAAAGAGACCTTATAAGAAGTGCATCTCGGTATCTAATTGTCACTAATGACTTATTTAAGAGGATTCTAGATGGTATCCTCCTTAGATGTCTAGAGTGTGAGGAATTTGACAAAGCATTAAGAGAAGTCCATGAGGATATTTTTTGATCTCATTCAAATGTTGGAAATGAAACATTAAGCATCTCATTTGCAAAAGCAACAAGGAAGGAATTTGAAATGTCAGTGATAAGAGAGATCAAATTCTTTATTGGTCTTTAGGTATAATAGATGAAGAAATGAATATACATTAGTCAATCTGACATGGTCAAGACCAGAGAATCCCTATAAGAGATGTCCAATCTTGCAGCCAATAGTCAACTCAACAAAAGAAACAAAGCAACAACAAGATGCAACCAAATAACAACTCTATTATTCTCAGGAAATTATCCAATACATCAAATTTCATGCAACAAGTTGATCTGTAAGGCCTTCCTAGTTATGGAAAATAGAAAGAAATAAGACTCAGATCTACATCATGATCTATCTCAGTTACTCTTCCCCGACCGCTACATCCCCCCTAAACTAGAACCACAACCTTGCATAAATACAAGATCACAAGCCACAAGTTAGCATATTCAGTTACAATTCCCAAGAATAAGGGAACAGTTTACACAAGGATAGGTTAGGACCCAAATCCATAAGAACAACCCCCAATGAACATAACATAACATAAAGTAAATTCACACAAGAAAGTTGGCCACACATAAAAAACCTCAAACTCCACATTGTACACTTCCATTTCTTAGAATCTTCCACTACAATCCAGATCTTTCCAATCTAACCATTAGAACAGGTACACAAAATAGGACTAGACCCAAAATGTGAAACACCCAACACAGAGGGAACATAAGAACACACAATTACATATATATGTCCACACAAGTTCCAATAGCCATGATCCACAACTGCACATGCTAGAACAAAATGATCACCAACCGCATCAAAATCTTCGCTACATTCTCCAACACAGAACTGGTGACTTGAAGAACATTAATAGTCAGAAAAGATCAATCAAGATCTCACAAAATACACAACTTAAAGAGGTGTGATCACAAACATAGCATCCTTGAACACCAAGGAACACATTATTTCCACCGCTCCATTCTAAGATCCACATAGATCAATCGATCACATAATCTCAGAAAACTCTATGAAACAAGAAACTGCATCTAAGTCTCAGTCACATAATTCACCATAACTCATATGTGGTAACTCCAAAAGAGTTTCCATCATAGGGATTGCCTCTAAATGTCCCCATGAACACCATATCATGACCATGACTATAGAATATTCAAAGAACTAAACCGACACAACAATCACCTAACTGGTGACTAGGAATAGAAAAAAATACAAAAACTAGTAACAAAGGTCCACCAACAAACAAACTATTTTTTTATGATGCAATATTTACAAGGACCCAAGATAGTCTTGCATCAAAAACTCGAGGTATGAAAATATTTTCCATGAGAGAAACTCATGAAAATCTAAAAGAAACAAGGGACAGTAATCCCATACTTATTCTTTATCCACAAATCCTCCTCACCTTTAACCTATATTGCCTTCCTTCTACCATCAACGAGGAACTGCACTACCATCAACGAGGAACTGCAAATGACTCAGATCCAACCTACCATCAAACCCAACCTTAGGCTTGTCACTCAGATTTAATCTTCTATGAAGACTCAGATTCTTTACCTCCTTTTCCTCATCCATCATTAAAGGAATCAATCTACATCTCTTACCAACCTTGCTAATGGTAATTACATTACTTCTACAGTCATGAACAACCTCTCTTTCATATTGGTAAGGTCTATAAAGTAAAACATGGCATGCACTCATATCCACTATGTTACATAATATTACATATTTATAAGAACCAATGCAAAAATTCACCATGCATTGTTCCCTTACTTCCACCATATGATCATCACATAACCAACCAATCCTATAATGACTTGGATTATTAAGTCTTCTCAAACCAAGATTTTGTAGAAGCTCTTCAGAAACCAATTTATCAATACTAACACCATCCACTATCACCTTACAAAACTTACCTCCATCCTTACATCTGGTCCTAAATAAACTCTTCCTTAGAAAAGGTTTTGTCTCCCTATTCATCATCAACCTTCAAAGCATAAGAGATTCACCATTTTTAGGAGCATTATCTGATTCACCTATAGATGGTCCACTTTCTTCATTCACACAAGAAACTCTATTGTATTCCTTACATTAAAAATCCTAATGACCTTTCAAGCCACACATAAAGAAAGTACCCTTAAATTATTTACCACCATAACCTTCCTTAATTGCAACCACTTTAGCTTATTTCTCAACAACTTGCTTTCCCTTATCACCACCACCAACTTGCCTTTCTTTTCCTCTATATTTATTCTAATGTTTCCTATTCAACTTATCTTCTTCCTTCAGTGCATACTAATAATCTTCCTAAACTAGGCCAATTTTTAGCATACTCAACTCATCTTAAATATTAAACCTCAAACCATTCACATACCTAGCCACCTTCTCCTTGGAAAGTTATGTATGACCAGATCTAATGGTTACCTTGTAAAATTCTTGAGTGTAATCCTTCATAGTCAGATCCTTCTACTTCAGGTTCTGCAACCTCTTGAATAACTCCAATTTATAGTCCTTAGGTATGAATTTAGCCTTCAATTTTGCAACCATCAGCTTCCACTGAGTGATATTCATTTCACCTTCTTCCTCTCTATCCTTTACAATTATTTCCACCATAAATTTGCTTGTCTTTTCTACTTTTTCTGTGCCAACCTTACTCTCCAAGGATCTTGGTTGTCTTCTAACTCAAATTAGTCTTCTAACTCACCTATCAAATCAATCAGGTCCTCTAAATTCAATGTTCCTAAGAAATTAGATACTTCCAACCTATAACCAGAACCAAGTCTTTCCATAGGTCTCATCAACAGATCAAATCCATCACTTCCAATAAATCTAGCACCATCTATAGCTCCAAATCCTTCTGTAGCTTTCTCAAAACCATCATTAGATATAGGATTCCTTTAAAATCCAACAAAAATAGTCCTAATACCCTCCATGACCTCATTCCTCAAACCATTCATCTCATTCCTAATCTCATCTCAGAGATCTTCCTTCATCTTCTCTATCATTCTAGGAATCAATCGTGGTAGCATCCTTCCATATCTTGATGTAATTACCTCTAATTGGTGGTCTGATTCCCCAAGATGATACCCTAACCCAAACAATATGCTAGTCCTTTAGAACAACCAAACTAGTATCAAATCCTTCCTAACCACCTTGCACAAGTTATTTAATGATGCATGTCAAATCCTCAGTTCTACCACCCCACAAACATCAAATTTTCAACTTCACAAGTTTAGGACATCGGATCTACAATCACAAGAATAAACTTGGTTATGATACCACTTCATGAATTCAAGATAGGATAATCCCCATAGGAGATGTTGAATCTTGTATCCAACAATCAACTCAACAGATAAAACAAAACAACAACAAGATGTAACCAAATAAGAACTCTATTATTCTCAAGAAAACATCTAATACATCAAATTTCATGCAACATGTCGAGCTATAATGCCTTCCTAGTTACAAATAATATAAAGAAATAAGACTTAGATCTACATCATGATCTATCTTATCTACTCTTCCTTGACTACTACCTCCCCCTTTAACTAGAACGAGAACCTAATTAAATACAAGATCACAAGCCACAAGTTAGCCTATTTGATCACAATCCTCAAGAACAAGGGAATGACTTACACAAGGATAGGTCAGGACCCAAATCCCTAAGAAAAAAACCCAATGAACATAACATAACATAATGTGCTTTCACACAAGAAATTCATCCACACACAAAACACCTCAAATTCCACATTGCATGCTTCCATCACTCAAAATATTCCACCACAATCCATATCTTACCAACCTAACCGTTAGAACTGGTACACAAAATAATGACCAGACCCAAAATGTGAAACACTCATCACATAGGGAAAATAAGGATGTGTGAACCCACATATAGGTCCACACAAGTTCTAATAACCATGATCCATGACCACACACGCTAGAACACAATGATCATCAACCACATAGAAATCTTCACTACATTCTCCAACGTAGAACTAGTAACTTGAAGAACATAACTAGTTAGAAAAGATCAATCCAGATCTCCCAAAAAATGCAACCTAAAGAGGTGTGATCACAAACATAGAATCCTTGAATACCAAGGAACACATTGTTTCCACTACTCTAGTCCAAGATCCACACAGATCAACCAATCAAAAAATCTTAGAAAATTGTCTAGAACAAGAAACTACATCTTTGTCTCAGTCACAAAATTCACCATAACTCATATGTTGTAACTCCAAAAGAGTTGTGATCATAGAAAATGCCTCCAAATGTCCCCATGAACACCATATCATGTTCGTGACCATAGAAGATCCAAAGAACTCAACCAACACAAAATCACCCAACCAATGAACAGGAACAAAAAATGATAACAAAGGTGCACTAGAAAAAAATCTATTTTTGGATGATGCAAGATTTCCAAAGACCCAAGATGCTCCTACATCACAATCCAAGTATGTCAAGGAGATTCTAAATTTTTTTAGCATGGATGACACAATACTAGTGAGAATACCTATGGTCACAAGCTGAAAATTATCTGAGGATGAATCCAAAGAGGTAAATAAAACTCTAATAGAGCCATGTTTGGTAAGTTGTAGTATGTTGTTCACAGTAGACCAGATATTACTTATGTTGTTGGTATTATTGCAAGGTTTTCCTCAAATCCAAAGGACTCACATATGGTTGAAGTGAAGAGGATATTTATATATCTCAAGGGGACTAAAGATTATGGTCTATGGTATGGTAAGGATGGAAATTTTTCCTAGAATGTATTTACCGATGCAGATTGGACGAGTAATGTTGATGACAAGAAGAGCACAAGTGGTGAAGTATTCTTTCTTAGTGAAAGATTAGTCTCCTAGACTAGTAAAAAGTAGAATTATATTTCTCAATCTACTACAGAGGTAGAGTATGTATTTGTTTCTATTAGTTTGCAGAAAGTGATATGGATAAAATAGATTCTTGAGGGAATTCATGAGAAGGTCACAAAATTGATTATTATTTATTGTGATAACACTATTGCAATAAACATTTCCAAGAATCTAGTGATGCACTTGAAGACAAAGCACATTGCAATAAAATATCATTTTCTAAGAGAAAAGGTACACGAGAAGGAAGTAAGGCTTGACTATGTTCGTACTAAAGAAAAAGTTGTTGATATATTCACCATGTCATTACCAAAGGATACCTTTGTGTATCTTAGAATTAGATTAGGGGTTATTACCATATCTAAAATTAATTAGAGAATGATGTTGATTGCATCAGTTCATATGTGTTTATTAGAATATCATATGTACGGATTGATGTGGAGTTGGACTACTCCATAGGGGGAGAAGTCTCAGTATGGTGGTGTGATGCAGTGATGAAGAAAAGAACAAGAAAAGAAAAGTTGAGTATAATCAAAGATGACTACTTTGGCATTGTTGTCAAAAGGAGAATATGAAGAGGAGAATAAACATTATAAAGAGATAATGTATGTATGAATCAATATGACAAAGTGAGAATATGTATGATCAGAGGTGTAGAAATAAGTGGAAACATTTTGCAAAAAATCAGTAAGAAGACTGTCATGAGAGACATAGTGTTGCCAAGAACTTATAAATTAAGAGGACAAGTTAAGAGTGTTGCAAGTGTTTTCATCAATGCTAAACATTATAAAGGGAGAATAGATATATGAATTAGTATGATAGAGTGAGAATATGTATGATCAGAGGTACAGACAAGACTGGAAACATTTTGCAAAAGTCGATAAGAATACTGTCATTAGAGAGACATCATGTTTCCAAGAAGAACTTACAAATTAAGAGGATAAGTTAAGAGTGTTGCAAGTGTTTTCATCAATGCCAAAGAGGGAGATTGTTAGAAACTGATGCAATGATGCTAAGTATTGCATTGATGGATATTGGTACATATTTGATGATAGGTGAATCAGTTATTAGGTTGTCATTGATGTCAAGTGATTTACTTAGTGTTTTTAGTATGTTACCAAGTATTGTGTAAGTAAATCATTAGTTTCAATATGTTTCTAAAGTTTCTATTCTAATGGAAGAATATGTTATGTGTTTTGATGCTAAGTTTCTAACCATGACTTTTGATATGAAGTATTGAGTTGGTTATGTTTGAATGAAATCAAATCAAATATCTACTAAAATAGTGAGTGACAAACAATAAGTGATTTGGATGTTATTTCAAATCAGTAAAGTATTTGGTGGATCAATCATAGGATATGGTTGATAACAATGTAAAGATACTATGTTGAGGATTGCGACTCATATTATTGATCGGTGAAGATAGTTTAACAGGCTAAAAGTGGTATTAACATAATGGATAGGTAAATAGGACAAAATTATTGAGCAGGTAATGAAGATTTGTGAATCAATGAAGAAACTTGAAGTGGAAATGGCCTCAGTGATGTTTTTAAGGTAGTTCCATGATTTTTGGAAATAATTTGACATCACACTACCCTAGGTATACATTTGAGGTAGATTCTTCAAGAAGTTTATTTTGGTTAAACAAGTTTTTGAATATGGCTCAATTTCCAAGGTGAAATCCATTTAGAAACTGATAGGATTAGAGAAAAATGGTTTATGCATTGTTAGATACATTGTATCTTACCTAATTTGATTTGGATCATTAGTATTTTAGATATATGGTTTATTTTTAGTTGGTGGAAGAAAACCTATATATTAGAAAGTTGAAAAAGATGTTATTTTCTAATTGTAAATTATAGAAGGATTCAGTGACAAACAAAGTGAAGAAATCAAGTGTGATCAAGCCAAGGAAGAGTATAGTGTATGGAGAGGAGTTTTAGAGCTTAAAAGGTTCTGATTATGCAGAGGTAGTGCAATTTCATAGATCATTTTTATATGTTGCTTTCTAACCATTGTAATAGTGAAATAGCTTAACAGGGTGGACCTTAATAGATCTTTGTTTTAAATCCTCTAACAAGGTGGCATTCATATTGAATGTTTAAAGTCCTCTAACAAGACTTATCTTAATAGATAAAATATCCTAACAGATCTAAAGTCAAATCCCTTAACTAGGTAGCACCTATTAGTGCTTTTGTAAACCTTTAACAGGGTAAGCTCCTCACAGGGAATATTCTATAAGAGTACAGATTTAGTGGGCACCAACTCCCACATGTGGTTTTTCCCCTTTAGGTTTCCATGAGAAAAATATGGTGTCTTCATTATGTGATTAATTATTTGTGGATGCATGTTTGAAAGTTTCTAGATATATTAGTTGTTGTTGAATGTTATGGTGCATAAAGAATAAAGAGTTTGAAATTAGTGAATTTTGTGATTACTAATTTACCCATCCCCTCTCAATAATTAAACCTATATTAACACCTCCTCTATATCCTCTTCTCATCCATCACCACCTCTAATAGGTCCCTCCTGATCCTCTCCTCAATGATTCTCATCCTCCCCATTTCCATGCTCCTCTTTCTCCTCATATCCCTCCTTATCATGTGTTCCTAGCCTCAATCGAGTATTAGGATCTCCTATGGGGAAATTAGTTAGAAAGATGAGGTGTACTCTATGATACTCTAGGTATCTCATGTACTCTCTATGTGTGTCTACATCCTCTATGTCTTAGGGTACCTCTATGTCTTGCCTATTATTGGCTCATGAGTAGGTGTCCTCAATATCATCTATTGTAGGGATTGACATGGCCTTGGGTCTCACTCTATATCACTATCCAAAGGTAAAGATTGACACAAATCTCAAAGTGCCTTGTGGGAGACTGAACTACCTCCTAAATCAATCAAATTAGAATGGGACTATGATGTAGCCGTAGAGACCCTCTAAGATATAGACTTGTTGCATGCACTTCAATTTACTTTCTATATCTAGTCATCTATTCATTTGTTGATATGGCCTCTATGTGATATCAATTGGCTACAAATGATCTAGGTAACTCTCCAAAATAATAGATCCCCTCTTTTCCATGAACTTTTCAATAGATAACTAAATTCTCATGGATTCCTTGATGTTATCTCAATGGGATGTACAACTAACCATGTGCATGTAGTGTGCTCAAACACATATATGTGTATTAGTGTGCATGTCATCAAGCTCCTCCACTTGTAGTGCACAAATTTAACAAACTCATAATATAAGTGTGCAAGCATAATTCTCCCCCAAGAGAAGATAGTATGCTCACATTCCATGCTATGAATGACATGAGTAAGGTACCATGACAATCTAGATTCACTAATACTCCAACAATGCATATAATATTTTCATGATCAAAGGTAAATCCTTTGAGGCATAAAGAAGTAGCTTTGAGAGTATCTAATGCATAGGATCATGGGATACTTCCCTACCAAGGTAGTATATATGATCCTAAAGGATATTTACATTTTTCTATGTTATCACAAATCTCATTGTCCTCCCTCAGATAGGTAGTCTCAAGATCTCATATATGTCCTCTAAATTCACAATCATCTCCCCTACAAGAAGATGGAAGGAGGATGTATCATCATCACAATGCTCCACAAGAAAAATCAATATTGCATTACGATATCTCATCACAAGAAGAAACTACACCTAGTGTACCCCAAAATTTCTAAATAGACATAGCTCATTGATACTCATGTCATGCATATTTCCATGAAAATGTGTCATGGCTCAAGAACCTATGTGCTCCCTCATCTTTGGATGATCCTACAATCACAAGGCATCAACTCAACATCATTATGCAGTCTATATATCAAAAAGTTTCTACCCTAGACTCTATACTCTATCCTCTCCTAGGTACAGATCACCCTCAGAGGTATAGGATGTCTCCAAGGGTATAGATCATCCCTCATAGGTATAGAATGCATCCCAAGGTATAGAACACCTCAGAGGGTATAGGTTTCCTTGAAGGGTATAAAACACCCTGGAGGGTATACAACACCTGCACCTATTTGGATAGACATCTAACCTAGGGTAGCATGAGAAATAAAGTAAACAACATAATGAAAAAATTCAATGCAATGAGAAAATGGCCTACCTCATCAGTTTCCCTTTCTTCAACAACTCATCTTAGGTTCTTGATCTTTGTGAAAATGATTGGAAGCTTCTTCAACATCTACACCTCTTAAGTACAATAAAAAGATGAAAATAAAAATGATATTTTGAATAGAAAACTTAAGCACTATTAAGTGGTAAGTTTTTTAATTTTCTTTTACTTCTTCATTTTCTTTTATTTCATTTAATACATTTCTCGCTTAATCATTCATATCTTGAGCTAGAGAGCTCAAATTTTCACACCATTTGTTGTGCTAAGATCGTGATTCAACTCCCTATCTATCCAGATCCTCTATAGGATGTTTTGAGTCCATCTCGAATCTTATTGATAATATTTGTGAAGAAATTTGCATTCATAATTTGTTGTGGTAAACATCATACCATGTTTCACCTTCTTTATTAGTAAGCCAAAACAAGGGGGCATATAGATTTTTGTGAATTTCATCATCCTCAGTAAGCCTTAGGTGGTTTATGATTTTCAATTGACAAAGTGGTTTTTCAGAATATGTCTCCTAATAGTAGGTTGTAGGTATTTCCACACTGGGGGCTTCATTTGACAACCTTTGGAATACCCTTTTTACAATTTCTATACTATAACTTACATATGCACATAGTGTCATATACTACTAAAGTGGGGGCTAAATCTATTGTCCTAAATTGTAAGCACATAATTGGTGTGTACAATTTGATGATTGTTTAGCACCTATCTTAGTGTGTTTCATTGTAGCATGCATAATAGGACTTCATATTATACTTAATTAACACCTAAATTTAAATATGGGTCCTTTGTTAATTCAATTCTGTTTAAAATTGAGGTAAGCCCTTATTTCTAAGAGTGATCCATGATTAGTTCACCAATTCAATCATTTTTTTAATTACATTGGCACTAAATTACCATTTTTTCCCTTTTTCTATCTCCTAACCCCGAAATCACCTATACCTAAAAATATGCCATCCCCTAGTTATCTGGCACCCGTGGTTCTAATATGGGCCCCAATTAGTAGGTATACAATGTTTTTGGAATTCTTGTAATGTCCCATTTCTGATTTTTATATCATATTTAAATCCTCTAATCAGATTATTAAATCAAACAATCAACACTTTGAAAGATTATGCAATTTCTCAATAAAACCCAATTCGGGTATGCCCGAAATAGTGCCAAAAACTTCACAGCTTCACATATTATTGATAAATCTGAAAGTAGAAATTTTTCCAGAAATTTCACCAGCATAACAGCCTACAAAATGACATTTCCCAATCTATATATATTTTACACAACAGCTCCAAAACGGAGGACAAATACAATGCTCATCGGGCTCCCAAAAACAACACAAAATAGCTCGAAAACACCATAAAACACTAAAAATCTATCATAGAAGTAGAATCACGACCCAAAACATATATTCAGCTCTATTTTAACATCAAAATGGCTACAATATAGCAGCAACCCAAACTGATATGAAAAACTCAACCGGAAACACCAAAATCTTACAAAAACACACCCGAAAACTCACAAATCTGCACTGTTCAGCACAAGGGCAAACTCCGCATGAGCTTGCACATGGAATGGCCTCAAAATCCCATCCTTTTCCTTCCTAGAAACCTTCAAACTCCCATCTTTGGGTCTCCTTCTCCATAGGTTTGGCAGCCTCTAAAGAACAACAAAGCAATGAGCAAAAATCAAGTTCTAGAATGACCCCGAAATGCCTCTAAACCCCTTTAAAAGAGGGCATAACCCTAACTCATGAACAAGAGGGGTTAATAAGACATATTTTAATAATAATTAACATTTATTAATCCATTGGTTTCCAAAGATTAGCCCCTTTTCCCAAAACTTTACTTTTTGAGCCTGCCAGCCTTAGCAAAAGTTATTAGTTTTAATTATTTGAAAAGGGGACATGAAAAGTCCTCCCTCCCACATATTTCTTGTCCTCAAGAAATGAAGGTTTGGATGCTCAATAACATGTGCTCCTTCCAAAGTTGCATCCTCCAATGGTAATCCTTTCCATTTGACCAAATGCTCTGTGATGCTCCTATTTCTCAATCTTTTCTCTCTTGTATCCAAAACCTCTTATGGTATTAAGACTAATTTCCCTTCATCATCAAGAGGTGGTAATTCTATAGATACTATGGTTTTCTAGCCTATAACCTTCTTCAAGAAAGAGACATGGAAAATATTATGTATTTTTCTTTTTGGTGGGAGCTCCAATTCATAAGCGACCTCCCCTACCTTCATGATGATCTTATAAGGCCCATATAACCTTGGCTTGAGATTCTCTGCCCCACTCCTCTTCAAGGTGCTTTGCTTATATAGCTACAACCTAAAAAATACCAAATCTCCCACCTCAAAAGATCTTTCAGTCCTTTTCCTATCAACTTACGACTTCTGTGGGTTTTGTGCATGTTGTAGATTATCCTTGAGGGACCTTATTATGTCTTGGCTTTGCTTAATGAAATCACTTGCTGCAGGTACTGTGCTATCTGAAAGTACTAGATCAGAAAAGAAAATGGCATAAAAACCATAGAGAGCATGAAAAGGAGGCATACCAATAGACATGTGGTGAGATGTATTGTAACAATACTCTCCTAGGTGCAATCATTTCACCCAAGCATGTTGTTGATTTGAAACATAGTTCCTCAAATATCTCTCTATCCATTTATTAACTATCTCTATTTTTCCCTTTGTTTGAGGGTGATAGCTAGTACTGGGAGTGAGTTTAGTTCCTGCCAAATGAAAGATCTCCTTCCAGAAAGAGCTAAGGAATCTACTATCCTGGTCACTGACAATGTTTCTAGGCAAGCCATGTAACCTAAAAATTTCCTTGAAGAATAATTCTGCCACTTGTGATGCCTTGAAATCATATGCGATGGGAAAGAAATGTGTATACTTAGTTAGTCTATCTACCACCACATATATGCAATCCTTACCTTGAGCCTTTGGCAACCCCGTGATGAAATCCATGGAAATACTTTCCCATTTTTGTTTAGGAATAGGAAGTGGCTACAACAACCCTGCAAAAAAATTTTGCTCACTCTTGTTTTGTTGGCATACCATGCATTCCTTAATGTGTTTAAGGACATCATCTTTGATACCCTTCCATGAAAAAATCTCTCAAAGTTGTCTATATGTCTTGAAGTATCCTTGATGACCAGCCAAAGGTGTGTCATGAAAGGCCCTCAAAATTATTTCCTTAATCTTTGATCTTGGCACTAAGAACATCCTGTTCTTATAATAAATTAGCTCATCAACAACCTTATACCTGTTATCATCCACTAACTTATTCAAGATATTTGTGGCAAAGGAATCTTTAGCATATTTTGAAATTATGGAGACTTTCCAATCAGCAGATATAGATGTTAAGGAACACAAGGTGGGCTTCCTTGAGAGAGCATCAGCAACCACATTATTCTTTCCTTTCACATATTCAATGTCAAAATCATAAGCTTGCAATTTTCTTACCCATTTTTGTTGATGATCATTCAAATCCCTTTGGTTCAAGAAGAACTTGAGGCTATTATGGTCTATCTTTACAATGAATCTCCCACATACCAAATATTGTCTAAACTTATAAAGTACATGTATAATTGCCAACATTTCCTTATCATAGATGGAATAACTTTTCTCTAATTGATTTAATTTTCTACTCTCAAATTCTATTGGATGTCCCCTTTGAGTTAGGACAGTCCCTATACCTTCTCCAGAAGCATCACATTCAACAACAAAAGGTAAAGAGAAATCTGGAATTGCAAGCACAGGGCATGAACACATTACTTCCTTAAGCTTATCAAATGTTTTTTGTGCCTCTTCTGTCCAAATAAATTATCCTTTCTTTGTTAAATTAGTCAAGGGGGAAAAAAGTTGAGGAAATCCTTTGATGAACCTCCTATAGTAGCTACACAACCCGAAGAAACTTCTATCTGGTGGTAATCCCAGAGGAAAATCATTGAAAACTATACTATGCTTATCAAGAATATTTTGAATTTCAAAATGGAAATTACGTTGATTCTTTGAAGAGCTTGTTGGGTGGATTATGATTCCTACTGCCCATGCTACTTGTCCTCTTTAAAAAGACCTCTCCATCCTCTTTGTAGTGACCACCCTAGGTGCTCCATTTGATAAGCCTCTCAATAAGACTTCTTTCCCATTGGAATGAAATTTGAACTCCATAGTTTGATGGTTCATATAATAGCCTCCAATAGAGTGCAACCATTGAACACCCAATACAAGATCTATTTCCCCAATGCCAACAACATAGAAGTCATCACATAGCTCATAATCTCCTAAGGTCATCCTGAGTTGTTTCACCACCTATGTGTAAGGCATTGTAAATCCATCAGCTACAGTAACATTGGATCCCTCAAAATCTTCTACCTTAAGCCCTCTTTTCATGACAAATCCCTCATTAATAAAATTGTGAGTTGCCCCACTATCAAGAAGAACTGTCAACCTTTTCCCTGCTAGTACTCCTTGAATTCGAAAGGGATGGTATCTTGGGACTCCTAATAATGTTGCCAAAGTGTCATCCTTGTTGATTTCCTTTACTTTCTCTTCTTCCTCCTCCTTCTTAGTGTCATGAAATTCCTCATGCTCATCTAAATCAGATTCTAATGCAACCTCAATATAATGTACTTGACCTTTCCCCAAACATCTATGTCCTGGAACCCATGGCTCTCTACAAGTGAAACAAAGCTTTTTCCTTCATAGTTCACTCCTAGTCTCTTCATCTACCTTCTTGTTTGCTGAATTTGTCACATTCTTTGGTGGTGGTGCTGGAAAAGTATTTTTTTGAAAATTTCCCTTATGTTGCCAAAGATTTGGGAGTTTTTTATTAGTGACTAGTTTCATAGGCACACAAGTTTCAAGCTGTAAACTTCTTTTGATAGCTTCCTGTAAGGTTGAGGGTGAGAAAGCCTTAACCAAACCCTTAATAGAATCTTCCAAACCATCAAGAAAAAGATAAATAATCCTCTTTTCATGCATATCAGATACCATAACAACCACCTTTTGAAATTCTTCTACATACTCATTAACTAATTTGGTTTGTCTCAATTTTTAAAATTTTTTAAAATACTCTTCATCATCCTTGAGATCAAATCTATCTATCACTCTTTGACTAAAATCATCAAATGTAGTTACCTGATCATGACCTTGACTAGTCATTCCATGATACCACCAATCATAGGCTGCATCTTCCAAATGTAGACTTGAAAATTGAATGACATCACTCTCCTTCATGGGATTAAGTGTGAAGAAGGTCTATAATTTTTGTAGCCATGCTCTAGCAGAAATTTTATTTGTTCCATCAAAAGTAGGTGCTATAAAATTTCTTAATTTATTTTTGAGCTCTCTTCCACTTATGTCTTGCTCCCTCCTATACTCTTTCTTGGGCATCAAATTTTTCATCATATCCACATATTCTCTAAAAGTAACCGAACTGCAAAAGTCATCATCTAAGCCATTGTAAGTAGCTCTTAATGCAATCAAGTTACATGCAACCTCTTCCATAGGACTAAGGGCTGGATTTGGTACTAGTGGCTCATCTGCAGGCAAGAAAATATTTTTTGTTGATTTAGAGGGTGTGGGTTTCAAATTTCTTGGCTCCTCTAAAGTTCTCCCTCTCTCATTAGTAGATACAACTCCTTGGAGTTTTTCTGTCAATAACCACAAAGCCTCTCTAGTTTCTGCCAAACTATCCATTGTTTGCTTTTCAGTGTTCTGGATGTCTTGGAAGAATTTTTTTTCCATCTCATCCAGGTCAGCCATACTTGTCCCTTCCTTGGATTTTGCACTTTTATTTTCAACAAGAGGTTTGATCAGAATTTCTTTATTCTTTTCTCGCTGCAAATGTCTCTTTTCTCTTTCACTTAGTTGCATACAAACTTCTACAAACCCTCAGGCTAGCAAGATCATAGCTCTAATACCACTGTAATGTCCCCTTTCTAATTTTTATATCATATTTAAATCCTCTAATTAGATTATTAAATCAAACAATCAACACTTTGAAAGATTATGCAATTTCTCAATAAAACCCAAATCGAGTATGCCCAAAATAGTGCCAAAAACTTTACAGCTTCACATATTATTGATAAATCTGAAAGTAGACATTTTTATAGAAATTTCACCAGAATAATGGCCTACAAAATAACATTTCCAGATCTGTATAGATTTTACACAACAGCTCCAAAACGGAGGACAAATACAATGCTCATCGGGCTCCCGAAAATAACACAAAATAGTTCAGAAACACCATAAAACACTAAAAATCTATCACAGAAGTAGAATCACGACCCAATACATACATTCAGCTCTATTTTAACATCAAAATTGCTACAATATAGCAGCAACCCAAACTGATATGAAAAACTCAACCGAAAACACCAAAATATTATAAAAACACACCCGAAAACTCACAAATCTGCACTATTCAGCACAAGAGAAAACTCCACATGAGCTTGCACATAGAATTTCCTCAAGCTCCCATTCTTATCCTTCCTAAAAACTTAAAAACTCTCATCTTTGGGTCTCCTTCTCCACAGGTTTGGCAGCCTCTGAAGAACAACAAAGCAATGAGCAAAAATCAAGTTCTAGAATGACCCTGAAATGCTTCCAAACCCCTTTAAAAGAGGGAATAACCCTAACTCATGACCAAGAGGGGTAAATAAGACATATTTTAATAATAATTAACATTTATTAATCCATTGGTTTCCAAAGATTAGCCCCTTTTCCCAAAATTTTACTTTTTGAGCCTGCCAGCCTTAGCAAAAGTTATTATTTTTAATTATTTGAAAAGGGGACATGACAATTCTATACCTAGGTATAGAATGCCTTGGTCATTGTATACACTAATTTTAGGCTAAAATTTGAATCAAGGGACTATATTAATAATTTGGTGGAATTTCTAGATTTGTGATTGGCCCTCTTGATTTTATCATCCAATTTGGTATAAAATCAAGCATCTTACTTCTTTTTGGCACGATGAAAGAAATTGCAAGGTTGGAGACACAATTTGAAGACATCAAATGAAGTAAGGGTTTATGAATCAAGGTCAAATCAAGAAAAGAAAAAAATTTCAAGATCTATTTTCTATGTCAAACATTTAATCACATCAACTTCAACATGAGGCTTTCAAAGGATTATGAAGATGACTAGGCAATCACTAACTGGTTATTGACTTGTACTCTACCTCCTAGGTTGGGTATGGTTAGTTACATTCATTCAATAACACTTGATTATATTTTCATTTAGGGATTTATGCTATCATACAAGGGTAGATCTCTTGCTTGCACTTATAAATTTTAGCTCAAAGAAATTTAGGCATACTCTAGATTTACGAGCATACACATTGTCCATGTTATACTGACTATTTATGGAGGCAAGAATCACTAAAATGGATGGTTTTCCAAGTCAAACCTCTATATAGCCACCCACACACATATTTTATAGATTTTTAGTTGCAATGGGGATCAAAAATATCTCTCTATGGAAAAAAGAAATTGTTTCCCCCGAGATTGTTTAAGATCTATTTGTTTCAGCCCCAATTATTGGGTATAAAATACCTCAAGAAATACGTACCTAGGTATAGAATGCATTCAGCTCTCTATACCTTCTAGATTTATCTCATATTCTAATTGGAGCTAGCTGTAAGTTGTGTGGTCTCAAATATGTAGATACAGGTTTTTGTAGAGTCATGACTATTAGAAGTTCAAATCTGCATTAGTATATCTTCCATTTGATCCCAAGTACACATAAATTCTTTGTTATTTCCATGTGTACTTTATGTACAGTTTCATCAAGTTCATTCCTTACCTTATTTAGTAATTTGAAAAATAGTATCATATCCCCCCTTCTAATTCTAAGCAACAAAGTAATAGAAACATTGAGAGCATAAGTATTGTATTGGTACCCTTCCATTGAGGAGACTGCCAATAATACTCATGTTGAGGTGTTTTCATATTCTAATGAACCTTAGGAGTGGAGGATATATATATATATATATATATATATATATATATATATATATATATATATATATATATAATCACTCCAATTATGCTTGTTTGTATGCGTAGATTCTATAATAAATTGATCACTATGTTGTTGATGTAGACTAATTCCCATAAATTTTCTTCATTCCACATTGTTCTCTTGTTTAGTTGTCTAAAAATTGATTATAATATTGATCTCAACCACATCATATATGTCACTAGTGAAGTAAGGAGATCTCAATTTTTTATTTCCTTTATTTTTTCACTTAGTATTGTGCCTCTAAGATAAGCTACTATTAATCAAACTATTATTTACTACGTCAATAGTACTCAAGTCATTGTTTTTTTCACCACCATCTATAATTATTGCTATACCAATTTGGAAATATATCATAATGTGTCTTAGGTATCAATATTATTTTCCATATGTTGGTTGAGTTTCTTCATATTATCAATGTCTCTTATGATTGAATAATCAATGTTAACTTATGGGCCTTCATTGATTTAACCATTCATTCATAATTAATGTGATGAAGTGGTTTGTGATATCACAACCTAAATGTTGTGGTGGTGTGGATTCCTTTTGGGAGTGTACCCATGACTAGGACCCACCCATAATCGAGAAACCATATGTCCTTGGGGAGGTTGGGCTATGTTGGCACTCTAGTAGGATGAAATCCCTAGCCTTAACATTAGTGGGAACCATTAACTAAAAGTGAGGGCTTTTGGCATAGTGGTTGCCTTTCTTAGTGTTAGAGCCAAGGTGTCGAGGTCAAAACTTGTGAAGCATGGTGGGTTGTGATGTCCCAAACTAAAATCTATGGTGGTGCATATTCTCGTTTGGCATGTATCCAAGGCTAGGACCCACCCATAATTGGGCAGAAATGTGTCTACATCGGGGATGGCCTATGTTGGCTCTCTGGTGGAACATAAACCCCACTCTTAATGTTGGTGGGAACCATTCATCATGCTTAGTTCTATCCATTAATGTAATATACAATGGAAGCAAATAGATTTCTACTCCCAAGTTAGAAAAATCAATGCTCTGATACTACTGTCAGATTCCCTACCTATTTCAACCTCAAAACTTTAGTTTTGTCCTCAAGGTATTTCAGAAAACAATTGGTGTGAATGTTTTGATTTCTTTTTCCTGAGTCTTTTAGCCACAAATACATTACTTGAATTACCAGTTCTTTGCATAGAACTTCTTTCAAATACTTTAGTGAACATCACACAAGGAGAGAGTTGCATTTATGATATAAATTTTTAAGGGGAGTTGCATATAAATTGAGCATTCATTAAGACAAACAATTGTCTATCATTCATACAAATTTTCAAAGAGCATATGTATATATAGTCATTACTTAAAACAATTTGCATTTACACAACAAATAAATCAATGTTATATTATAGTATATGGATGTGTTTTTCACAACATCAATAGACTTCAAACGGTATAAAAATCATTTTGAATTTTGAATTTTTTACTAGCATGTATCTTAGTCCATATTTGTAATCGTTTCAATATTGATTTTCATTACAAAATAGAAACATTTTACTAATACCTATGCACTTGTTATTTATAGATTCATAGCTTGAATGGCCCACCCAAATATTGTTTAACATCATGGTGTTATCATCTTCATCAAATCTTCAATTTTCTTGTTTCTAATACACAAATTGCTAGATGTGGGTATCAACAAAGCTTGGTCTCTAGGATGTTTTCCTAGGTCTCATATGCAGTTCAAAAATGGTGTGAGGACTCTTAAAACTCCAATGATTCACCTTCAGCCACTAGAAATTGTAATACCCCCAAAATGGGCTTCAATACCATTGACCTCTTACATCGACAAATCGATCAAAATAGACTCTAAAGTCCTAACCCAAGGCACATCTGCACATCAAAACCCTAATCGATCTTATCTCAATTCTACATCGAGGAATATTCCTAAATATTCCTAATTTATCCTAATTATTTCTAATTAAATATTATTTGGTGATAAATGATATTATTTAATTTATCCTAAAGTCAATTAATTGAATATGTTGAATATTTAATTAATTAAAATTAATTCTACCACTTAACTATTTAATTAGATTTAATTAAATTTATTCCTAATTAATATTATTTTTATGTGACAATAAATTAAATTTCTAAAAATAATTGATTAAATCTTTATATAATTGATTAAATCAAGTTGTCAAATTTTAATATTTATTTTTGGGATAAATTTTGATTAAATAATTGATTAACCCATAAATCAACTATTTTTTTCAATTAAGTTGAGAATTAAATAGATGGAAAATTAAATGATCCATAATTATCCATGCACAAATCAGAAAAGTAGTTAAACTCTAAATCAACTATTAAATTCAATTTGTTAACTTTTTGAACTCACCATGTGATTGTGAGTTGAAAAGCAGATTTGAGTGGTCTGAACTCCTAATTTGAGTTAAAAAGCTGATTTTGCATGATTTATGAGATAACTACTTCTATTTACTTGATAACTCAACAATCAATCTGAGTTGATCAGGGAGAGATTTTTAGCTTTCCATGAGTTCTCAAAAACCTTGGATTTCTATATAAATAGGCCTTAGTCCTTTGCAAATGACCGCAAATTTTGGAGAATCTTGCATGTGCAATCTGGCGATTGAGAGATTGTGCTATTTTTGAGATTCTTGCTAACATTGTTTTCATTTTCATAGCATTCATATCATTGCTAGTTTAGATTTCAATCCATATTTCATCTATTTTTAGATCATTTTCACTTTTTTTTTCATCCATAGTGCATAGAAAAATTCAAAAACATAGCTTAAATATGCATCCATTTTTCATAGCTTTCATCATTTAAATCCTTCGTTTAGGTGTTGCATCGCCACTGATCTCAGTTATTTCTGAGAATACCATACTCACATCTACTAGAAGGCAGTAAATTGCCTAGTTAATGATATTTGTTTTCATTGCATATTTTTTGATTTATTAACCAAATAATGTTTTACTGAAGTGTTGTGTTCACAGTCAAGTACAATTTCACACGCACATTTTTGGTGCCCACCGTGGGGCCTGATAGTGTGTTTCTAGTCTTATTTTATCATTTTTCTGACATTTTCAATTCAAGCTTCAATTTTTAATTTTTCTTTTGTACAATCTCGTATGACACTTGCAGACTTTCATATCAAAACATTCTATTTGTCGTACGACAAATGACATTTTGCACTGTCATACCAGTTGTTACATATTATTGTATGAGCTTTAGATTGTCATGTGTGTAGGAACCTAGAATCGTATCGTGCCCAGAGTGTCGTATGTGAACTGGTCTATTTTTGTATGAGTTTTGACTCCAATTTTCAATTGTCATATTAGATTTTGATCATTTCTTGAGATATTTGATTTAGGATTCTGACTAACAGTTGACTCTGACATTTTTTTCTTGTTGTTGATTGATCATTTTACAGCCTAACACATCTTTGCAGGATGAAAAGATGAAGACTTGAGCATAAAAACACATTCTTTAGCCTCTTCTTATCTTGACTTCTAGACCCTTGTTTGGAGGAAACCCTTACATAGAATCGCTTGTCAAAGAGGCTCATTCAACAAGATTTCTAACAAGTGGTTTTGTAGGTTGCCGAATCTTCTATGAGAAAATATTTTGTTTGTTTAAATCTCATTTTCATAGGCATCTAGCTAATTAGTTACGTGTGCTTATTTCCATTGAGGCAGATACTAAGGGGATTATGCTCTTCTCCTTCTTAGGAGAATCAGAAACCCAAAAGGTATCTTCCCTAGTGCTAGTTTGTGTACTGTCTCTAGATTAACTTTTCTTGATGTGTTTTGGATAGGGAAAAGGACAAGGTTAGGGGACTATGCTCTTCTCTTTTAGAGAATCAAAAACCTAGATCTTGTGGTCCCCAACCTCACATTTACTTTAATCCTTTAGAGGGCCTACCAGAGAGTTAAAAAGCTCCTAGGAATTACCCAAGTGGGGACAAGTCTTACACCGACTCTTCCACCCCACTATAAAATTTAACACTTCCTTTAGGTTAAAGCCTCAAAAGACATAGTTGTGATTGTTCCTTGGATTCATTCCATGAACATGATTTGATTTTGTGTAGAGTGGAGCTGCTTAAATCTTTCTTGCAAGACTGCACTGATTAGAGTGCTCATAGGGTTAACAACCTAAATCCTGCTTGCGAGACTATGGGAGATAGTTGTGAATGGATGCCTCGAATAAGAGCCTAAGCTAGTTTTCTACCGATCCACCCCCGAAGGATTTGTAGTGCTTGTACGAGGTGAATAGTAATCACCCCAAGATGCTCATCATATCAAGCCCTCTTTGACCCTTGAACTCGGCTAATATGGGCTTCAACATCCATTGCGTGTTGTTGGACCTACATATTTTGAGGAGTCTCTGAGTGTTTTCCTAATTCAACAAGAAATTAATACATCTCTTCTCCTATCTAGGGTAAGGTAGGTGTGATTGATTCATTGAGTCAGTTCCCTTCTATTTTCTATGATTGTGAGCCTATTGCTATGATAAACAACCTTTGACAATCCAATACATAGATCTTCAAAAATTGGATAGAGAAAACTATAAAACATTTGAGACCAAAATCCAGAAAAGCTTGAAAAACTTAAAAAACCTAAGCAAATCCTTTTCTGGTGAAAATTGTCATCCTAAGCCTACAATTATCGTACAACAATTGCTCCAATCTATCAACTGTCGTATCAGAACCCCCGAAGAGTCATACAGGGAACCTTACCCTGTCATATGAGAATTGTCCAAAAATTGCAACAAAAGTAAACCCTGACATCAAGTGTCATACAATATTTTGCAAAAGTATCTTAGACCCCATTCCATGTCGTACAAGCCTAGATATTGTCATACAACAGTTTACCAAAAATTGCAAGAAAGTCAAAATCTTGTCAAAAATTTAGTCAACCAAAAATTATTATCCAAATTCTATCAAAATTCTCACTATGTTAGGAATAGAGCATAGCAACAACAAATTCATCTTATTTTCCTAAAGTAACCAATTGAGCTTGATTTTCCATCTGATTGATCATTCTGAATCCTATCTCGTCTTGTGTCAAAATCTTGTCAAAGCAAACCCTGATTCAATATCTTTAAACAACTAAGTGTTGTGAATTTGTGTCCACCATCTTTTGGGTGTCTACCCATACATCTCAGACATAATATCCCTCATTTACATCCAATCTATCTTTTTAAAAACCAATCTTGACAAGGTTGCATCACATGATCTTTCCTAAATTACACTATCTCTTAGTTGTCATATCTGGTTCTAAGTGTTCATCCAAGGTTAATGGTGGAAACTAGAGCTTCCTCACATAGTTGACCCAGAGAAGAACCAAAGGTCTCACCTTCATCATCTTTCATTGTTCAGACCTTTCATCAACCCTACGACACAAATCTTTACAAAGAAGATGCCCTAGGAAATCTACATTTGAAACAAGAATACTCTAATCCTCCTTAATCAATCCCACAAGATAATCAAAATGCCACTATCTCTCAAGCTAGGGGTAATGATGCAGGATAATCTTGGGTCTTGAGAAATCTTGCATCACCAAAAACATTTCTTGTTTTCCTGTACCTATCTGATGTTTGTTTTTTAGTCATTGTTGTTGTTGGTTTCTTTCCTTGCAAAGTTAATGAAATGATGTGGACCTAATCTAGAGCATTCTCCTAAGAGTGCATTTCCTAATTCATTTGGATCTGAAAGTTATCATAATTTTCCTTGGGCATCAATTTTCCACTAGTTTCACTCATGAAATGTGTGGTATTTTGGCTTGCACAGTTCCATACGAGATCTTTGGAGGTTACGCAGTTGGGGATCTATTCTTGGATCATGTGTGGACCTAAATAAAACTTTGCATCATGTTTTTTTATTTCTAGCTTTAGTTTTGGTTTCTCCTCCTAAGTGGACCTATATTGTAATTAAATGTCCGACTAGCTAACTTGTGGCTTTGCTGGCTATATATTTGGAGCTTGGGTTGATGTAGAGGTAGTTCTAGTGGTATTTCTAGTGGAGGCTAGTAGATTAGAGGATTGAGATGTGAGATGAGACTCTGAATTCATAATTCTCATTGTATAAGGTTGAAACATGGAAGGCCTCAAAGTCATGCATGTTGAAATACTTACTATAATTGTACCAGTATTGCGACTAGTTTCTTGTCTAATATCCATTGTGTTTTCACTGATTTCATGTGGTTTTTATATTGCTTCCATGTATAACTCTTTTTAGGGCATGTTTGTGGGTTTAAGTAGTCTCAACTAACCCTGATTCTTCCTTTAGCCACCTTACCCTTGCATCAAGTGGCATCAAAGAGAAGTTATTTCTTATGGATTGGATTGTGGAGAACCTTGTTAGATTGGTTGTAGGGTGGAAGATCTAAGATCTGACCTATAACTTGTAGAAGGTTATGATCTTGCTGGAACTTGATTTTCAAGATGGTTTGAGG
This sequence comes from Chamaecyparis obtusa, assembly GCA_027943335.1. NCBI lineage: Eukaryota > Viridiplantae > Streptophyta > Pinopsida > Cupressales > Cupressaceae > Chamaecyparis > Chamaecyparis obtusa. The sequence continues at coordinate 1,382,203 of BSBK01002863.1, forward strand.
TAGAGGAAATGATAATGCTATCATGGATATGTTGAGGCAGATTGTAACTAGGCTTGAAGCTGTAGAGACATCCCAGAGAAGAGGCACACATCTTGAAGATGTTAGTGATGAAGAAGAAGTGGAACCTAATCCTGAACCTAAAGTTGAGTGGGATGAGGAAAGACTCTTGAGAGTTTTGTATAAGGCTAACTACAAATCTGTAGTTGAAGTTACTTGCTATGATGGAAGACTTGAGACCGATGCATTTTTGGATTGGATCTCTGAGATGGATAAATACTTTGAGTATGAAGGTACTCCTGATAATAAGAAGGTTAAGATAGAAGTTACAAAGTTGAAAGGTCATGCATCTCTTTGGTGGGATCATTTGCAAACTGAGAGACAGAAGAGAGGAAAATAAAAGATCAAGACATGGATGAAGAAGCTTGGAAAGATGAAGAAGTAGTTCCTTCTAACTAACTATCAAGTTAGTTTGATGAGAAAAATGCAAGAGTGTGAAGGAATATACTTAGGAATTTTACAAATTGGATATCACATCTAGACATGTGGATGATGAAGTTGAGAAAGTGTCTAGATACCTGAATGGTCTAAGGACATTGATTCAAGATGAGATCAATTATGTTAAAATAGATAGTGTGGAAGAAGCATACCAATTTTCTTTGAAGGCAGAAGAGAAATTGACAAAGAGACATGAACAAAGACAAAGAGGTAGAGGTGGTAGATTTCAGAGAAGTAGAGGTAGATCTTATGAAGAAAGTAGAAGATTTGACAATCCAGTGCAAGATAAAGGATGGAAAGATGAACCTACTAGTAGAAGAGGTAATTACTCTAGAGGTAGCTATATTGGTTACTCTAGGAATAACAATAGTGGGAAAAGAGAAGATAAATCTTGGTTTAAAGGTACTTGTTACAAATGTGGTAAAGAAGGACATAGAGCCTTTGACTGTACTAACTCTAGAAAGAAGACTAGAGGTAATGGTAGAAATAATCTAGCTTGTGAAGAAGTTGAGGAAATGTCTAATGAACTTGAACATGGTGAGAAATTGATGCTAAGAAGGATCTTGTGGAATGAAGAAGCTGATGAGGAACCTATCCTGAGGAAAAGTTTGTTCAAAACCAGATGTAAGATCGCTGACAAATGTTGCAAGGTAATCATTGATGGTGGAAGTTCTAAAAATTTGGCATCTAAAGAGCTGGTTAACAAATTATAGTTGTAGAGATTGAGACATCCTAAGCCTTACCATATTTCTTGGATCCAGCAGGAGCATAAACTACTTGTAAGTGAACAATGCCTTGTTAAATTCAAAATTGGAAATTATCATGATGAAGTCTTGTGTGATATTATGCCTATGGATTGTTGTTGTATTCTTTTGGGTAGACCTTGGCAATATGATAGGAAAGCTTTGCATGATGGTATATTGAATCAATATACTATTTGGATGGATGGGAAGAAATAAGTATTATTGCCTTTAGTAGAGAATTTTGGTGAAGGTCATTGTACTACAGTCAGAGTATGCTTGGTTGATGGTAAAAATTTTGCAAGAGAAATGAAAGAACAAAATGTCTGTTTTTCTTTAATTCCAAGGAAAACTGAGGAACAAGATGAGTTAGAACATGCACCTAAGGTTAATCCTTTTTTGATTGAATTTCATGACATCATTTCTGATAATGTACCTAATGGTTTACTGCCTATGAGAAGTATAATTCATTGTATGGATTTGATACCAAGAGCTAGTTTGCCTAATAAAGCACCACATAGGTTGACACCTGATGAAAAGATTGAGTTGAATAGACAAGTGCAAGAATTTCTTGAAAGAGGTTTGATTAGGGAAAGTTTGAGTCCTTGTGTAGTACCTACTATGTTAGCACCTAAAAATAATGGAGAATGGAGAATTGTGCACTGATTCTGGAGCTATAAACAAGATAAAAGTAAAGTACAGATTTCATTTGCCTAGGATGGATGACATAATGGATATTTTGAGTGGAGTAAAGTATTTCACAATGTTTGAAAAGTGGTTATCATTAGATTAGAATTAGAGAAGGGGATGAATGGAAAACTACTTTTAAGACTAATGAAGGTTTGTATGAATGGTTGGTTATGCCTTTTGGTTTGACTAATGCACCTAGTACTTTCATGAGGCTGATGAATGAAGTTTTGAAAAGATTCTTGGGTAAGTTTTTAATTGTGTATCTTGATGACATTTTGATATTCAGTAAGAGTAAGGAAGAACATCTTGAGCATATCAGACAAGTATTTTAGAGATTGAATGAAGAAAAGTTGCTGATTAATTTGAAGAAATGTTAATTTATGAAAGAATAGATTGAGTACCTTGGTTTTGTAATTTAAGATGATGGATTGAAGATGGATCTTGAGAAAGTAAGAGCTATACTTGATTGGCCTGCACCAGAGAATGTTCGAGAGGTAAGATCATTTCATGGATTGGAAATTTTTTATAGGAAGTTCATCAGAAATTAAAGTTCTATTTGTAATGCTATGGATAAAACCATGAGAGGAGATAGAAGGGATTTCAAATGGACACATGGAGCACATAAGAGTTTTGAAACATTGAAACAAATAATTGTAAAGTTTCCTACACTTGCTTTGCCTAATTTTAGTAAAGTTTTCCAAGTTGAATGTGATGCTACTGGAAGTGCAATTGGAGATATTTTGAGTCAAGAAAGGAGACCCGTAGCTTTCTTTAGTGAAAATTTGAATGATACTAAGAGAAAATATTCAGTTTATGACTAGGAATTATATGCTATTGTTCAAGATTTGAAGAAATGGAGACATTATTTGATGCCTAAATATTTTGTGTTGTATACTGACCATAAAGCTTTGCAGTATTTGGGAAGTCAGAATAAATTGACTTAGAGACATATGAAGTGGGTTGAGTTCTTGTAGAATTTTTCCTTTTCATTGAAGCATAAAAGTGGATAGTCAAACAAATTTTTTGATGTCTTGAGCCGAAGAAGAAGTTTGCTGATAGAAATGAGGGTTGAGGTACTTGGTTTTGATGATTCGAAGTGTTTGTATGAGACTGACATTGATTTTGTAGAATGTTGGAAAGCTTGTAAGGAACAAATGGTGAGTGATAAGTAGACTAATTATTTCATTCAAGAAGATATGTTGTTTAAAGGAGTTTAGTTGTGCATACCTAGAGGATCTATGAGATAGAACATAATAAAGGAGAAACATAGTGGTGGACTTGTTGGACATTTTGGGATTGATAAGACTGTGAAACTAATTTCGAAAAGATACTTTTGGCTACAGATTTATAGAGATGTACAGAAAATGGTTAGAGGTTGCAAAATTTGCCAAACAACAAAAGGAACTAGTCAGAATTTGGGATTGTGTACACCTTTGCCTGTACCTGATAGACCTTGGGAAGATGTATGGAATTTTTTCTTGGATTGCCTAGAACTCAAAGAGGTAATGATTCTATTTTGGTAGTGGTTGATAGATTTTCTAAGATGGCTCATTTCATACCTTGTAAGAAGACATTTGATGCATTACATATAGTTGAATTATTTTTCAAGGAAGTAGTAAGATTGCATGGGTTGCCTAAATCTATTGTTTTAGATGGAGATACTAAGTTTACTAGTTACTTTTGGAGAACACTTTGGAAGAAGATGAATACATAATTGAATTTTAGTTCTACATTTCACCCTTGGATAGATGGACAGACTGAAGTTGTGAATAGAAGTTTGGGAAACTTGTTGAGATGTTTAGTTGGAGATAAGCCTACTAATTGGGATTTAGTTTTGGCACAAGCTGAGTTTGCATATAACTATTTTGTGAATAGAAGCACTAAGAGGACACCATTTGAGATTGTTACTGGATTTCATCCTAAGGGAACCACAAAGTTAAGAGATTTACCTACTGAGACTAGAAGAAGTGTTGAAGCTAAGGATTTTTCAGTATACATGAGAACTTTTCATGATGAAGTTAAAAATAATTTGGAGGACAGTAATCTGAAATATAAATAGAGAGCGGATAAGAGAAGGAGAAATAAATATTTTGAAGTTAGAGATGAGGTTATGATTCATTTGAAGAAAAATAGATTTCCATTTGGTACCTACAACAAGCTAAAAATGAAGAAATTTGGACCTTGTAAGATTCTGAAGAAGTTTGACAGTGGAAATGCTTATGAAGTGGAATTACCAAAGGACATGGATATATCACTTATATTCAATATTTTTGATATCTTTGAGTACTTTGAATCAACTGATGAGATGGGAGATGATCATAATTATCCTAAGAAGGATAGAGACAACATTGAGAAGATCTTGAATAGAAGAGTAAACAAGAGTACAAGAGAAAAAGACTATATGGAATATCTAGTTCAATGGAAAGATAAGACAGTTGAAGAAATTTCATGGATTACACAAGCTGAGTTGGATCTTTATGATTCAATTCAAAATATGAGTAGTTCCTGATGTGGACATTAGTCCTTTTGTTACCCCAGGTGTCTGATGTAGGAGCATCTTGGGTCTTGAGCAATCTTGCATCACCAAAAATATTTCATGTTTTCCTGTACCTGTCTGATGTTTGTTTTGTAGCCATTGTTGTTGTTGGTTTCTTTCCTTGTGAAGTTAATGCATTGATGTGGACCTAATCTAGAGAATTCTCCTAAGAGTGCATGTCCTAATTAATTTGGATCTGAAAGTTATCACAATTTTCCTCGGGCATCAATTTTTTGCAAGTTTCGCTCATGAAACATGTGGTATTTTGGCGTGCACGGTTTTTTATGGGATCTTTGGAGCTTGCGCAGTTGGGGATATGTTCTTGGATCAGGTGTGGACCTAAATGAAACTTCACATTGTGTTTTTTTATTTCTAGCCTTAGTTTTGGTTTCTCCTCCTAAGTGGACCTATATTGTAATTAAATGTCTGACTGGTTGACTTGTGGCTTTGCTAGCTATATATTTGGAGCTTGGGTTGATGTAGAGGTAGTTATAGTGGTAGTTCCAGTGGAGGATAGTAGATTAGAGGATTGAGATGCGAGATGAGACTCTGAATTCATAATTCTCATTGTATAAGGCTGAAACCCTGAAGGCCTCACAATCGAGCATGTTGAAATACTTAATATAATTGCACCAGTATTGTGACCAATTGCTTGTCTCATATCCATTGTGTTTTTACTGATTTCATGTGATTTTTATATTGCTTCCATGTGTAACTCTATGTAGGGCATGTTTGTGCGTTTAAGCAATCTCAATTAACCCTGATTCTTCCTTTAGCCACCTTTCCCTTGTGTCATGTAACCAGGGCTCACAAGGTCACCAATCTAATAATGGAAAAGATCAAGAACCAAAACCATCAAAATTTGAATGATTTCATAATGATGACCTCTTTAAACTAATGATTAAACACTTCTTACAAGAAGATAAAGAGGCATATTTCCTACAACTGGCTCAACAAGGAGCCAAACTTCCTTGAGAATTTAATGTCAAAAACATTGTCACACAAGAGGATGAAACCCCCATCACGGCTATGATGAAGCAAATGCATTCCATGCAAGTCAAACTTAACAAGCTGGAAAAGGAGAAAGAACCTAAATAATTCTCTATGGAAGCCCTATGTCCATTTCCATTCGATCAAATCTTGTACATGTCACCATTCCCAAAAAGAGTGGAACTACCCAAATGTGACAAATATGATGGAAATTTTGATCCTCAAGATCATGTCAGAGAATTTTGTACTCTATCCATGGAGTTTATGCATGAACCAACATACTTAATTCATCTCTTCCCAAGATCTTTGGGAGGGGCAGCCATCAACTGGTTATCTAAGATGCCTCCAACTATCAAGACCTTTGAGGAATTAATCAAATTGTTTTATCAAAAATACTCCTACAATATCCAACATTTGGTCACCATGATCGACATCTACAATCTGAAACAAAATTTAGGAGAACCCTTCCTAGCCTTCCTCAAACATTAGAGGAAGAAGTTTTCACTCTATGCCTGACCAATTCTAGAGAATGAGAAACTAGAAATCTTTATCAGTAATCTAGTTCTGGAAATCAATTATCATCATCAAATGCAAAATCATACTTCTTTTGATAAAATGGTGGAAAATTCCATAAAGATAAAAAATGTGCTTGTTCGTAAGGGAGACATATCACTTTATAAAGAAAGAAAGTACAATTCAGGTTTTAGTTCCAACAAAGATAAGGGAAAATTTTGGAACAAAAACAAAAATATTGTCACAGATGGTGTTGTTGATCACATCAGTGTTCCACCTAAGGCACCAACATTTAATCTCACCATTGGCACCCAAGCCATAAAAGCTTCAGAAATGATGGCAATTGAACTTGCTAAAAATTTAACCGACTATAAACCATGTGTTACAAAACCAAAGTGCAAGTTCACTCCTTTGGGTGAGTCCTTGTAATCTTCCATGAATACTCTATTGGAAAATAATATCATCACATTACCTGAGATCAAATGATATGACCCCGAAGTCAAACCTGAATGGTGGAAAGAGACTGATTTCTATGATTTCCATTGAAACAAGGGTCATAAAACTAATAAATGCATGCGTCTGAAACATCCCATTCAAAATAAAATTAACGCTAGAGAAATTTTGATTGAAAACCATAAATTCAATAATGATCATACAACATTCACGGAACCTTTTCCAAAATATAATCAAGGAGATTCATCTTCTAAACCAAACATGGGTGCTAAATTCAATTACACTTACTCTGGTAACAATGATGTCATTAATATGGTGGAACCATGTCATCTAAACATTACAATATCATCAACATTATCAAAAAGGATAGAGATAACAAGATAGCTAATGCAGTTACTTAATCTCAAGCTCAGGTAACTATCCAAGGACACAAATTGTGTTCATCAAACGTCCCAAAGGTACCATTTAATCTTCCATCTACATCTAAACAAAGGACTACTTCCAAAGCTTCAAATTTTAAAGAGTCCAAAGTAGTATCATACAACATCATCTAGAAATTGCAATACACTAATTCCAAAATCTCTATATTTGATTTGCTTCGAATCTATCCTGCTCATCGTGCAATTCTGGACAAAGCTCTAATTGGCTCTAATATTCCTGAAGATCTTGACCTTGATAGATTCCAAACAATGGTAGGTCACTTGACATCCCCTTAGTACATATCCTTTTCAAAGGAAGATGACAGCTCACTGAGTCACTAACATAACTAGCCATTGCATATTGAAGTCCTAATCCAAAACCATCATGTCAAACGTGTGTTGATAGATGGAGGCGTTGGTCTAAATATTTGTTCCTACAAATTGGTTACGCAACTGGGATTATTAGAAGATTCTATTGATCCTAAAAATAAAATAACCATAAAATCATATGATGAACAAGAAAGTAATTCCAAAGGAGTCATTGTGCTACCTATCAGAATAGGATCGGTCATCAAAGATATCACATGTCAAGTACTAGACCTTTCATTGGCCTATAACATTCTTCTAGGAAGGCCCTAGATTCATGAGATGCAAGCTATTCCATCAATGTACCATCAATGTCTCAAATTTCCCTATGATGGAGTAGAGGTCACTATACCTGTGGACATGTCAACATCTTGCAATGCTTTGAAGGAAAGTGCAGATAAACTTGTTCCACATAATAGAGAGTCTTCTACTAAACAAATAGACATAGCATCTACATCTAAAATGGAACAACACCTATCAAAAGGAGTAAAGATAAAAGACACAGACATGGGAGAATACACAATGGAACCAGTCCTATCTCTCACATCTCTCCAACTTTCACCTAAGTCTTATGGACAACCTTTACAAAAAATAAGACAAATAACCAAAGAACCTCAAGTTAGCTTCAATGGGATTTTTATCATAGAATAGGTTTCCAAACAAGAATCAGATGAGGAAGAGGCTATATTATCTTGGCTATACAAAGATGAGTCTCAATCATAGATAGTTCAAAAATGTGACTCTAAAATACCTAAGATTCCTACAAAACCATATGGACTAGGTCACTAGCTAATGTCTAAAATGGGATACACAGGAAAAGGACCTCTAGGAAAAAGAGGAAAAGGCATCATTAGACCCATTTAACACTATGGGAGGACAACCAAGGATACTATAGGCATAGGTTATCACAAGAAACCTTTTCATCTTAGTGGAAGATCTACACATGTCCTAGAACAAATAAAACCAAAGACAGACATTCAACAATGGGAAGAAACACAACACTCAAACAATGATGATTTAGACACAACTAATGTTTTTCCTTATGAACGTATACCTCAACACATCTTAGATCTTCTTGAAAATGAAAAGGAACCTAAAAGGATCAACATAGTAGACACACAAGAACCTACAAGTGAACAAGAGATAGTCGCAACACCAGAACCAGATGATCCTGAAAATAAACAAGAAGAAGAAGGTATACCTATCACAATAGCTAAACATTTGGGACACAACAATGATTCTGAGATAGACTCCCATGAATATGAATTCCACTCAGACTCTTAAGGTAATCCTTCTTGGGGAATCCATCCTGATTTTACACATATTCTTAATTTCCCAGAGATCCACATGAAGAATCAAATGACTATGAATGGGGAATTGTTCGAGAAGAAGATGACCTTATAACAAAAAAAAACATAGATGTCATTCACCGATACCCACCTATGTTTGAAATGAGTCTAGAACAAAATGAAAGACCTTGTGAGTATGATTCTCCTATCACTAATGCATGATCCAACTATGAAGTTGAAACGCTTAACAAACTAAACATTCTAAGTAGTAACATCATCCTTGAATTTGAGATTTGAATCAAAGAAAATGATGACAACACTGTATACATAAACACTATCAGCCAATCCTTTCCTACACTTACTATCCAACATCTTGAGCTTATTGACCGAACATCCAATGATCGAAGCCAAGACATCCATACTTTATGAATAGACTATGCTCTCACATGTTACTGTTAGGATTAACAAGGCAGAAATAACAATTATGTGCAAATATAACTAATATCAGAAAATAATAAACCACATAGAATAGAACACAAGACACACAGATTTAACATGGTTCACCCAATCCCTGGGCTACGTCCACCAACAGTGAGTCCAATATTATTATTATCCAGTGATTACAACCTGATTACAATCCATAATCCCTTACAACCCAATTCTGCCGCAAGTACTAAAATCATACATTATGAAAAATCCCTAACCCTAAGCCATATTATACAATATTTTTCCGCTTCAGGGTTAGAATGAGTTATAAGTAGTCAGCCCAAATAATTGAAAAGTAGTCGGCCTCAAAAAAAAATTTCCTCAGGGGCTGTGCCCCCGAACCCCTGCTCTTGGGGGCTGCCGCCCCCAAACCCCCGCTCGGGGCCCGGCCTGGCCCCGAACCCCGGTGAGGTTAGGAGGAAAAGTGTATAGTACTTTCCTGGATAGTACTTTCCTAATTAGTCACCACAAGCTAACAATCTCCCACTTGGTGACTGATCAGTATCCACACTATACTAAAAAAACCTCCCACTTGGAGACTGATCCTGTAGCAATACCGCTACCCACATGAGGCTCCCACTGGATTGAACCACCTTGGACTCAGTTGTTCCTTTATTTTGTTCAGTCTAGAAGACCAACTGAAGCTGAACATGAGTTCAACTTCTCCCTTGTTACTACCTTTGTAAACATATCTGCTGGATTATCATCAGTATGAATCTTTTCCAGCCTTAACTGTCCATCATCCAAAACTGATTGAATGAAATGGTACCGCAACTGTATGTGTTTTGTCTTTGAGTGAAAAGTAGAATTCTTTGCAAGATGAATGGCACTTTGGCTATCTGTATGTAGAAAATTATCCTTTTTTGGATGTCCCAATTCTTCCATGAAGAATTGAAGCCATATCATCTCCTTGGCTACCTCTATAGCAGCAACATACTCTGCCTCTGTAGTGGATAAAGCAACCAACAAATTTTCATACCAAGGATTTGTTTTGCTGCCCCCAAATCCTTCATAGCAAAAGATTTTGCTAACTATTGTTTCAACCCCTTAATGTGATCCATGTTAGACCCAGCTACAAGCATATCATCAACATATAAACATAAAATAATGTAGCTGTCATCATCCAACCTCTTAAAATAAACACAATGGTCAGAATGACACCGACTATATCCATGCCCATTCATAAAAGTGTCAAATTTAATATAACATTGCCGAGGTGCTTGCTTCAAGCCATATAAACTTTTCTGCAATCTGCACACCAAATTCTCCTTACCCTTGACCTCAAATCCTTGTGGCTGAACCATATATATTTCTTCATCCAAATCACCATGAAGAAAGGCTATTTTAACATCAAGCTGCTCTAAATGCAAATCTTCAGTAGCCATAATACTTAAAACAGTACGAATAGAAGTCATTTTAACAACTAGAGAAAATATCTCATCAAAATCAATACCATGTTTCTGTGCAAATCCTTTTACGACTAATCTGGCTTTAAATCTTTTTGTACCTCCATCCTCTTCTTTTATCCTGTAAACCCATTTATTCTGTAAAGCCCTTTTACCTGCAGGTAACTTACATAAATCCCATGTCTGATTTTTCAGCAAAGAGTCCATTTCATCTGTCATTGCAGACTCCCACTGAAGCTTTGTATCCACCTGCACAGCTTCATTATAACATTCAGGTTCACTAGCATCTGTTAACAAAATAGAATACAAAGATGGAGAAAATCTTTCTAGAGGTCTACTTAGCCTTGTTGACTGTCTAACACTCACTGGGGTGTGTGGTATTTGTTGTTGCTATTGTTGTGGAGCATAAGGAACTACTGGAACATGAACTTGTGGAGTATCATCCAGTACTACATAGTCATTTTCTTTCTTCTCATGCTGCAGCAACAGATCTTTGTACAATACTTTCTCATTGAATATGACATCCCTGCTTCTTACAATTTTATGATTTTCAAAATCCCAAAGCCTATAACCAAATTCATCAATGCCATACCCAAAAAATACACATTTCTTTGACTTAGCTTCCAGCTTGGTTCTATTTTCAGAATCTATAAGTGCAAAAGCTTCACAACCAAAGGTTTTGAGAAAAGAATAACTCACCTTCTTACCACTCCATGCTTCCTCTGGAATACCACAGTCCAAAGGAGTAGAGGGGCCTCTATTGATTAAATAAATAGCAGTGTTCAGTGCCTCTACCCACATATTTTTGGGCAGCCTAGCATGCAACCTCATACTCCTTGCATGCTCCATTATTGTCCTGTTCATGCGTTCAGCCACTCCATTTTCTTGTGGAGTCCTTGGTACAGTTTTCTACCTACGAATACCATTAGAGGAACAATATTCTTCAAATTTTGTGCTGCAATACTCACCACCATTATCAGATCTGAGACATTTTAACTTTTTACCAGTCTCATTCTCAACCAAGCATTTCCATTTCTTAAAAGTTTGAAATACATCAGATTTCTGTCTAAGGAAATAAATCCATACTTTTCTTGTTGCATCATCTATAAATTTAACATAATATAGAGAGCCACCAAGGGAAGATACCTGAGCCGGTCCCCATACATCTATATGCACAAGCTCTAATCTCTCATTTTTTTTTCCTTCCCACTCTTCACAAAACTAACTCTCTTTTGTTTTCCATAAACACAACTTTCACAGAAATCCATATTGACACATTTCAGACCAGGTAAAACTTTCTTTGAATGAAGTAATTTCATACCTTTTTCACTCATGTGCTCGAGTCTATTGTGCCATAGTGCTGTATCAGAATCTACAGCAACAGTTTGATGTTCTTCCTGCTCAACTGCAGCCACTGTTCCTGAACATTCATTATCTTCTGAAACAATTAAAGTAGAAGGAACAGTATGACCTGTACAAAGATATAAGGTGCCTACTTTCACACCTTTTGCTACTACTAAGGAACCTTTTGAAACCTTCCAATTTTTATCATTAAAAGTAACTGTGCAACCCTCATCACCCAGTTGCCCTGCTGAAATTAAATTCCTACTCAGCCTTGGAACATGTCTTACCTCTTGTAGTAGCCAATGATTCCCATTCTGCAACTTAATCTTAATTTTTCCCTTTCCAACAATCTGACAGGGTTCATTATCTCCCAAATAAACTAGCCCAAAATCCCCTTGGACATAATCAACAAAATAACTTCTATGGGGTGTAGCATGAAATGAAGCCCCAGAATCTAAAACCCATGAATCATCAATAATTTTTAAGGACAAGAGCAAAGCATCCTCCTCGGATTTGTTACTTACCACATTTGCCTCCTTGTTTCCATCATTTTTGTCTCCTTGATCTTTCTTTTGAGACCAACAATCTTTCTTCTTATGACCTAGTTTTCCATAGTACCAGCAATCATTTGACCCTTTAGATTCGGACCTCTTTCCCTTTGATTTTCCTCTTGATTTCCCATGATTTCTAGAGTTGTTTCCTCTATCTCTTGTTCTGCCTCTGCTTTTTGTGTTCAATACACTACCCAATGTGGATGCCCCTGAGCTTTTCCTACGAATTTCCTCACTCAATATAACACCAATAACATCATCATACTTTAGGGTATTAGAACCAGAAATAGAATTACTAACAGCCATTACCAAGCCATTCCAGCTTTCTGGCAAAGAACACAAAATCAAGAGAGCCCTAACCTCTTCATCAAAAGTAATTTTAATTGAGGTTAATTGACTTGTAACTGTATTAAACTCATTCAAATGATCAGTAACTGATCCACCTTCTACCATTTTCATATTAAATAAACACTTCATAAGAAATACCTTGTTTGAAGCTGAAGGCTTTTCATACAACTTCACTAGGGTTTCCATCAGATCTTTAGTTGTCTTTGCTTCAGTAATATTGAATGCCACCAATTGTGCCAGGCATAGACAAATACTCCCCAGTGCCTTCCTATCCAAAATATCCCAATCTTCCTGAGACATTGATTGCTCTTTCTTGGCTACTCCCTCTAATGGCCGCCATAGATCCTTCTAATAGAGATAATCCTCCATTTGCATCTTCCATAACTGGAAGTTCTGCCCATTAAACTTATCAACCTTCAGCCTACCCTCATCTGCCATTTCTCCCACTTAACCGAGAGACTCTCCCACTAACTCGTGAGACCTGCTTCAGAGAATAGATGAAAGAATGAATGAAATAACCTGGCTCTGATACCACTTGTTAGGATTAACAAGGTAGAAATAACAATTATGTGCAAATATAACTAATATCAGAAAATAATAAACCACACAGAATAGAACACAAGACACATAGATTTAACGTGGTTCACCCAATCCCTGGGCTACGTCCACCAACAGCGAGTCCAATATTATTATTATCCAGTGATTACAACCTGATTACAATTTGTAATCCCTTACAGCCCAATTCTACCGCAAGTACTAAAATCATACATTATGAAAAATCCCTAACCCTAAGCCATATTATACAATATTCTTCTGCTTTAGGGTTAGAATGAGTTATAAGTAGTCGGCCCAAATAACCAAAAAGTAGTCGGCCTCAAAAAAAAATTTCCTCAGGGGCTGCACCCCCGAACCCCTGCTCTTGGGGGCTGCCACCCCCAAACCCCCGCTCAGGGCCCGACCCGGCCCCTAACCCCAGCGAGGTCGGGAAGAAAAGTGTACAGTACTTTCTTGGATAGTACTTTCCTGATTAGTCACCACAAGCTAATAGTTACCTAAATGTAGGAGAACCCATGACGACTTCCACCAGTGAACCTAGCATTAGCATGATAGTTTCAGATATCAAGTATCTCAGTCAAATGAATAAAAGAAAAAAGAAAAAGAGTTCTGAAGGGTGAAAATTTCTATGTGGTAGACTCAAAACCTGAAATAGTAAAAACAATAGACGTATCTAAAGGTGAAAACCTCTCTGAGGCACCTAAGGATGAGATATTTGATGTCCTTCTGAGTCATTTAGAAGATAGATCTCTAATATTGATAGAACCAACTCAGTCTATCAATTTGGGCACAACAGAGGAACCTCGGCTAATTCATGTAGCACAATCTCTGTCAAAAGAAGAAAAACAAGCATTCACAAAATTCTTAATAGAGAACAAAATCAACTTTGCATGGAAATATTCAAATATGCTTGGATTAGATCCTTCTCATCATGCATCATCTCTCTATCACTCTATGAGTTAAACTGATCAAGTAAAAGTTGCATAAAATATATCCTCATGTTGCACTCCTTGTCAAAGATGAGCTAGAGAAACTGTTAAAGGTTGAATTTATCTAAGTAATAGATTATGCAGAGTGGATTTAAAACATAGTTCTAATATCAAAACTAGATAAATCAATCAGAGTATGCATAGACTTTAGAGATGTAAATAAAGCATACCCTAAGGATTATTTTCCACTACCAAATATCGATATGATAGTGGACATGACTATGGGATTTGAAATGTACTCTTTAATGGATGGTTTCTTTGGATATAACCAAATCAAGATAGCTCCAGAAGATCAAGAGAAGATGGCTTTTACTTTTGCATGGGGTACTTTCTATTGGAATGTCATGCAATTTGGTCTTAAAAATACTAGTGCTACATATAAAAGAGCTATGACATCTATCTTTCACAATATGATGCATAAAAACATGGAAGATTATGTTGATGACACTTTGGCTAAATCAATAAATATATCTAAGAACCTAGCTGACTTGGGTACAATACTAGATAGAATGGAAAAATATAGCCTTGGACTAAATCCTAAGAAATGTGCCTTTGGTGTCACTTCAGGAAAACTTCTAGGGTACATTGTTTCAAAGAAAGGTATTGAAGTAGATCTAGAAAAAGTTAAAGCAATCATGGAAATGAAACCTCCTAAAAATATCAGTCAAATGAGGACCTTACAAGGAAGGGTACAATCAATCAAGCACTTCATATCTCAGCTAGCGGATATATCACAACCTTTGACAAAAACATTACACAAAGGTGTGACCTTCACATGGAACAAGGAATGTGAAAAGAACTTCAATCATATCAAACAATATTTGGAAAATCCACCAATTCTCATACCTCCTATTCAAGGGAAGCCATTAATATTGTATGTCTCCAGTACATATACATCACTGGGGGCATTACTAGCACAACATGATGAGAATAAGAAGGAAAGAGCTATCTACTACATCAGCAGAACATTGGTAGCCTATGAGAAAAACTATTCCATGATAGAGAAGGCATGTCTAGCTGTCATCTTTGCATCATAGATGCTAAAACACTACATGTTATCTCATACTACACAACTAATAGAAAAAATTAATCCATTGAAGTACTTATTAAGTGAAGCTTCCCTTATAGGTAGACTAGCCAAATGGGTCATGTTATTGAGAAAATTTGACATCGAGTATGTTGAAAGAAAAGATATCAAGGGACAAGTCATTGCAAATTAGTTAGCCAAAGCACCAATGTTTGATGACCAACCAATGTAAATGGAATTCCTAGATTCCTCTATCATGCACATATCTTCCAAAATGTGGTGCTTATTCTTTGATGCATCTTACACACAGAATGGATTTGGAGCTAGCATATTGTTCATAACACTATAGGGTTACTCCATTCCAAAGGCATTCAGGATCAAGTTCCCTTGTACCAACAACATAGAGGAATATTAAGCTTTACTAAATGGTATGAAAATAGCAATCAAATGGAAAGTAACATAATTACACATTCACGGAGACTCACAACTGGTCATACACCAAGTCAACACTAATACATTTGGGGGCATTTTGCGATGGCTATGTGTCGCAATAGCAACACCCATAGACGTCGCTATTTTTTAGTCGCAAATTGCGACGTCTATGGGTAGCCGTCGCAATTGTGACACATATCCCGTCGCAATGTGGCTAAGATTTGTTAGCGGCATGGGCATCGCCCCCCCGTCGCATGGCTTCGGAGGGCCATCGCAATCATGACGGGCCTCCCAAGCAATTGCGACGGGCGCCTGCATCGCATTACGACGGGTTCCCGTCGCAATTGCGACACCCATGGGTGGATTAAAAAAAAAAATTATTTAATACATTGCTAATGAACCACATTAATGCTTTTTTCTTTCAACAAATGAGGACAGCCACTGTAAAGACAACATGATAATGTACACTCACTGTAAGGATAGTCACAAATGAGGACATCTCACAGTGACTGTCCCTTGTGTAATTGCCACTTGAATGTATTGCTATTCAGCCACATTAATGCTTTTATTCTTCAACAAATGAGGATAGTCACTCTAAAGACAACATGATAATGTACACTCACAGTGAGTGTACATTATCATGTTGTCTTTACAGTGACTATCCTCATTTGTTGAAGAAGAAAAGCATTAATGTGGCTGAATAGCAATACATTCAAGTGGCAATTACACAAGGGACAGTCACTGTGAGATGTCCTCATTTGTGACTGTCCTTACAGTGAGTGTACATTATCATGTTGTCTTTACAGTGAGTGTACATTATCATGTTGTCTTTACAGTGTCAATATATGCATTATTACTTAAACTGAAGAGTACTCTAAATAATATGTCATTGTGGAGTTCTGATTGCTTCCAATTTGATATACGCTTGTTCTACTTATGTATCCAGCATCATGTAAGAAAAGTTGATGCTTTTAAAATAGATTCATTTAGCCATGAAATGCCTGTGCATGTTACATACAAGATTCCAAGGCCCAAAACTGATTACTCATTATAATTCATGTAAAGAATGATAATCAACCACAACGAGGCATGCGTAGGCACTGCTTAGATTTTGAGGCATCAGAAGCTCGTAGAAGAAACTTGACCAATGGCTCATGGAATGCAACAAACTTATTGCCTAAAACAGGAGCATTGGTAACCACAGATGATGGTTTTGAAAAGAACACTTCACCATCAATGTCACGTGAGGGAACTGCAATTTCTGATGGCAAGAAACTTGTAGTATATAAGAGAGATGCAGGTACAGATGTTGGGAATACATTGCTAATGAACCACATTAATGCTTTTTTCCTTCAACAAATGAGGATAGTCACTATAAAGACAACATGATAATGTACACTCACTGTAAGGATAGTCACAAATGAGGACATCTCACAGTGACTGTCCCTTGTGTAATTGCCACTTGAATGTATTGCTATTTAGCCACATTAATGCTTTTCTTCTTCAACAAATGAGGATAGTCACTCTAAAGACAACATGATAATGTACACGAGTTGTAAGTGTACATTATCATGTTGTCTTTACAGTGACTGTCCTCCTTCAAGTGGCAATTACACAAGGGACAGTCACTATAAAGGCAACATGATAATGTAGAGAAACATTGTCATTTGTATTTTCAACAGTGCCGAGAGAGATTCCCTCCACGAAATCACAGCTACAATTTCTGAGTACGTTGGGTTTATTTTTCTTTTGTCATTATTATGTAATCTGGTATTCAGCTGTTACAGAGCTAAAATACCCAGAAATGAGGACATATCTGTGTTGAATTTATTGTTAGCGGCTTTGGTTATTTAGAAGTTTAATTTTATTTGTTCATCTTTCAAGCACAAATGTTTTGTGGACCGTAACATCTTCATTGTTTCGGGTATGCAATGAAACAGCCCTAACTTGCAACTACCTTCATGGTACTTGTGTACATTATCATGTTGTCTTTACAGTGACTATCCTCATTCAAGTGGCAATTACACAAGGGACAATCACTCTGAGATGTCCTCATTTGTGACAAGGACAGTCACACATGAGGACATCTCACAGTGACTATCCCTTGTGTAATTGCCACTTGAATGTATTGCTATTCAACCACATTTATGGGCCCGTTTGGACCATAGCACACAGTAGCATCTACAGAGAAGAATATCCCAGGTGTAACAAGTTGTAAGAATATACCAACAGTTCTAAGAAGTTCCCTAGCACATAGTAGCATCTACAGAGAAGAATATACAACATGAGGGCAGCCACTATAAAGACAACATGATAATGTACACTCATTGTATGTGTACATTATCATGTTGTCTTTACAGTGACTGTCCTCATTCAAGTGGAAATTACACAAGGGACAATCACTGTGAGATGTCCTCATTTGTGACAAGGACAGTCACACATGAGGACATCTCACAGTGACTGTCCCTTGTGTAATTTCCACTTGAATGTATTGCTATTCAACCACATTTATGGGCCCGTTTGGACCGTGGCACATAGTAGCATCTACAGAGAAGAATATCCCAGGTGTAACAAGTTGTAAGAATATACCAACAGTTCTAAGAAGTTCCCTAGCACATAGTAGCATCTACAAAGAAGAATATGGGTCAACGAGGTTGACTTCAAAGCCATGCAATCTAATGGTAATAGTAATATCATAATTTGACATACTATCAGAAATACTTCCTAAATAGACTATTCAATCTTATAAGAGATGGATTCATGAGAACTATTATTTATGAAATATGAGTCAATGACTTTAATTAAAAAAATTACACAATCTAATTCTTGTAAAAATATCAAAATTTGACAAATTGAAAATACCTTCCAAAAGTATCGTTAATTGATTAATATGAATCACTACTCATGAAATATAATTTTATAAACCTAATCTAAAAACTACACAATAAAAATCTTAATAGCAATATTGTAAGAAACTATTCCCAAAAGCAAGCCTAACAAAATTTGATGAAAATAATTTTTGTTTCACTCAACTTTGACATTCACAACTTCCTCTTTTATTATAATAAGAAAAAAAATGTCTTTTTACATATACCTCATGAACCATACTCGAATAATCTATCATTTTTCTTCTCAAAAACATATTTGCAGAGCCTGCTTCTTTTACTTGTTTGTACTTTTATCTCTCTGATGGAAAGGGTTCCTTCAGGACACATTTTTCCAAGTTCACTGCTTGAGATATTTGAGGAGGGTTCCCCTGCTTGAGTATCCATCCAACCCATATTCGAGTAGTTCTACAATTGCACAGTCTAAATTAATAATACTGACAATTGAATGACGAATGATGATACATAGAATTGATATAAACTAATCCTAAAAACACTAAAACATTATTAATATATTTATATTTCATAAATAAAATTGATATAAAAGATCTGGAAAGATACATTAAAAAATAGAAAAACAGTAATTTATAATAGAAGGAAACTTAAATTGCTATTTAAAAAAAAAACAAGAGTCTTAAATCTTATCATTTTATTTCATTATCATCCATAAGTACACACCTCTAGCATAATAATTATATTTTACCACCCATAAAATGAAAAAAAGATTTTCACAAGAGAAATTGAAGCTAGATTATAAAAATGAACCTTCTTATTGGAAACTGGAACTGTTATCATACCTAAAAGGACTACAAAATTTCACCTTATCATACCCAGATTGTTGCTTTGCCTAGTGGAGGGAAATTTGATTAGTAAAATTGACACAGAGTATGTTGTCTCCATTGTCATGCTGGATAACAAAACACCAACTTTAATGGGCATGTACTGTCCCTTGTGTAATTGCCACTTGAATGCATTGCTATTTGATGCAGGGGCATCCCTAATGCAAGCCAAAGACACCATGATTGAAGGAAGTTGCCATGAAGCCAAGGAGTCAAATCCTATCAATTGGAACATAAGATTTTCACCTTGGAGCTTTGAAGGATTGACTGGTGAAAGGTCCTTTTGATTGACAAATCAGAGTCTTTTTGAATGACAAATCAGAGTCTTTTTGAATGACAATAAATTAGAATAGGAGTTTTAGATGTTTTCTTGGTTTGTAATAAATATTAATGATTGATTTTATCTCCTTATAAACATCCACTTGTTGGACACAAGACCCCTTGGTGACTTATAAACCTTGGGCATCTTTTGAGTCCTTGGATGAAATGAGCATAGTAAGTGTTTATTAGGTGTCTTTTAGATGTTGTTAAGAAGTTTGAAGGTCCAAAATAACTTTAATAAGGTTCCTAAAGTTTCACAACACATTTTTAACCTTCTCGGCAAAGTTGTTTGCAAAGTTGTAATGCAACTTTAAAAGTTGCTTAGCAAAGTTGACATTTGTTGGATAAACTGTTCTAACCACCTAGATGGTTGAACCAACATTTGGAGAGCCTATTTTAGGCTTCAAATGGTCGAAGACAGACAGAGAACCAGTATTGTAATCATTTTGCTTTCATAAAAAATAAAAATAACCCTGTTTTAGTGCATTTCTGGTGAAAAATGAACTCTGTGCGGCTATACGGATGGTGGTTGGATGATAAAATTTGCCTGGAAGTTGTAATAGTGACATCTGATGCTTTGGAAGTTGGTTTGATTGATTCTCTTTGTTTTATATCTAAGTTATTTCAAATTTTCTGTGCATTGTTTACAAACCCTCATTTTCAGGGTTTGACTGATGTAAAGACCTTAACTCACGTTTCAACCATTGGAATTCCTTCTTCCTTGGTGGAATGAGAGTTAAGGATGTATATTTGTATATTCTAAAAGCCCTGACTACTCTACATCACTATTGAACCACATTAATGCTTTTTTCCTTCAACAAATGAGGACAGTCACTGTAAAGACAACATGATAATGTACACTCACTGTAAGGATAGTCACAAATGAGGAAATCTCAGAGTGATTATCCCTTGTGTAATTTCCGCTTGAATACATTTCTATTGAACCACATTAATGCTTTTTTCCTTCAAGTGGCAATTACACAAGGGACAGTCACTGTGAGATGTCCTCATTTGTGACAAGGACAGTCACACATGAGGACATCTCATAGTGACTGTCCCTTGTGTAATTGCCACTTGAATGTATTGCTATTCAACCACATTTATGGGCCTGTTTGGACTACGGCACACAATAGCATCTACAGAGAAGAATATCCCAGGTGTAACAAGTTGTAAGAATATACCAACAGTTCTAAGAAGTTCCCTAGCACATAGTAGCATCTACAGAGAAGAATATACAACATGAGGGCAGCCACTGTAAAGACAACATGATAATGTACACTCATTGTATGTGTACATTATCATGTTGTCTTTACAGTGACTGTCCTCATTCAAGTGGCAATTACAGAAGGGACAGTCATTGTGAGATGTCCTCATTTGTGACAAGGATAGTCACACATGAGGACATCTCACAGTGATCGATTGTCCCTTGTGTAATTGCCACTTGAATGTATTGCTATTGAACCACATTAATGCTTTTCTTCTTCAACAAATGAGGACAGTCACTCTAAAGACAACATGATAATGTACACTCACTGTAAGGATAGTCACAAATGAGGACATCTCACAGTGACTGTCCCTTGTGTGATTGCCACTTGAATGTATTGCTATTCAGCCACATTAATGCTTTTCTTCTTCAACAAATGAGGATAGTCACTCTAAAGACAACATGATAATGTACACTCACTGTAAGTGTACATTATCATGTTGTCTTTACAGTGACTGTCCTCCTTCAAGTGGCAATTACACAAGGGATTTGTGTTTTCATTTATGTTTTCAACAGCGCCATAACCCTCCGTGAAATCACATCGGGATATAAGGGCAAAACAAACAAGAATGTTGTCATTTGTATTTTCAACAGTGCCGAGAGAGATAAACAAACGTAAAACTCAGACTTAAGAAAGATGAAGGCAATGCTTCAAAAGGCCGATGCCCTAAATACGGGAAAACACAATACCACCATTAAACGATGCCCTAGTCACCATATCAATGCTGCCAGCTCCGTACCAGTATGCTGACTGCTCACTTTCATCCTGTGATAAAGGTAACTTCATTAATCATACTTGAAATGGCAGCATACGAACTAAAGCTGATGAACATTTATAAACTAAAAGTTTAAAACTATAGATTACAAATGTAGTAGTTTCATACGAAAAGAACTTGATGTCTGAAATTTACCATTAGAAGTATCCAAAGGAATACCATAGTACTGTTGAACTTGGAGAATCGGAGATGATCTACACAGCAAGGTTCAATAGCTGTAAGGACTGTTACACCATCTTTAGCATTTGAATACATTTTCTCCTTGGCTTCTGGTGGATCCTCAAAGACCCCCAATGACGTTTTCCCTACAATTATCAATTGTTTGTCAGTATGAGATATTAATAAATAAACATTAATCACAATATTAGGAAAACAATGTTCTTGATGTCTGAATCTAAATCACAGAAAGCTCTAATAAAGCAGTTCTCAGTTTCACATTAAACTAAGTTTCAATTTCAAATGGTTATAATAATTTTTGCAAGTTATAAGTAGCTGGTTACAGTATATGACATAAAAAGAAAAAAAATCATTTCTATTCTTTTCTTCTTTTTCTCTTTCAACGAAGCTTTTGCACCACACAAATGCATACCAAGAATTTCTCAAGAGGTTTCAAGACCATTGCATACCAAACTTCTTCTCTGTAGATGCTACTGTGTGTCGTGGTCCAAACGGGTCCAAATAGACCTAGTGACTCTAGTAGGTCTCCAAAACCTGTTCTACAGCAATAACTCTTCAATTTGACAAAGGACCTTATGAACTTATATGTTTTTTGAGTACCCTTTTTGATGTTCTAACAATCCTCCAACTCCCAGACCCTGACTCCACTCCAGCATATCAATGTCCTTATTGAGTCCGCAAACCTAATGCATGCCTTTGGGTGTGGGTTCCAAAACAAGGCATTGAAAATGGGTGCATGAAACCAAGATCAGAGTTTGAAGATGTCCACCATGCTCTAAAGATCTAGATTCAACAAGGTTTGAGGTCCTTTACTTGCTGCTACCCTCTGATCTTGCATAATCCATCAACTCCTAGTCAAGAACATTGAGATTCTTGACCTAGGGCTTGCTCTCGAAATTCTCTGGCTTAGTATCCTGTTCCAAAGCTTTTAAAATACGAAAATAAACCCCCTTAACTTGCATTTTACAAAGAATAGAGGATATCCTATGGTTTATTTGCAAGTTAAGGCCATTTGAATGCAATAACCCAAAAAATGAGGGTTTGACAGAACAACAGATAAGAAAAAGGAATAACTTTGATATAAGGTGTCTTGAATCTACCAAATAAACTCTCAAAGCATAAGATATAAATACTCTAACTTCCACACTAGTCTGCCCTCCCTTTCACATCCGTACACTGTACAGTGCTTGAAGGAAATGCACAGAAAAGGCTCTGAAATAGTGGCTCTATCTGACAGAGAGTCCATGCTAGGCTTCATGACTAACCTAGAGCACATTCCTTGTTATGGAGGAAGTTTGAATGGTGAAGAACTTATGGAATGGATAGAGGACCTAGATAACCATTTTGACTACAAGTATCTTATTAATAACCATTTTGACTACAAGTATCTTATGGATAGAGGACCTTGATAACCATTTTGACTCATTTAGTATCTTATTGAGCTTCACTTTGTTTCGAGAATATAGTTTAATATTCTCTACTAAACAGGGCCAACCACGTGAAGGTGGAAGCTCATTTGGCCCCACCCCCCTCCCCCTAACATCACTCTACATTCCTCGTTAACATCTAACATTCATTCATTCTTTCAATTATTAATAAAATGTAACATTCAATCAATATCACATGATAACATTCATTAACACATTAGATTCGTTAACACGCAACATTCATCAATATGAAAATAAACACATAATTCATGAACATTCATTAGCACATAATTAAATTCATTGAGACATAAAATTCAGTCATTATCAATTAAGGTATTTAGATGACAATCATTTCTTTTTTCTCTTTCTAATTTTTTTTTCTATGTAAGCTCTAAGAGGAGCATCAGTGTTATCATCAATACCCCCCTCATCAGTTTTTTTGTTCTCTGTTCTTGATGATCTCAAATTCCTATGCTGCTGCAAAGGGGGGTCCTCTACAATAACAAATAAAAGAGTTAAATTTAAAATATTTAATTATAATTGTTACAAGTATTTAATTATTTTAAAGAACATAACTGTGGTGCTCTTTAATTACCTGATCTAGCCACATCATTTTGTCTAGACTCAACCTCAACATGCTCATGAGCACCGACCCCTCAATCCTCTACAGTTGCTATACAAAATGTTACATTAATCCAAACACCAATTGTAATTACATATAAAAATTTTAATAGCAAATGTATACCTCCACCACTAGGATGCACATCATGCGAACCTTCATTATGCATAGATTGTGTAGAAGGATTGTCAGGCTGCATTCCAATATCCTACACATTGTTATCATTGCTTTCTTAAAACAGATATACTCACTTTATATTAGAACTTAACATCAAATAGACTAATTGGTAAAGTATTCAATTTGAAATAAATTTCATTTAGCTTATTTACCTGTGGCTCAGATGCATCATTATTTGAACCTTGCACACTGATTTCAGCTCGTAGCCATTCAGCCACGGCTCTATAGCCTTGTTGGAAGCCAATTCTCTTGTCCTCTTCTGTGAGGCATCTATTGAACTCTGACCCCTACATTTTTGCTTGGTATGGTGAATTTTACTTGCATTGTTTGATCAAAAAAAATTTCCTTGCAATATATAAAAAAATTGATACAAGTTTTGATTTACTAATACTTACAACTCGTGCTTGAAGTTTGGAAAAACCACCAGAGCCGAGCTTGTGTGTCCCATGCTTTTCTAATCTTGCCTTTATTGCCTTTGATGTGTTAGGCAATCTATGAAAAGTTTGAAATATGTTAGAGACCAGTACAGGAAAAATTTAGAGGTTAATTAGTACATAATTACATTCTCAAAAGTATCACATACCTTGCTCTACTCTCTACTGGCGTAATTCCTTTTTTCATGTCGGCTTTATACTTTCCATCCAAAATCAAAGCCTGCCACTCAGCCTCAAGAACATAGGACGGATGCTCATGCCTTGGGTTAACCTCTAAATATTTCCTGTACTGGTCCCTAATATACTTCAAACATAAACCAGCTTTTTCAAGGAGCTTGTTTCTCTCGAATGCATGAGGTCCAAAAAGCTGGGTCATACTATGTACAAGATCATCCTTCAACTTTTTATCTTGGTTATTCCACCTTTTACGTAAAAAAAAATATGTTAGACTCATAAATGAAGAGAAGCTACCTTTAATATAGTTCAAGAAATTGATGAAAAGGAAAACTATTCTAGCAATGATATGAAATCAAAATAGTGGTTTGGGGTTTTAGTTAGGATATGATGTTCCACCATGTACGTAGGGTGGGCCCGAATATCCGCAAACACTCATCACCAAGTTTTCGCCAAAAAATATCATTCCCTACAAAATAATCATGGGATCATTAGTCGATGAAGAGTGATCAAAAACTAAATTACTATTATATCACTATAGAATAATAATAACTTTAAAGTACCTAGAACTTTAGCTA
This sequence comes from Chamaecyparis obtusa, assembly GCA_027943335.1. Classification (NCBI taxonomy): domain Eukaryota; kingdom Viridiplantae; phylum Streptophyta; class Pinopsida; order Cupressales; family Cupressaceae; genus Chamaecyparis; species Chamaecyparis obtusa. The sequence goes on from BSBK01002863.1 coordinate 1,407,503, forward strand.
CTTTTAAGGGAATGCCTTCATCGTCACTGATGATCAATATGAAATCCTTCACCATTCCCGTACTAGGAACACGGGAACATCCAGGAAATGATGTTGCATCGGGAGTTGTTGCATCTCCTATTGCAAAAAATGAAAACCATTATCAAATGCCTCCAAGAAATAATACTTCAAGGGAAATAAATTGGTGCAGAGCACCCATGGCACAAACACAATCAAGGGATCTACATCGTAAACACATAACACTTAAACACATAACAAAAGAGAGAAAAAGAGGTATTTGTGTACCAGTAGATGGTGCAACAGTTGGTGCATTTAGGCTGTGTGTTGTTGACATGGCAGTCGGCAAGACATTTGTGGCTATCCTGGATGGAGGCGGCGTTGTCATATCATCATGGAAAGGAGCTGAAGAATAAAATTGTTAGAGCATGCATAAATATAGAACGCGTGGACTAGCATGGACAAGATTGTTAGAGCATTAAAAAAAAAGATTGTTCGAGCATGTATTGTCAATGATTATGATCATTCCTATATATATTCAGTGGAAAACACAAGTGGGGAATGGAACATGTGATCTACCTGAACCACTTGCAGTACCGGCCTCATCATGGGAATGGGGTTCAAAATTACGCAAATAACTCTGTAAAGACAATGCATCCATATTTTAATTAATGTCATAAAAGAGCATAACATAAAAACCATTATTGAACTCTTGTAATAATTAAAATTTTCATTAATACTTACTTTAAAGTTTTCAGAAGTGCGCAACAACTCAGCTGCCCTATCTTTTATTTCCTGAGTCTGAGGATGTATGGATACCAAACGTAGAAGTTCTTTCCCAATTTTCTTTAGCAGCTTTTTAATGGAACCGATCGGGTCATCGGTCTCTGCTAAATCAATAAAAAAAGGGTCCACAAGGGGGGACTCCTGAGGGACTGCAGGTTGCTTTCCCTCTCTCCGACCACCGGCCCTCTGTGACAACAATAGTATTAGTATTATCAAAATTACTCCAAAACAATGAATAAAATAACATTAAAAAAAATAACATTTTGCTTCTATCTAGTTTGCACAATTACAATGAGTTTTACCTGCTCATGTGTAGATGAGCTAGGAATATCGTCACCATCACCTTCGGGCGGTTGCTCCATATTGTGCCCCTGTGTCAAAGATCAAGTATAAAAATGTTAGCCAAAAATTTAATAACTAAATGGTATGTTGGAGTCATTGATTAGAAGTTGGTTTAATAGTATGTACCACCCCCATGATAGTAGCCTCGTTTGTAGTTGAAACTTGTAGCTTTTAAATAGATAATGAATAAACTATGTAACCATTTAAGACAAATATATTTCTATCAAGAAATGAATATTAAATACATTAAGGATTGATGGCATACCTTTAAATTTCATCATCATCATCCTCATCATCATCATCATCATCATCATCATCATCATCATCATCCTCATCATCATCGTCATCATCATCGTCGTCATCGTCATCGTTGTCATCATTGTCATCATCATCAACATCTTCATCATCAACATCAACATCATCTTCATCATCATCATCAGTAGCAGCATCATCGTCATCATCTTCTTCTTCTTCTTCATGAAAATTTGTCTCAGGAACATCATCCAATAATTGTCGATCGTGATCATCATCTACATCATCTTCTACTTCTTCGGTATCTTCTTCTTCCATCGCATTATACTTTATCGGCCTTCCTCTCGGTTCATGTCTAACAACAAATGACCAACCCAGTTTATGTGAAACCTCTGAGTAAAATACCTGCTCACATTGGCTTGGAAGAACATAGGGCTCATCCCCAACTAGCTCAAACGACCTTGTATTAACCATTGTAAATCCATTATCATGTTCAATAACAGTTCTATTAGGATCATTTGGATTAAGTTGTAGCCTATACCATTTGACAATGAAGAGTACTAATTTGAAGGAACTAAAGTCGCACTCAAGTATATCATCCAAAATGCCATAGTATTGATTTTTAGACTCTTGAGGATCTAAGTCATTTCTAGATGAAATATTAGTCACTTGAAAGACTGCAGTTATTCCAGAATCACAAGTTTTCTTCGTGTCATCCAACACTTTGACGCAAAATTTTTGACCATTACAGAACATACCCTTGTGGTGTTTAACCTGCAATAATATGTGAAACATGTCAAAATTATTATATCGTGAGTTGATAAACATACGGGTGATTAATAATTTTGTACGTACCTGGAAATCTCTTAAACCATATGCTAAATCTATTTCCCTTTGCATAACATTAGAATCTCCATTACGATGAGCTTCTTTAACCAATGAAGATACACCTTCCCATGTTAATGTGTGACCAGAATGTTGACATCGTTCAATCCATACCGTCATCCAATCAAGATTGTTTGCAATATACAAATGTAGTGCATCCCACTCTCGAGCAACTGTACAAAAAAAAAATAGACGACTTACAACCGATTTATTTTGAAGATTAAGAAATAATTTATTACAATAACATCTTATAATTTATTACCTGTCACTTTCCTCAATCTACCTTTCCCCATCAAGTACTCCCCTTTGAATTTTTTAAAAGGGTCGAGATCCCAAATGCGATCTACATGGATATTTGAAGCAAACTTAGGAAGATATTCAGTAATGTACACCATAGTCTGGTATACCATGTATCCCTCTACCATAGAACCCTCAGGATGTGCTCTTTGTTGAACCAAAGCCTTCAAAGATTTCAAGTGCCTCTCAACCATCCACATTGACCTAGTGTGTGCAGGTCCACACAATTCAATCTCCTCAACTTGGTGTATGAGGTAGTGTTCTTGTGCATTGAAAAAAGTTGGAGGTAGACACTTTTGCATTTCACACAGTAAATGAGGAATTCTTCTATTCCAATAGTTTATATCTTCTTTATGGATTTCTTTAGATGACAACCACCTACATTAAGAGATTCAAGTCACAAAAAATATATAAATACGAGACTTTACAAAATAATATACAATAGATTACATAGCAAGAAAAACAAATCGCGAATATAATAAATATATACAACAAATTGAACAGATATTACTGCTTACCTCATGTATTTTCCAAGATCATATATCACTTGTTTGATGTTATTGTTGAAGTGCTCTGGGAGAGATAGAGGTAGCACGTACTGCAGTAATTATAAACCAATCATTTTATTATTTTCTAAAATAACATAATGAATAGTACACGTAGTTTATGAATATATTGTAAATACAGAAGAACATAACTTACCTTGATGAAAGTATGCCAATCATGTGTTTTGAGCCCTGGCCCAAATTCACTTTTCTTTGATATGAGATTGCTTATGTTCCCAGCAAATCCTGTGGGAAATCGAATTTTTCGTATGACTTCTTTTATGGCATCACTTTGCTGCTCCGTTAATAACCAAGGAAGGGCACTTATATTAATCTGATCTCTATTGCTATTTGAGTGAATGAAATTCTTCAGTGCATGATTGGATTCATGAATGTCATTACAAATTTTGACAATTTTTTCTTTGTCATGCCTTCCATCCAGTATTTTCCACAATGTCTCTGTTATATTCTTTCCAACATGCATAAGATCAAACAAATGCACAATTTGTAGGTCCTCGTAGTAGGGCAAGCTACTAAATTGTCTGGGATAGCTTTTTAGTCCCTTTGGAAGGTTGTCAGTAGTGCCTTGACGACCTTCACGATCATCAATTACATAATTAGTAAACAAAAATCACAATAGAAATATATAAATTACAAACATAAACCATTAAGTGGAATGACATTACCTCGACGATTAATTCTATTATATTCCAACTTCCATAGGCGAGGTGTCATTCTTCGTGGCTTTGATGTAGTCTCTTCTTTCCCATTGAAAAGATGTTTTTCCATACTTCAATACTTATGATTCCTGTGGAGGAAGTGTCTGTACTCATCAAACACATGCTTTCCTAAACTTTTTGAATGACGAGATTTCATCTTTGGACCACAAACTGGACATGCAAATTTTCCCTTTGTTTGAAGACCTACAAGATAATGATATAATTGGATTATTAAATATGTTGATTTTTATAATTAGAATTATCATGCGCAACTTGAATTCACTATAACATACCACAAAAATGTGTTAGCCCTGGGGCATCATGTATTGTCCATACAAGTATTGCATGGAATTGAAATTGTCTTTGTCCTATTGGTCTAGACATGTCATACATAGTGACACCATTCCATAACTCCACCAACTCATCAATAAGAGGCTCAATATATACATTCATATCTTTAACTTGATATTTACCTACTTGAATGAACAGTAACATTACATAATTATTGTGACCATTTTACTGTAAGATTTGTAAGTACATGTAAATTAATAACTATCAAATGATAAAATACCTGGAACAATCATTGCCAACATAATGTGCTCCCTTTTTATTGACATCCACGGAGGAATGTTATTGTTGATAACAAAAACAGGCCACACCGAGCAAACAGATCTCATCTCTCCAAATGGATTGACACCATTCGCTGCCAATGAAAGCTTGAGATTACGAGGTTCTTCTTTGAAGTGTTGCCACTTTTCCTCTATGTGCATAAATGCCGAACCATCTGCAGGGATTCGAATAATGTCATCTTGACTTCTATTGCGTGCATGGTAATCCATAAATTGTGCCAAGCTAGTACACCTAAATAATTGTCGCATCCGTGGAATAATGGGGATGTAACGAAGAACCTTGTGAGGCACCTTTTTTGTTATTCGATCTGTTCGATATCTACTCGTATGACATACAGGGCATTGTGTTGCAAATTCATGTTCTTTATAATATATAATATGATCATTGGGACAAGCATGTATTGCTTGATACTCCATTCCAATATCTTTCATAATAGCAGATAATTCTTGATATGAGCGAGGTAGAATATTTGATGGTGGTAACAAAAACTCGCCTATCAATCTACAGCAAAAAATATAAGTTGTTAATATAAACAATATTAGTGGTACATTATTCACCCTTTGTTAACTATAAAGACATATATGACATACCTTAACATACGTGACATTGTTATGTTGGATAAACCATTCATAACCTTCAAGTTCAACAACAACAATACAGCAGAGAGAAGAGTTGTTTGGGAGTCTTTGTATAGGGGCTCGTATGCCTTCTCAAGTAGAGGTACATCGAGGCTATCATCATCATCATGATCAGATCCGCTTGGACTAAATGTGTCATGGATCAATGTATTTATACCATCATCTTCAATTGTGTTTTCTGGCGCATGATCATCATCTTCCATGGGATCATTATCTTCACCTTGGATATTCGCACCCCCATGTTCCTCCATATCATGTACTTCCCTAGGGAGATCAACCTATATAAAATTGATTAACATAAATAAACCATGATCTTCAACTCATCATCAAGTGATTTCATATGTATATAAATTGTTAAAATGATATAATGAACAACTTACCAGTGGATGATAGTCATGCCCCCCTTCAATGTGACCATTCTCCCTACAATGTCTCTTAACTGTTTTGATTAGCAGTCTTCTACGGTTTAAGCCCTTACAAATTTTGCAGGGACAATAACATTTTCCATCACCTTTTCTTTTCAAGTTAGACCACAATCTAGCGATTGTCTCCCTATTTTGTTCTTCACTTATATTATCTGACATGATCGTTCTTCGCAGGAAGCAAAAATTTGGCTATGAAAACTTCGGTCTACAACTTTCAGTGACTAAGCAAAATTGTCAAAAGTACACAAATCTTCTTAGACCTAGTTAAATCCTTTAATATTTTAAAAGTCTAGTTAAAATATACATTAGATTAAAAAATATACAATTTTCATGCCTGAGCGCGCGGCTACGACTAGTGCAATGGTCTTCTTGCTTAGCTCTAGAAGCTCTCTAGCAATCAAAACATATAAGCTACAAGGCCTAACAGCAATTTCAAAACATATAAGCTACAAGGCAAGACATATTACATGACATGGAAAAAGGATTAAAATATACATTAGATTAAAATATATACAATTTTCAAACCTGAGCGCGCGGCTATAACTCATGCAATGGTCTTCTTGCTTAGCTCTAGAAGCTCTCCAGCAATCAAAACATATAAGCTATTAGAATTCATTAACTTTCTGTAATTGGAAAACTCTATTTGATATTAGACCGTAAACTACTACTATTCTCTCCATAAGAACTAAGTACAAAATTCTTTCAAGTTCACATCCATGATTCCCTTTAGATTAAAATATACAGCAAAAATAAGCTAAAAATCTAGTTAAAATATACATTAGATTAAAAAATATACAATTTTCAAACCTGAGCGCGCGGCTATAACTCGTGCAATGGTCTTCTTGCTTAGCTTTAGAAGCTCTCCAGCAATCAAAACATATAAGCTACAAGGCCTAATAGCAATTTCAAAACAAGGGTCATCAAAAGAACCAAAAATAATGTGTGCAAACAATACCTTGTGAAGTGGTATAGACAATTAGAAGATGCTACTATGTGCTAGGGAACTTCTTAGAACTGTTGGTATATTCTTACAACTTGTTACACCTGGGATATTCTTCTCTGTAGATGCTACTGTGTGCCGTGGTCCAAACGGGCCCATAAATGTGGTTGAATAGCAATACATTCAAGTGGCAATTACACAAGGGATAGTCACTGTGAGATATCCTCATGTGTGACTGTCCTTGTCACAAATGAGGACATCTCACAGTGACTGTCCCTTGTGTAATTGCCACTTGAATGAGGTCAGTCACTGTAAAGAAAACATGATAATGTACACATACAATGAGTGTACATTATCATGTTGTCTTTACAGTGGCTGCCCTCATGTTGTATATTCTTCTCTGTAGATGCTACTACGTGCTAGGGAACTTCTTAGAACTGTTGGTATATTCTTACAACTTGTTACACCTGGGATATTCTTCTCTGTAGATGCTATTGTGTGTCGTGGTCCAAACGGGCCCATAAATGTGGTTGAATAGCAATACATTCAAGTGGCAATTACACAAGGGACAGTCACTGTGAGATGTCCTCATGTGTGACTGTCCTTGTCACAAATGAGGACATCTCACAGTGACTGTCCCTTGTGTAATTAAGTATTGTGGGGAAGCATTCTAAATAACCAAAGCCGCTAACAATAAATTCAACACAGATATGTCCTCATTTTTGGGTATTTTAGCTCTCTAACAGCTGAATACCAGATTAAATAATAATGACAAAAGAAAAATAAACCCAACGTACTCAGAAATTGTAGCTGTGATTTTGCGGAGGGAATCTCTCTCGGCGCTGTTGAAAACACAAATGACAACCCGCTTGATTTCGCAGAGGGAATCTCTCTCGGTGCTGTTCAAAACACAAATGACAACCCGCTTTGTTCAAAACACAAATGATAACCCTCTTGATTTCGCGGAGGGAATCTCTCTCGGCGCTGTTGAAAACATAAATGACAACGTTCCTTTTTTTTTTTGCACTTATATCCCGACCAACATAAGGTCCATTTGTAATACAACATGATAATGTACACTTACAGTGAGTGTACATTATCATGTTGTCCTTAGAGTGACTATCCTCATTTGTTGAAGAAGAAAAGCATTAATGTGGCTGAATAGCAATACATTCAAGTGGCAATTACACAAGGGACAGTCACTATGAGATGTCCTCATTTGTGACTGTCCTTACAGTGAGTGTACATTATCATGGTGTCTTTAGAGTGACTGTCCTCATTTGTTGAAGAAGAAAAGCATTAATGTGGTTCAATAGCAATACATTCAAGTGGCAATTACACAAGGGACAATCACTGTGAGATGTCCTCATGTGTGACTGTCCTTGTCACAAATGAGGACATCTCACAATGATTGTCCCTTGTGTAATTCAAGTGGCAATTACACAAGGGACAGTCACTGTGAGATGTCCTCATTTGTGACTGTCCTTACAATGAGTGTACATTATCATGTTGTCTTTAGAGTGACTGTCCTCATTTTTTGAAGAAGAAAAGCATTAATGTGGTTCAATAGCAATACATTCAAGTGGCAATTACACAAGGGACAATGTCATGAGCCGTGACATATTGAACTTAGTATAATAATAAAATGATTAGATGATATATAATAATCTATTATTAACGGTATATAACAATAATATATAATTATTATCAAAAGATAATAATAATATATAGTTAGCATAATAAGTAATATGTTAATTAAATAATATTAAAATATTAATAAATAATATAATTATGATTATAATTATAATATAAATTAATAATAAATAATTATTAATAAATTATATATATTATATTATAATAATATATTAAGTAATAATATTAAATCAATTATTGATATAATAATTTTAATATATAAATAATATTAATAAACCTCTCAATATAAAACAATATGTTATCACTATAATAATATTTATTATAATATTATTAATATTACTAACATCATTAATTATAATATTTAATAATAACAATAACATTAATAATAATAATAATAATAATAACGTTTAAAGCAATATCTAATATCTGTAATCGATATACATCTACATTAAACATCTGCATTATCTATCACGATGAGGAATGAAGAAGTGATACAACAATCACTAGTCATTACACATCGATACCATGAGAGGATGATTAATGAACCAAATACTATGAAGTCAAGATCAACATGATATGAATAAGGGATAGGTCGCTATGTGTTTCAGAAGATGTATTGATAAGCAAGAAGGATAACCATTCATATATTATAAATAATCATTAATTGCACAAGTTTAGACAATGACATATCCGATAAAGCAATATCAAACATGAAGACCCGCTAGCAAATATGCACCATCACTTCCTATGTTATCATGACAATAACATAAACTAGATTGAATTCTACTATCTATATCAATAGACACCACATAGGAGGATATCGACTAAAGGATTGAAATATTATCGATTGTCTGAGATAAACCACATCTTGTAGAAACACAAAAGCATTAGTGATTATATCACAAGCTATTGATGAATGAGGCATCAGTCATGGATAATAAGTACAATGTATCCTTAAGTATTAACAGGAATGGAAGTCAATTTGAAGATCAAACTCCATTACCAGCAATCAACCAATAAATGGACAATTATCAGAAAATGATATCGACTTATATCAGAGTAGAAAGATTGGATATAATCATAACAATATGGGATAAGGCAAGAGTTAATATCGATTGACTAAATACTAATGATAGTTAGACCAAACTAATACAAACACAATGGATGTTAACTACTGGTTGCACTACCAATTAGGGAAGATTACCTTCATAAAAAGATTTGATATTGAGTCAATCTGGGAGTTATCTATGATCAGAAAATAATGAAATAATATTATGTGAACTGTCGGATTATGGAAAGGTGTGATTAACAAAGGGACATGGAGGAAGAAACAAGACATGTCTCATTCATAGCATCTCTTCATTTGTTAAAGACAATATAAGAATGCATTCTCGTCAGTCACTCAAGGCATCATTAGAACTTTATATACTTATCCATATTTGGATATACTCAATAGAGCATCTGCCTTTGGCAGTTTGGTTTCAAGTTTATCATTGCAGATCAGAGACAACACCATGATTGCACAGATAGAAAGGATAGTCAGAAACAGCATCAATATTTGAAGTTGCAAGCATGTAATTCAGAATCTGAAATAGCAACATATCACTCATAGCGATATTACACATTTGCATAATTACATCATCATATCAGACACAGCAAATACATTGCTGTAAGCAATACTTATTGATTGTATATCGATATTGTTTATATCAGACATAGCATCATTATACTATCACTATAAGTGATAGGAAACATCATATTCATAGCATATTTCATATCATTATATCCGACAGTGCTATTAAACATATTGGTATCAATATCATCTTGCACACATATTGTGATTGAATCTGAAATAGCGGTTGATATCTTAAGTAACCTCCATTACTTAGTTTAATTGTAAGTATCTGATAGAGTAAGTCTGAGAAGTGGAGTAATTGTTCCTGTTTTCCAAGTTAGCCAAAAAGGGGACATTACAGACAATCACTGTGAGATGTCCTCATGTGTGACTGTCCTTGTCACAAATGAGGACATCTCACAATGACTGTCCCTTGTGTAATTCAAGCGGCAATTACACAAGGGACAGTCACTGTGAGATGTCCTCATTTGTGACTGCCCTTACAGTGAGTGTACATTATCATGTTGTCTTTAGAGTGACTATCCTCATTTGTTGAAGAAGAAAAGCATTAATGTGGTTCAATAGCAATACATTCAAGTGACAATTACACAAGGGACAATCACTGTGAGATGTCCTCATGTGTGACTATCCTTGTCACAAATGAGGACATCTCACAATGACTGTCCCTTATGTAATTCAAGTGAAAATTACACAAGGGACAGTCACTGTGAGATGTCCTCATTTGTGACTATCCTTACAGTGAGTGTACATTATCATGTTGTCTTTACAGTGACTGTCCTCATTTGTTGAAGAAGAAAAGCATTAATGTGGTTCAATAGCAATACATTCAAGTGGCAATTACACAAGGGAAAATCACTATGAGATGTCCTCATGTGTGACTGTCCTTGTCACAAATGAGGACATCTCATAATGACTATCCCTTGTGTAATTCAAGCAGCAATTACACAAGGGACAGTCACTGTGAGATGTCCTCATTTGTGACTATCCTTACAGTGAGTGTACATTATCATGTTGTCTTTAGAGTGACTGTCCTCATTTGTTGAAGAATAAAAGCATTAATGTGGTTCAATAGCAATACATTCAAGCGGCAATTACACAAGGGACAGTCACTGTGAGATGTCCTCATTTGTGACTGTCCTTACAGTGAGTGTACATTATCATGTTGTCTTTAGAGTGACTATCCTCATTTGTTGAAGAAGAAAAGCATTAATGTGGTTCAATAGCAATACATTCAAGTGGCAATTACACAAGGGACAATCGATCACTGTGAGATGTCCTCATGTGTGACCTTTGTGAAGGCAAGTGCCAATTTGTACCCAAGTTACCAATATTGTGGCAAAAGTGGGAATGAAGCATTTAGGGGTCAAATTGGGAAAAGAAGTGTAGAAGTGGCCTATGTGAGGTCTAAATAGCCTAACTAAGTCATGGTTAGGGTCTTATGGTGTTTGAACAATAAGTTTTGAACCAAAATCCCAAAGGTTGTAACAAGTTGTCAATGTTGTCATTCACAACATTGACAACATTTGTGCAAGGGAGCATTTTCGAGTAAGATGGTTATGTAACTATATGAAACCATTGAATTAGGAATCAGATCAACTATAAGAGGCCTCCATCAACCTGTGCAAAAGGTTGGGGGGAAAAAAATTTGGAATTAAGAAGATTTGTAGAGTAACACGGTTTTAGTGAATTCTTGAGTTTTTTTGTTTCTTTGTTTTCAGTTGATTAATGGATTAGATAGCTCGCAGTGTCTATTGGAAAAGTTAGTACAAGTTGTTTTTTTATTCTGTGTTGTGTTTTTTTTGAGTTTTGAAGAATTCCAACTAGTTTGTTAATTATTTTGTTAAGTACCCTATCATTGGTTTGAACCAGGCAGGTTGAACAAATGGAGTCTTAGCTCATCATTCCATTGTCAATTTTGTATGGGCTCTTGGAATGGGTGAGGAGACTCCATGTACTATATGTTTGGAAGGAGGGGCCCTGGGAAGCTCATTTTCTATGTTTGCAATGATGTCCTAGGTGAGTCAGTTGAGCACAGTTAGGGATGACAAATCATTACAAGAAGATTACAACAAGTTGAATGCATTGGTTGCTTCAACTAAAATCTCATGGAGAGTTAGACACACATCTAAAGAAGCCCCAAGTCAAATTAGAAGATTGGGTGAGTTTCTTTGGCTGCTAAGAAAACAAACTCTTAGTCAGACTATCCAAGTTGTGTCAAAATACTTGTTTTCAGGCATGGCTGTAGCAGTTGGTGTACAAAAAATCTAGGAGGAGAAGACCTTAGATATCTTGGAGTTCTCAATAAAGGGCATCTGAATCCTAAGCCCTTTAGGTGGCTTAATATAAACAAAAAGGCTTGACAAAGGCCTAATTGCTAGCAGCCTATTTTTGGGTGCAATTGGCATGGTTTGATGAACCAGATTGAAGTACTGATGAAAAGTATAGGTGAAGGAGTAATATTGAAACCAATAGAGGTCCTAGTGGCAAGCCTCTCCATGGAGTAAAGTTCTAGTTGAATGTGTTTCAATTTGTGAAGACAAGACTAGGAGTGTCCTAGTAGCTAGATTGGTATTGAGCAGAGTTCGTTGTATTTCTTGTTGGTGTGCACTAGTTGAAGGAGTGGGATCTTGGGTAGAGATACCTAAAGAGTGTAGGGATAGTTAAGTACCCTATAAAGTCAAAACATTGGCCTAAAGAGACCCTAGTGAAGGATAGGGAGTGAGCAAGACAAAGTGTTACATCAATTAACAAGATCATTTTTTGGTAATTGTGTACATTATCATGTTGTCTTTACAGTGACTGTCCTCATTTGTTGAAGAAGAAAAGAATTAATGTGGTTCAATAGAAATACATTCAAGTGGAAATTACACAAGGGAATATCACTATGAGATGTCCTAAGTGTGACTGTCCTTGTCACAAATGAGGACATCTCACAGTGACTGTCCCTTGTGTAATTGCCACTTGAATGAGGACACTCACTGTAAAGACAACATGATAATGTACACAAGTACTGTGAAGGTAGTCGCAAGTTAGGGCTGTTTCATTGCATACCCGAAACAATGAAGACATTACAGTCCACAAAATGTTTGTGCTTGAAAGATGAATAAATAAAATTAAACTTCTAAATAACCAAAGCCGCTAACAATAAATTCAACACAGATATGTCCTCATTTCTGGGTATTTTAGCTCTCTAACAGCTGAATACTAGATTACATAATAATGACAAAAGAAAAATAAACCCAACATACTCAGAAATTGTAGCTGTCATTTCACGGAGGGAATCTCTCTCGGCGCTGTTGAAAACACAAATGACAACGTTCTTGTTTTTTTTGCCCTTATATCCCGATGTGATTTCGCGGAGGGTTACGGTGCTGTTGAAAACACAAATGACAACGTTCCTTTTTTTTTTGGCCCTTATATCCCGACAACATCGCAATTGCAAGTTAGGGCTGTTTCACTACATACCCGAAACAATGAAGACGTTACGGTCCACAAAACATTTGTGCTTGAAAGATGAACAAATAAAATTAAACTTCTAAATAACCAAAGCCGCTAACAATAAATTCAACATAGATATGTCCTCATTTCTGGGTATTTTAGCTCTCTAACAGCTGAATACCAGATTACATAATAATGACAAAAGAAAAATAAACCCAACGTACTCAGAAATTGTAGCTGTGATTTCACGGAGGGTTACGGCGTTGTTGAAAACACAAATGACAACGTTCTTGTTTTTTTTTCCCTTATATCCTGATGTGATTTCGCGGAGGGTTACGGCGCTGTTGAAAACACAAATGACAACGTTCTTGTTTTTTTTGCCCTTATATCCTGATGTGATTTTGCGGAGGGTTACGGCGCTGTTGAAAACACAAATGACAATGTTCCTTTTTAATTTTGCGCTTATATCCCAACAACATCGCAATTGCGACAGTGCCAAATGTATTGTCATCGCAAATTGTGACGGTGTCGGGCTATATTTGAAAAAAAAAAGCCAAAACCGCATGACATTTGCCTGCCGTCGCAATTTCACCCCAAATGTATTAGTGCAATGATGTGTATCAAACAAAAGATGAGAAACTCATTCCATACAAGCACATGGTAGATGATTTAAAGAAGTACTTCATTATAGTCACATTTGAATAGATTCCTAGAATGGAGAACAAGGTTGTTGATGCTATGGAAATGCTATCATCTTTACTATAGCAACCTGAACATGAGCTATGCTATGAGTTCTTGGTGGAAGCACTATCATTCCCCACCTATGATTGTTTGGAAACCCACATGATCTGCAATTTTATTGGTCATGATTCCTCTCGCTACAAAAATATATACTCCTACCTTCAAGACCAAATCATTCCCCATACCTTTAACTGTCATGAAAAATGTTACCTTATCTGAAATGCATCACAGTATGTCATCATTGGTAATGATTTATACAAACAAATTCTGGATGGTACACATCTTAGGTATTTAGAATGTGAAGAGTCACAATGCACATTAGAGGAAGTCCATGAAGGTATTTGTGGATCACATTCCAATGGTTTAACACTAGCTCAAAAACTCATTAGGGTAGGGTACTATTGACCAGACATGGAAAGAGAGGCCGTAAAATATGCTAAGAATTGTTAGAAATATCAGGTCCATGGAAACTTGATTCATGCACCAGGGAGAGATTTGATTCCCTTTACAACACAATGGTCTTTTCAAAAATGGGTGTTTGATCTCATAGGGGCTATTTATCCACATTCATCAAATGGTCATACCCATATCATCACAACTACAAATTACTTCACAAAATAGGTGGAGGTGGTTCCTTTGACACAGGCCATTGGCAAACAAATCTCTATGTTCATTTTGAATTAAATTATTTGTCGGTATGGTATACCACACTCCATCATCATAGATAATGGAGGCCAATTCAAAAACAAGGACCTAGACTCATTATGCTCTAAATTCAAGATCACTCAACATTGGTCATCCATTTACTATCCACAAGGGAATGGACAAGTTGAAGCATCCAACAAGAATTTATTAAAAATTCTACACCGAACAGTTAACAAGACAAGAAGAGACTGGCACCTGATGATAAATCCAACTCTTTGGGCTTACAAAACAAGTATCAGAATGTCCAATGGGGCTACTCCTTTCACTTTAGTATATGGGGCTGAAGCGGTATTGTCTATTGAGGTTGAAATCCCATCACTACAAATCAAAATGCAAGGTCTAGTAACTGATGATGATTATAGAGTGTCTAGGTTACAAGAGCTTGAACTACTAGATGAGCATAGACAAATTGCATATGATCATATCAGAGTATATAAAAAATGAATGTTTAGAGGCTAAAACAATAAAGTTAGACATAGAGAATTTTAGGTTGGCAATCTAGTCTTGAGAGAGAATACTAAAAATCAATCCCATCGAGAATGCAAGGGGAAGTTTGAATCCAACTAGTTGGGTCCCTTTGTTATCACTGCTACTTTTGGCTCTAGAGCCTGTCAACTCTCAACGATTGAAGGAGAAAAACTCCAAGAACCAATCAACATTCTCCATCTGAAAAAATTCTACGCCTAATACATTCAGTCTGTGAAAATGTCCTAAAAAATTATAAAAATAAAAAAAAGTCCTGAAAAAATAATCATCATAGTGAAAACCTAGCAATAGGTGCCTTGATCGTTCACAAAAAAAATCAAAAATGAAAAAAAAAAAAAATTTTGAAAAGATGAAAAATACAAAAAAAAAAGAAGAAAAAGTAAAAGTGCTTTGGTGAAAACCTGGTAAACAAGCACCTTGGTAGAAAAAAAAAATCTCCGCCAAGATGGTGAAAACCCAGCAAACGGGTGCCACTTGTATCAAAATGCTCCATCTATCAGTGCAATCTTGGTATTTCCCAGCTTTTGGTACTGCTTTAGTTTGTACATATCTCTTTGTTTTCTTTTGCATCCTATTTTCAATAAAGTCAGTCTATGCACCAAATAAGAAAACCATCTGCATCCTATCAATGTTTCAAACTTGGGGGCAACCAATGTCTTATCCTACAATATTTAGCATACCTCAGATGAGTCATATCCAGTCAAGGTCCTTTAAAGCTATGTTCAAGTTAGTTTGTTTGTCTCCCTACCAGAAAAGGATTTTGCACACAAACAAACTACAACAACAAACAAAAACAATCTTTGTGACATGCTTTAATCTTCTTGTATGCTAACTGATTCACATTAAGATTTTTTTTCATATTATGTTCTCTTGAGCTCATCGATGATGGCCTTTCATAGGATTCAGAGAGTAATGACTGGGAACATAATCTTTTCTTTGTCTTTTGTTTGTAAGTGAAAATCCAATAACCCTACAAATTCTAGATTGAATTGGTATCCACTATAAGTGCCTCCATCATGAATTGGATGGCCATGTGTACCTCAACCATTGATACCTAGAAGCTTCAAGGAAGTCTAATCTAGCTTTGTCTTTTTGAGTGATTTCTTATTCCTATTGTGAAAATGCAACATTACCCAAGGATGTAAATGATAAAGGGTCGTTGTGGATAATTCACATTGGAACCAGAATGATCTTGCCACTACTTGGTGTGTTTGTACACAAGGCGTATTTAGGTCATCACAAAATTTATGTTCTGATGCTTATACAAATTGCTAAATCAAAATGGACATGATATTCAGGTCATCCTAGCTTTTGTGCCTTGATGCTTATATCTAAATCTGAAATTTCAAAACTAAAAGTCAAATATTCATACGTTCATGGTTGCCTAACTAGTGGACATTGTATTGACTATTCAGTGTTACCTAAAAATATTCAGTGATGATAAAAACTAACATATGATTAGTGACTACGTCCTAGGTCTTGCATTTCATTTTTATTTTACATTTTACATTTTTGCATCTTTCTCATGATCTGAATAATGAATGATGTTTGATATTCTTCAAAATTGCAATAACAACACATCACAAGGACTGAGCATCATATGAAGGTCCCTAAAACTAATTAGCAAGCGGTCTTCATTCTGGGTTACACATTCATTTTGACAATTGATTGAGCACTTCATATACCTACAACATATCATGTGTATCACTGCATAACATCCCATTTTCATAAACATTTCACATATTCATTGCATACATACATGTGCATCCATAAAAACATAAAAAGAATCATACATTTCATTTATTCATCTACCATCTATCATTACATATTCATACATTCCAAGTAAACATTCATTGCATATCCATACATTCAACAGTGAAAGGGGAAATATTTCATACATTTGCATCACAAGATGAAACATCATAAATCAAGATGACAAGTTCCATGAAGTCAAAACCAATACAAATAATCTCATATATATAACTTTTGATATGTTACAAGCGGTGCACCAAGTCCATATGATAAAAAAAAAGCTTCAATAAGCTATCTGGTACAAAAAGATCTAAATGTCAAAAATGTGGAACACAATGTATCAGCTATCCACCTAGTCCTCAAGATCAGGCGTTGCTCCTTTGGTAGGTGCATTGGGTGGTGGATCAGTACATGGCACTTGGGCTCCCTCTAATGCTAACATATACTATGAATAGGATGTCACTCTCTTCCCAAGAGGTACCACTAAAAAGTAAGTAGACACGTAATATGCAGCATGCCCTATCTAGTGGATCACTTTGGCCTGCAAGCTCCTCACCTCAGCATCTCACTCTATCAATTGTCGATCTTGCTCTTGTACCTAAACCTCTAGAGGTAATATATGTGCCCTCTAATCTTGGAGCTGGTGACATACCCACTTGATAATATCTTGAGGTGTCTACCTTAGTCCAGGATTTGCCTCTGCTGCTACCTCTGCATCCTCCATCACCTCATCGCCACTGACACCCGTGTCAATTCATACCTTACAATGTCAAATCTCTATTCCTAAATCAAAATCTGGTGCATCCTATGCCTCCTCCATGGGCGCATCCTGATGTTCTCCCATTACCTCCTCTACACCTATAGTGCTACCAATCCTGCCTAATGTCCCACCCTCACCCCTACTACACTGATGCTATAAAACTATTATTCTACTTGCTAAAATTGCTCATTGTATGAGAGGTCTCATTTGTCCAAATGGTCTTAGGGGACTAATAATAGCTCTTAGCCTTGGTGGATTAGGCTACATAATAGGGATCTACACCTCCCTAAGCCTCTGTCCTCTTCCCATAGGGGCACCTATAACATCCTCAGCCTCCTCCATTGTCAGAATCAACTCTGTCAGATCGGAGAACTGCCTAATGGGATGCTCCATAAGATATGAAATATATGCATTAGTGACACCTTCATCAGCTACCTAGGTTTGATAATCCCAGTCCCTACTCTAAAGCCCATTATACTCAAGGCTACACACTGCAAAAGACAACCAGGTAGACCATCCCAATCCAATCTCTCACACCTATCGTGTGCATGCCGAGAACTCTTATGGCTCATCCTAGATGATTCCATACTATCTCCAAACCCACATGATTAAAAATCTCTCAATGACATTGGTAGATAGCCCTATCAATATCTGGCTCTGACAAAAATAGCCAAACTAAGTATGAGCTATAGGCCACATCTCCACCTATAAGTATGGTCTCTAGACGACCACTGTCATATCATCTAGCACTCAGTGCCACTACTCTATGCACCCCATCCTAACATGTGTAACAAAACTATAGTACTTGTAGATGAGAGGCTCTTGAGCCTACCTCTCACCGCCACATATGGGCCTACATATAGGGATGTGCTCCCATGCCCAGATCTAGAGAACTATAACTCCTGATGTGAATGTCTTACCCTCATGGTAAACAATTCCATCCATCTCTACAAACATATGGGCTTGTTAGGAATGAATGCTGAATATTTCCTATGGGGGAGTATTCGGAGTCATTCTGTAGCACTTGTATGTTGCATTCATGACTATGGTTTTTATTGATGTCAAAATAGTGATCTACTGGAAATTGGTAGAGAAGCAGACAATGTTTGAATTAGCACATGTGGAGTATTGAAGATCAAGCTATGTAGAGTTAAGGAATTACTCTATATTGTGTCCTAAGATCATGGTCAAGAGCACGTACAAAAATTTAATTATTCATGATAATTATGTGTAATTATGTGGAAGCAGTATTTAGGGAGTGTTCTTGAGAAGCAGCTTGTGGTAACTAGATGATATCTCCTAATCAACATAGAATCTAGGTATGTGAAGTTGTATAGTTGATCAAGACATTATGATAGTTACATGGACGTGACAGCATGGTTAGAGGTCACACAAGTGAATATTTATTTTGTTTGGAAGCTGACAATTTTATGTAATTGTGAAATATTGTGTAATGTGTGAGGGTTTATATTTTGTAATTGGTTAAGCCTTGTTGGCCGACTCATTTGTAATTATATGAGTTTTGTATAAAGAAAGGTTTATTTTCATTTATTTTAGTAAGAGTATGTGTAAGTAATTGTGGAATTGAGCAACATATGTTGTAAGAGGATATGGAAATTGCAGAGATCTGCTATTGAGATCTGGTGAAGCAGTTGGTGTGGTTTGCCATAGACAGAGGAGAAAAGATAAGTTGTTGAGATCAGTAATTATTTGGTATTATTATGTTTGAGTAATATAGAGATCATTTGGATAGCGTGTTCAGTGATCTTTCCCTTGAATTTTTTTGGACAATGGGTCCTTTTGTCTTCCATAACTCCTAATCGGGTTAGAATCTTTTAACAGGGATTCAAAGTCTCCTAACAGGGACTCATATGTACTGAATGTATTTAGTAAGGCTCTTAATAGAGTATATTCTCTCACAAGGAATTTTCATATTGGTACATCTTTTGTGGGCATCATTCCCACCAGGGTTTACTCTCTGATCAAGAGGTTCCCTAGTCAACATGTCTTGTGTTATTGTGTTGTTGTGTATGTTTATCTTTCTATGGTTGTTACTTATATTGATTACATGGTTGAAATATGTTAATGGTGATAAAAGTTGTACTAATCTAATAACTGATTCAACCCCCCCCCCTCTCAGCTATCTTGGTGGACTTTACTTTCTAAAAATTGGTGTCAGAGTAACAAGTCCTTGAAGGAAATGTTTAACAACTTAAGGAGATACATGGTGAATCATTTCAGGAAATAAAGCCCTAAGTTTGATGGAGTAAACTATGACAGCTAGAAATAAAAGATGAAGACACATTTGCTATGTTTAGGACCAAGGTACTGGTTAATCATAAAGAATGAGAAGACTATCACTAAAGAAGACAAAATTGAAGAATGTACTAATGAGGAAAGAGATATGTTCATGTGTAACATACTTGCTAGAGAAGCACTCTTGTCAGCCCTTCCAAAGAATGAATACAGTCAGGTAAAACACCTAAGGACATCTCATGAAATTTGGTTAGCTTTACAATATACTTTTGAAGGTGATGTACATGAAAAGAGAGTCAGATTACATAATTGGATATGTTCATTTGAAGATATAAGAATGATGTAAGATGAATCTGTTAGAAGTTATATTGGTAGAATGTCAAAGATTGTTGCAAGTATCAAATCTTGTGAAGGAAATAAGACTGAGAATGAAGTGATATGGAAGATTATAAAGACATTAACTCTTGTATTTAAGCATACAGTGCATATGATTGAACAAGTTATACCTTGTACTAAGAACTTTACCAGAGAAAATCTTCTTGGAAGACTAGAAGCAGCAAAGATAAGCTTGAGACAGTCAGGAGATCTACCTATAATTGAGATAGCATTCAGTGCACTTAGTGTTCACCCTACCTTGTCAAGAAGCATTAGTGTGAGTGGAGACTATGCTAGTGGTAGAAGATCTAAGACCAAAGAAGATAGAAATATTGAGGAAGGAATTGCCTTGCTTGTGAAAAGAGAATCTAAAGGTAAGAAAATCTTTAAATGTTGGATTTGTCAAGAATATGGTCATTTTGCTTCTAAATGTCCTAAGAGAGTAAAGAAATATAAGAAGAAATTTAAACCTAGAAGATCTAAAGAATGCTAATATGCTAATGATGAAGAATTTGAGGCTAGTATTGAGAAATCCCTAAGTGGAAGTGATAATGAGAATGATGATATAGGATTTGTAGAAATAAAAGTAAACTCTGAAACTAAAGTTAGAGAAGAAAAGGCTTTAGTTTCCCAAGTAAAAAAGAGATCTGATTAGATTATAGATATTGGTTGTTCACATCATATGACTGGTGACATGAAGAAGTTTATAAAGTTTAACAATTATGATGGAGAAATTGTTAGAGTTGGAAACAATGCACCTTGCTTGATAAAAGGAATAGGATCTATTACTCTTGATGGAAAGACTAACACCGATGATGTTTAATTTGTGGATGGATTGAAACATAACATTTTGAGTGTTGGACAGTTAGTTGATAAGGGATATCAAGTTTGGTTTACTGAGAAAACTTGTGTGATCAAGGATAAGGATAGTAATTTTATCGAAACTGGATCAAGAACCAAAGGTAATGTATTTTAGTTGAACCCTGCAGAGATGACATGTTTGATTACTAAAATTGATGATAGTTGGTTATGGCACATAAGGTTTTTTTAATATAAACTTTGATAACATTGTGAAAGTAAGTACTACACTTGCAGTAAGAGACTTGCCTAAGATTATGAAACCTACTAACATGATTTGCAAAGAATGTGTGATGCCTAAGCAGAAGAGAAGTTCATTTAGGAGTAAGAATTTTACATCAGTAGAGAAGTTGGAAATTGTTCATGCATATTTGAGTGGTCCCACAAGGACTAGAGGATTCTATGGTGAAAGTTATTTTATGATTCTTGTTGATGATTTTACAAGAATGATGTGGATTGCATTTCTTAAAGAAAAGTCTGAAGCATTTGATAAGTTTAAAGTAATTAAGAACAAAGTTGAGAATGAATTTGGAATGAAGATTAAATGTTTAAGATTAGATAGAGGTGGAGAATTTGCATCAAAGGAATTTAACACTTTTTGTGAAGTGAATGGTATTAAGAGACAGTATTCAACCCCTAGAACACCTAAAAAAAATGGTATTACAGAAAGAAGGAACAAATTAGTAACTTAAGCAGAAAGAGCTATGTTATTTGAGAATGATTTGGTGAAGACATTCTAGAGATAATTAGTAAATACAGTAGTATATACAATGAACAGAGTACAAATCATAGCAGACACAAACAAGACAACTTATGAATTATGGTTTGGACATGCACCATCAGTTAAGTATTTTAGAATTTTTGGAAGTAAGTGTTATATTAAGAGAGATGATGACATTGGAAAGTTTGATCCTAGAAGTGATGAAGGTATATTTCTTGGTTATTCATTGAAAAGAAAATCTTATAGATGTTTCAATAAAAGAACTAAAACTATTGTTGAGAGTGCAAATGTTAAAGTGGATAAAAAGATCAAAATTCAGGGAAGAATGCTTGATTATGAATCAGATGAAGGAATTCATCCTAGAATTGATCAAGAAAATGTTGAATTATTTTATGAAACTAACAGTGATTTGCAGAATGAGAGTCACATTGAGGAAATAAGAGAAGAACCTAGAGCAGAATATGGAATTGAAACAAGAACTGAGACAATGACACCTAATAGGAATCTAGCAAGAAATCATCATGTTGACCAGATTATTGGGAGCATAGAAAAAGGAGTTCTAACATGGAATAAGGTACAAGAAGAACTATGTTTAATTTCTCAAATTGAACCTAAATCTACTGATGAAGCTTGTAAAGATGAAAATTGGATTAAAGAAATGAAGGAAGAACTAGATCAAATTGAAAAGAACAAGACTTGGGAATTGGTCCCTAGACCTAAAGATAAGAATGTTATAGGAACTAAATGGCTATTCAGGAACAAGATGAATGAACAAGGAGAATTTGTAAGGAACAAAGCAAGACTGGTATGTAAAGGATACTCACAGCAAGAAGGAATTGCTTATGAAGAGACTTTTGCAAATTTTGCAAGAATTGAGGTGGTAAGAATGTTTTTGGCTTATGCAGCTTATAATAAATTCAAAGTATATCAGATGGATGTGAAGTCAACATTTCTAAATGGTGAATTAGAAGAAGTTTACATTGAGCAGCCTGAAGGTTTTCCCTTAAATCATGAAGGATACATGGTATGTAAACTAAATAAAGCTTTATATGGATTGAAACAAGCACCTAGAACTTGGTATGCAAGACTAGATAAGTATTTGATAAAATTAGGATTTTCTAAAGGCACAACAGATAGTAATTTATATTTGAAAGAAATTGAGAATGGTTTATTGATTGTAGTTATCTTTTTCGATGATATTATCTTTGGTGGAGAAGATGAAGCTAGTGATAAATTTGCAGATGAAATGAAGACTGAATTTGAAATGAGCATGATTGGTGAGATGAAATATGTTTACAGATTGCAGATAACACAGAACAATGATGGTATTTTCTTATGTCAAACAAAATATCTAAATGACTTATTGAAGAGATTTGGAATGGAAAATTGTAAGCCGGTTGGCACACCTATGATAACTGGTCATAAGTTATCTAGCACAAATGAAACTCCTACAGTTGAACAAAAGAGGTACAGATCTATGATTGAAGGATTGCATTATTTAACTCTTACAAGACCAGATATATCACATGTAGTTGGAATTGCTGTAAGATTTCAAGCTGATCCTAAAGAGTCACATTTTGCAACAGTAAAAAGAATACTAAGATATTTGAAAGGCACAATTGACTATGGGTTATGGTATGAAAAATATGATGACTTTACCCTATGTGCATATACTGATGTAGATTGGAGAGGTAGTGTTGATGAAAAAAAGAGTACAAGTGGTGGAGCATTTTTTCTTAGAAGAAGATTGGTTTCTTGGCTAAGCAAGAAACAAAATTTCATTTCACAGAGCACAGCAGAAGCAGAATATGTAGTAGTAGCAAATAATTGTAATCAGATAATATGGATGAAACAAATGTTGAAGGATATTGGAATCAAATTTGATGAGCCTATTGTTATACACTGTGACAACACTAGTACAATAAGTTGTTCTAAGAATCTTGTATTACATTCTAAGACAAAGCATATAGAAATAAAGTATCATGTTGTAGGAGATAAAGTTGCAGAGAAAGAAGTAAGACTTGAGTATATAAGTACAAAAGAGAAGATTGTACATATATTTACAAAGCCCTTACCTAAAGATACATTTGAGTATTTGATAGGTATGCTTGGGGTTATGCCCCAGCCTACTTTTGAGAAGTGATGCAGATTGTTGCATCAGTCCAATGGTATGTGAGCTCTATCTTTTCTAGACTGGATGTTGGTAATTCCTCTATGGGGGAGTATGTGTGTCTTGAGCTGAGTCATGGACTCTAGTGAATGTATTTTTTGAATATTGTCTTTTGACATTGAGGTTTTATTGACATATTGATTCTTACTTTTGTCATTGATGTCAATGAGGGAGAAGAATACATGAAAAATCATCTATTGAAAATAAAAAGAAAGAGAGAAAAGAGAAGAAGGAATAAAAAAATAAAAAAAATAAAAGAAATTAAAAAAAAAAAGAGAAAAAAAAGAAGAGGGAGAAAGGTACAAACATATGTTGGAGGAGATGAAGCAATATAAAATGAAAAACCTAAAAATATTTGATTGATGAAAAGGATGTGAAAAGATTAAAAGATTTGATTGATGAAGAGGATGTGAAAATATTGATTGATTTGATTGATGAAGAGAATCTAAAAATATTTCAAAGTAGTAGCGTTGCAATTTAGTATTTATAAAACTTGGATGTTTTTTCATCTATGTTGTCATCAATACCAATGGGGGAGATTGTTAGGAGTGAATGCTGAATATTTCCTATGGGGGAGTATTTGGAGTCATTCTATAGTAGTTATATGTTGCATTCATGACTATGGTTGTCATTGATGTCAACACAGTGATCTACTAGAAATTGACAGAGAAGCAGACAGTGTTTGAATTAGCACATGTGGAGTATTGAAGATCAAGCTATGTAGAGTTGAGGACTTACTCTATATTGTGTCTTAAGATCATGGTCAAGATCACGTATATAAATTCAATTATTCATGACAGTTATGTGTAATTCAGTGGAAGTAGTATTCAAGCAGTGTTCCTGAGAAGCGACTTGTGATAATTGGATGATATATCCCAATCAGGATAGAATCTAGGCATGCAAAGTTTTACAGTTGATGAAGATATTATGATAGTGACATGGACATGATAGAATGGTTAGAGGTCGCACAAGTGAATTTTTTTTTTTTTGGAAGCTAACAATTTTATGTAATTGTGAAATATTGTGTAATGTGTGAAGGTTTATATTTTGTAATTGGTTAAGCCTTGTTGGTTGGCTCATTTGTAATTATTTGAGTGTGGTATAAAGAAAGGATTGTTTTCCTTTATTTTAGTAAGAGAGTATGTGTAAGGAATTACGGAATTGAGCAATATATGTTGTAAGAGGATATGTGAATTGCAAAGATCTGATATTGAGATTTGGTGAAGTAGTTGGTGTAGTTTGGCACAGACAGAGGAGCAAAGATAAGTTTTTGAGATTAGTAATTATTTGATATTATTTTGTTTGAGTAATATAGAGATCATTTGGACAATGTGTTAAGTGATCTTTCCCTTGAAGCTATTTGGACAGTGGGTCCTTTTATCTTCCATAACTCCTAACCAAGTTAGAATATTTTAACAGGGATTCAAAGTCTCCTAACAAGGATGCATATGTACTGAATGTATTTCATAAGGCTCTTAACAAAGTCTATACTCTCACGAGGAATTTTCATATTGGTACATCTTTTGTGGGCATCATTCCCACTGGGGTTTACTCTCTGATCAAGAGGTTCCCTTGTCAACATATCTTGTGTTATTGTGTATGTTTATCTTTCTGTGGTTGTTGCTTATATTGATTAAATGGTTGAAATCTATTAATGGTGATAAAAGTTGTACTTATCTAATAACTGATTCACCCCCCCCACCTCTCAATTATCTTGGTAGACTTTAATTTCTAATAGGGCTAATAGACACTTCCCCATCAGTAATATGTTGGCTACGCCATCAAATACTAAATCATAGGAGCCCAGCCCATCTGTAGACCATTTTGCTAATGGTTAGACATGATGATCCCACTGATCATCCCAGCAATGATACACTCTAGATGATGAATCTACCCATAATGTTGTACAAGAACCTCCCATGAGATCTATTGTGCGATCTTTTGATCTACTCTGAAGAGTATCTAGAATGCCTGCAAACCTATATTACCCGCACTAAGATAGTCTAGGTGAGGGCCATGAAATGGAATCCAAAGTATCCTATAGACATCCTTGGGCGTAACTGTGATCTCCCCTATCGGAAGATGGAAGGTATGTGTCTTATAATGAAATCGCTCTATGAGTATAGTAATCAATCCATGGTTCACCTGATTATCAAGAAAATTGATCAAGTACTCAAAACAACACGCTGCAAGGTGTACTCTCATAGGATCAGGCAAGGCCAGGTAGCATCTTTGTGTAGCTAGATGGGAAATACGGACATGGACATCCGTGTACAGGACCTATAAAGCACAAGAAATGAGATAACTTTCACAAATTCACTCAAAAATAAGGCTATATGCATGCAAAATGAGAAAATGAATATATCAGAAGGTGCATTAAAGACTATGGAATTCAACTATAAAATCAAAAAATTTGAAAAATTTGCCTAAGGACCTAAAAAATGCTCACTATTTTTTATACGACATTTCAGACTGGTGCATATTGTTGTATGACAATATGTAGCTACCCATACGATATTTGATGGGTATACAACACTCTACAAGTTCCTACATGACACTTGAGGGACCTGACGAAATGTCATACAAGAGATGGGTGTCTCCCATATGACACTATGCTATAACACAAATGACACTTTAGTTGGACTTGAAATGTCGTACAACTCCCCACAGGTTGTCGTATGACATCTCGTGAGGCAAAAATGCAAAAATCATCCTAAAGATCCTAGAAAGCATTAAAAACATGTCAAATTCAATTCAAAGAGAGGCACAGAGGTCCACTTACTAGATTACCATACTTTCAGGATCTTTGATATCACCTAGAGCACTCGAAATGATGCCAAGACACAGGAACCTTCATTTTCTCTCAAAGGGCTCCACAAAGTTTCTAAAGTCAAATGTTTAAAATGAATTGAAAATTACCTTTTTGGGCCTTATATAGGTTTTTACCTAATTTTTCAAAGTGCTTCATTTTGCATCAAAATTGCACCCTAGCTAATTTTGACGTTCTAAACCTATTTTCAAGATCAAAACCTGAGATCATTTACTTTGTCAAAAATGTGATTTAAAATTTTTGGACCTAGGACAGCTGACTGCTTGCATAATCGACCTTCGTAACATAAAATAAATCTAGTATTCAACTTAACTGATTATCTAACATCAAATTCTTCAAATTTTAACTTGGTCAACCATGGTCAACTCATGGTAAAACCTAGTCAAACTTGGTCAACAGGACCCCTAAACGCTGTAGAACACGTCCCTAGATGTGTCCAACCATTTCTAAAATTTATTACACTCCTCATCACTTCATGCTGGCTTTTCTGCTAGATTTCAATTTTAATCCTGAAGGGGGCATGATATTACACATCATTAATCAAATCTGTCAATCAAATTTCCTTCAGCATTCAAGACAATAACCACGTCCAATTGTTGATTCATCAAAGTCCTCCTTTCTTGGGGCACATCTTTTGGGAGATAGTAGATTCATCAAAATTCATATCGATCTGGTGTTCTCTTAATCTTGTGAACTATATCAGCTCTTCATAACCATCGATTCAGTAGTGTTATTTCCTTGATTCTTCGTAACTGAAGGGTTCTGATTTGGCATCCTTTTGATTCCTTTGGACAATCAAGTCTGGAGTCAAAACAGTCACTTCCTCGTAATCATAGGTTCAGAATTAGGCATTTTGATACTTCTTCATAATCACCGATTCATTGTTGGTACCATTAACATGATCTAGATTTCTTGGTCAAATCAAGACCTAAATCAACATCTTCAAAAATCTTTCAATAAGTTTCTATCTTGGAATCAGTTAACCTTTCAAGATCAGTTTCTCTACCACATAAATGAGTTTAGACATCATCAAAAATAGATTAATCTTTGAACCACTCCGCTTCACATAGTAATTCAAAGAGGGGAAAAATGTAATACCCCAAAAATGGGCTTCAATACCATTGACCTCTTACATCAACAAATCGATCGAAATCGACTCTAAAGTCCTAACCCAAGGCACATCAACACATCGAAACCCTAATCGATCTTATCTCAATTCTACATCAGAGAATATTCCTAATTTATCCTAATTATTTCTAATTAAATATTATTTGGTGATAAATCATATTATTTTATTTATCTTAAAGTCAATTAATTGAATATGTTGAATATTTAATTAATTAAACTTAATTCTACCACTTAATTATTTAATTAAATTTATTCCTAATTAAAATTATTTTTATTTGACAATAAATCAAATTTCTAAAAATAATTGATTAAATCTTTATTTAATTGATTAAATCAAGTTATCAAATTTTAATATTTAATTTTGGGATAAAGTTTTATAAAATAATTGATTAACCCATAAATCAATTATTTTTTCAGTTAAGTTGAGAATAAAACACATGGAAAATTAAATGATCTATAATTATCCATGCACAAATTAGAAAGGCAATTAAACTCTACATTCAATTTGTTAACTTTTTTAACTCAACATGTGATTGTGAGTTGAAAAGCAAATTTGAGTGATTTGAACTCCTAATTTGAGTTAAAAAGTTGATTTTGCATGATTTATGAGATAACTACTTCTATTTTCTTTTTTAATCAACAATCAATCTAAGTTGATTAGGGAGAGACTTTTGGCTTTCCATGAGTTCTCAAAAACCCTAGATTTCTATATAAACAGGCCTTAGTCCTTTGCAAACGACCGCAAATTTTGGAGAATCTTGTACGTTCGATCTAGCGAATTGAGAGATTGTGTTATTTTTGAGATTCTTGCTAACATTGTTTTCATTTTCATAGCATTCATATCATTGCTAGTTTAGATTTCAATCCATATTTCATCTAGTTTTAGATCATTTTCACATTGTTTTTCATCCATATTGCATAGAAAAATTCAAAAACATAGCTTAAATATGCATCCATTTTTCATAGCTTTCATCATTTAAATCCTTCATTTAGGTGTTGCATCATCACTGATCTTGATTATTTCTGAGAATATCATACTCGCATCTACTAGAAGGCAATAAATCGCCTAGTTAATGATATTTATTTTTATTGCAGATT
Organism: Chamaecyparis obtusa; assembly: GCA_027943335.1. NCBI lineage: Eukaryota > Viridiplantae > Streptophyta > Pinopsida > Cupressales > Cupressaceae > Chamaecyparis > Chamaecyparis obtusa. The sequence continues at coordinate 1,436,566 of BSBK01002863.1, forward strand.
TTCTAATTTATTAACCAATAATGTTTTACTGAAGTGTTGTGTTCACAAGAAGGTACAATTTCACACACATAGAAACACCATCTAGATTTATGTCTATGATTTTTAAATCTCCTGGACAAGTCTCCAAATCTAATGAAGAAGAAAAAACTTCTATAATTATATTCGCATCCCTTGTATAAATGCCAAAATTTATGAGAGAGGGTTCCAAATTGATAGAAGACTAATTTCTCTAAGACATTTCCTTGGAAAAATATTTCTCCACAATTGATAGCTTACTTGACCACAATCTAAAACTTGTACCAAATTTGATAAAATGTCAGTACCATTCCTTAGATGAAAGCTCAACCTGCTCAAAGTTATTGTAACTTCAAACTTCAAAACTTTGATGTCTAATGGTGAATTGAGATACAAATTCACCTCACATGGAACTCTTGATAATTTCCAATGTCAACTGATGGGACTAATCCATCCACTTTCCAAATATAGATATGATGCCAACTGATCACCCTGGTGACTTACTATAAATAGTAAGTATGAGAAAAATATCCAAGTGACTTAGAATATTACGAGTGAATCAAAGTGTCCTGAATAATCCCCAAGAGGTACACCACAAATAAAATAGGACATTTATCTGAATAATATTGAAATAAGCATCAAAATTTAGGGACATTATAGTACTCCTTTCCTAGAGATTTCTTGCCCCCAAGAAATTTGCATCTGTATGCAAAAATCTAATGCATGGATCTCATATCAACCTTTATAATATTTCTTCACTAATCTATTGTGATACTCTAATGTAAACATGACCATGCTCAGAGTTGTGAATAAGAAATAGTGCACAAATCATGTGAGTTATAGGATTCCAAATCATCCCACATGCATACTCAGTCAAGTCAAATTATCATGTGTGGCTATAAAAAATGAAAACATCCTCCATCTAACTGATAACCTCACTCTAGTTGAAGCCACAAGATCCTCTAATATCAAATGATGATGGGAGCTCATCATTATACCAACCTTTATCAGGAAATGGATGAAACAAATCTCTCCAACTCCTTCAACCAACTCCCTAAAACATAACTTCCATGAGAATGATCCACCTGTATCCCACATGCAAAAGGGACGCCATCCACATTTCCCACTATCTATAATATCTTGTTGCTCTAAATTGATCAAAAATGAAATACCTAATTGCCAAAGCATTGTCTCTCTAACGTGTATCCCAAAATGGTGACCATATTGGAGAAGTAAATAAGAAGGCCTACAGGATTTGGTTCCTTTTGCTGTGGGAAAAAGAACCTCATACCAATCATACAGCCTAATCTGACATGACATTCAAAGAATTACATCATTGGGAGGTGGGCTGAAAGAAAAATAATGTGCATATCTCATAATGTAATTATGGTTAAATGCATTTCTACTAAGTGCAAATGAATCACACTCATCCCAATTTACCCTTATATTATCATCAATCCTACTAAGTGTGGATGAATCATACTTGTCCTACTCTACCCCTGTGTCATCATCATGTATCTCCTTAGTGATAATGGAACCATTGTTACCCTCAGTTATTTCATTGTTCCAAACATCATATACTACATCATTAACATGTTGAATCTTTACAGCCCTTGAAGTTACCTCTTGTGCCTCTCTCCCTACTAATACTCTATATAGTTTCCTTGAAAATATGATGGATAAATTTCTACCTAGAAGAAGTTATAGGTAATATGATTTTATCACTCCAAGTGCTCACCTAAGTATTTTCTGGCTCGATGTCAAGACTCCATCTCTAGGCCCATTTCCTACCTCATCAAAATGAACAATCTAGATGAGGTATTCAATGGATTTATCTACAACATCAAAATGAGATAATTCTTGTGCAACTTCCTCCATTGAGAGCTCTCCATCAAAATCTTCTCTAAGAGGTGTAACCTTCTAGAAATCAATTGCATTCCCTGTCAAATTTTTTTCCTCATGACTATAGGTTGCACATCCCTATGGATCCTTCTCTTCTTTCAAGATTTCAAACTCTTGATATGTTTACCCATCATTATTTCCTATGAGATATGAAGTGTCATCCCCCATAACTGACTTATAATCAACATCATGCTCACTTGAAACAGTCTCATGGCTAAAATCTAAATCTTCTTGTACCAACTCTCCCACTTGAATCTCATCAACTCTCATTATGTGTTGGTCCTCCACACCCATCATATCTGAATATTTCATCTTAGTTGATGTTGCCATACAATATGGCATTTATGATTGAGCTAAACAAGATTCACATGACATAATCAAATTTTGACCAAGCTCATCTATTTTATTTTATGCTTCATGTAATTCTAGTAAGGTAGTCTCTAGGTTGTCTTTAGTGCTTGAGAGCTCAAAGTTAAGGGTGTCTACTTATTCTTCATTCTTCCTCAATGCCTCTAAATAAACACTTATAGGATCGAGGAGATGATCATGATCTAAAAGAAGATGTAGATAATCTAATTTCATTATTTTCAACCCTTCCTTGACTGCCTAAAAATTTTAGAATTCTTCTTTGAGCCTCTTTTTTCTTTTCTCCAGCTGTTCCTCCCAAAAAAAATTCAATAATCCCATATATGTCATTAAAATGTACTAAAGTTGCAACAATTTTATCTTCAAAGAATTTTAATTGCCTCTCTAAATAATGTGAGCTAGCAGGTGTATGAGAGAAATTAAATTCACATGAAGTAACTAAGTGTCCTTCATGACAAATATCAAATCTATTAATGCCATCTTTCATACCCATCTTTTTAGATGAAGTGAGAGCAACACTATGGTAAAAAGTAGATCCATACCAAGAAGGACCTACACCATATGTAGGGACTATTTCACCTAGACAAACATAAACAATAGTATTGACATAAGATGTGGAATCATCATCATTGTCTAATTGGAAAACATCTTCATATGGGCTATCAATATTCCCATCATGCGCACTAGTGTGATCAACCTCATAGGATAGCTCTACCTCCAAGATTCCTACCAATAAACTCACACAATCAATACCATCTTTCTCATGACCAAGTGTAGGCTGCAAGTCACGAGTAGTTTCTTCCTCTTTCTTTTCCATACTCTCTTCAAATAGATCATTTTTATTTCTAAGTGTTATTGCATCCCTTTCTCTTCTTCTTTCTCATTGCTTTCTCTGTTATCTTTTTATTCTTCTTTCCTTCTTTGTTTCTAATATGCACTTGTAGATACCAAATCATAATCGTCCTCATCTGATATGCCCATAAACTATGTGAATTAAAGGAGTTCATGTATCTCCTTAGGAAGAGTGGAATACTTTTGGTAGCTTCTCATAATTGCATCATTGGTTTTCTTGGCATGTAGCCTCTTATTTGTACTCATTGATGGAGATGAAACCTTAGAATGACTAGTTTCACTAGAATGTACATCATCTGAATGTTGTTATTTCTAATTGTTTTGTTGTGTTTCTCTTAACTTTGTAAGATCCTTTGTTATTTTCTCCCATTTGGGCATATTTTCCTTCAATGCCAAAGTGGGAAGGAAAGTAGGTAACAATCTACCATCCTTAATTCTGGTCATTAAAGTAATATGTAGTTGAAGAAATCTGATTTCCAAGTTGATAGAATCAATTCTCTGATACCAATGTAAGATTCCCTACCTATTTCGACCTCAAACTTTGAGTTTCATTTTCAAGGCATTTCAACAAACAGTTAGTGTTCACGATCTGATTTATTTTTCCTGAGTTTTAGAGCCACAAACACATTACAAATTACTAGTTCTTTATATAGGACTTATGTCAAATAATTTTTTTGAACATCACATAAGGAGATAGTTACATTTTTATATAAATTTTCAAGGGAGGTTGCATAGAAATTAAGCATTAATAAGACAAACAGTTGTATGTCATTCATACAAATTCTCATGGATCATATGTATATATAGTCATTACTTCAAACAATGTGTATTCATCCAACATATAAAATAATTTTCTATTATAGTATATGGATGGTTTTTAACAACATCAATAGACTTTAAACAATATAAAAAGCATTCTAAATATTCAGATTTTTACTAGCATGTATCTCAGTCCAATTTTGTGATAATACACGACTTGCTAGATGTGGGTGTTATCAAAGCTTAGTCTCGGGGATATTTTTGCAAGTCTCATATGCAATTTGAAAATGGTGTGAGGGCTCTTAAAAATCTAGTGATTCACCTTCATCCACTAGCAACACCTTTCTATCTATCTCTATGTCTATGATTTTTATACCTCTTGGACAAGTCTCCAAATCTAATGAAGAGAAAGAAATTTCTACAACTATAGATGTATCCCTTCTATAAATGCCAATATTTCCAAGAAAGGATGCAAAATTAATAGAATATTAATTTCTCTGAGACATCTCCTTTTCTAAATACAAATTTCTCCACAATAGTTAGATTACTTGATCACAACTTGAAACTTGTACCAAAAAATGATAGGATACCAATACCATTCCTTAGATAAAAGCTTTGACCGGCTCAAACTTCTTGTAACTTCAAAATTTGGCACTTTTATTTCCAATGGTGAGCTTAGATGAAAATTCACATCACATGGAAGGCATAGGTTTTCCATCTAAACCCCTCTTGGCCTCCATGATTTTTTCGTCCTTCGAACAATCTAGTCACTAAATATTAACAATAAGAAAAAATAGCTTCAATTTAATAATCTCAGAACATGCTCTTGAAAGAAGACAAGGTTTTTTTTTAATAAAGACTCCTCAAACTCCAAGTGAACCTTCATGCTCATTGTGGGATAAATCATCCTCTACTTTTAATTCGTCCTTTATGAAGTAGTTTCTCAAACAAGCTAGAGAGCTTTATTAATTAAAGTGACTTTATATTGTCATTCTATAAATCTATTTTATGAAAATGACTTTAAATACACTTTAACACCCCTTTATGTCTTCCTATCATAAAGTCATTTAATATAATCAATATTATTAAAGTTAAACTTGTTTTAAATGTAATAATGTAGCTTAAATCATTAAACCCCTTGATAATTTCCAATATCAACTCATGGGAATAATCTATCAACTTTCCAAATTATAGATACGATGCCAACTAATCACCTTAATGACTTACTATAAATAGTATGTATGAGCAAAATATCCAAGTGATATAATAAAAATAGTAAGTGTGAATCAAAGTGTCATGAATGATCTCCAAAAGGCACACCACAAATAAAATAGGACACTGAGCTGAATAATACTGAAATAAGAACCAAAATTTGGGGACATTACGTGGTTGATATATATATTCTTGGTGATCATCTTATTAATTCTTCCTTTTTGATATTTTGTCTGCAGTCATTGTTCTCATACAACAATTCACTAACTCTTCTAGTTGTTTTCTTTAAGCTATAATCAATAATGATAACGATTATCATAATCACTTCTTATGATATTGATTATATCTTATTAATTTATTTACTTAGGTTTTATATTTTAATTTAATTATTATTATTTAATAGTAGGGAAAACCATAGTCCTTCCCTCCCCAAAATTGCTTGTTCTCAAGCAATGCAATTTTTTAAACAAATCTTTCCATGTGAGTAGCTTTTGTTCCATAGCTTTGATATCATCTCAACTTGCAAGTTTGAATCAAATAACCTAGATTTATGAATTGTAATGTTTGTAATTTTAAACAAGTTTTCTCTCTTCTTATACAAAAAGGATCAATACGATCCTTGTAAAAACTAATTCGTATTTTACCAACATTTGTCAATAAATTTATATCTTTGAGTTCCTGTGAACCATTCATGGAGTATACATTTAAAAAATGTGAAATATATGCACAAATATATGAAAATACAAAGTATACACACATTGTTAGATTCCTTCCTATTAACTAAAAATTAGTCCATTTTTTGTCATAAAGTCTTGATCTAGTCCTTTCATTCCCCATTGCACAATACTCTTCAAAATTGAGTTTCAATTCACCTACACACAGAAAAAATATATATACCTAATATAAAACACACAAATATAATATTTTTAGATTCACAAATCTTACTATTTTTTTTTTAAAAAAATTATTTTTTTTTTTTTAAATATATTTTTTTAAAAAGTTTAAAAATCATCTTACTTGTAAAAATTCAAAGCCTTTTTACCCAATTTATGTGAAAAAATGTAGCCCCTTATCGTAAAAAACTTACTTTTCTCAAAAAAAAAATTATAAAAAAAAAAATATTTTATGCAAAAATCAATTATATTATTTTGTATTATGTTTTTTTTCCCAATTAAAAAAATAAAATAAAAATGCCTCTTATATGAGGCTCTTGTCACATGGTCACTAATGCGACCATGCGAGTTGGCTTACCATTTACGGTCGAAAGTGTTCTAGTCAAAACTAGTTCGGTCAAATCTCTTCCAACCAAAGTAATCTATGTGGCATCGTAAGTGGCGACCACATCACCAAATTCCTCAAAAAACTAGAACTTCTAACTTCTACAACAGATTTCTCCTTCAAATTTTAAATTTATGCAAGAAACTAAAAATACCCTTTTGTAGAGCTCAAAATCAAGAATCTATTCATATAATTTTTATGATGTTTTTGATTAGATTTAAAATATTTTTAATTATAATGTACTGCAAGTAGATATTTTAATATTCGAGAACAGGTTGACTTGAAAAAAAAAAAAGTGAATCATATTTTAAAAAACTAAAAATATATGGATCACTAGAGGAGAGAGTCTTCTTCACAAATGTATATATTTTTTCTTATTAAGACACATTTTTATAGGGAGAGTATGGTGGGAGATGAAAATTGTCAAATTTGGGCATGTCAAACTTTGAAATGTTACAACGTAGAAAATATACATTAAAAACTTCTTTTTTTCATTCACTGACTATGTATGTCTTCTATTGGGATGTTGAAATCTGGGAAAAATAAGTCAATTTACATTTGAGTTTTTGGTGGGATTAGACCCCCCTAATTTTTTAGCATTTTTCAGCAATAGAAAAAGTTAGCTTTAAATTTTTTTTTAAAAAATATCAGTTTTCTTTATTAAAAAAATAATAATAATAATATACATAAGCTTCATTTATTACATATTTCATCAGTTTACATCATCTTCAAATTCAAAACAAAAAATGCCACTTTTATGCCATCAAATTTGAACAGTTTTGGTTGTGTTAACCTTTTCCTTTATAAAAGTGTGATACAGATTTGTACTTTTAGCCATGGATTAAAAGAAAATATATTACAAGAATGTTAAATGTGTCTTTTCTACCCATATCCAATCATATTTTGGTTTGGTAGGAAAGCCTCTAGAAGGTTCTTATAAATTGCTTAACCCAACTTAGAAGCCTAAGAGCGTGTAGCATCCCACTATGAAAATGCGCCTCTTGACCCACAAGAGACAAGAACATCCCGCTATGAGAATTACATCTCTTGGGGTGGCCTACTTAGCTTGGGAGAACTAGTAAAACTAAAATTCACTAAATTACTTCATTCATCCTAATTTCTTACAAGGTAAGACACATACACCATAAATAAATAATTTAAGAAAATATAGTCAAGGTAATTAATTTATAATATATCCATAATGTTTAATATGTTTCTTGTCATACAAATAGGTTTTTATACTTGGTTTCCTCTTATTCTCGATACTTTTTCATGATGCTAATAATAGATCAGATATTCATATTATATCTTGCAAGACCCAAAAGGTTGCATCTCTTGAATGTCTAAGATAAATGTCATTTCCTATCATAAGTAGATCAATTTGTTTAAGTAAATCGTATCTCCTCAAGATGCATGCAAATACCAATCACACCCTTCCATAAATGGTTGTCATTGGTTAATTTGTTCACTCATTGTGGATGTAGCCCTCCTTATTCAGTGGGTTTGCATTAAGTACTCTTCATAGGATGGAAAGATTATGCTCTAAAACCAATTGTAATGTCGGGTATGTGCAAGATCATGAGGGGCCAAACTATGCCCTTAAGTGGCAATGAAAAATTAGCAAATCAGGGTTAGTCAACTTGACGTAAAAAATTTCAACTAGCTATCAACCTAATATCAAAAAGTTGTAAGAATAGAATCTATAGAAAATTGAATGTAGTTTCTAAACTACTAGGCCTTTTTTTGAAAAAAAGTTAGTATGATTGGTGAAAAGTATAGATTTCAATGCAGCAGTACAAAAATTTCTACAAAAAAATAAGAAGTAGGTGTATGTCTGACCACCTTAATCATAATCAAATGATAAATATTTTATTATAAGATTTTTATATATAAGTAGTAGACTCATGCCCAGATGTGACGCATATTTTTTTGTAATTTTATTCCAAAAAAAAAATTAATTACGAATTTTCTACTACAACATTTTCATAATTAAAAAAACTCCCATGTCTGACCACCCTTAACTCATTCAAAACTTTACAAAATTCAAAAAAAAAAATTCCTTATAGTAGGCGAAGCATAGAATGTGACACATTTTTTCGGATTTCAAAAATGTTATACCATCTGAAAGTTATAGTCATTTTTCAATTAGTATATAAATCAGCACTTTAGAGGTAACTCAATTAGAAAAAAAAACTAATAATTACTTAAGGAATTCAAAATTTGATAGCAATTATATCGATAGAAAGCCGATAATATCCTTAAGATACCCTTTTCATTTCATCAAATTCAAGTGAAAAAAAAAGTCACCAATTACATGGTCAAAGTCTGGAAACTCATAGAAACAGGGGCAAAACACATTTTTGAGACATTTTCAATAGTTGACCATGTAGGTTTGGTGCACAAAGCAATACGGAGCCTAATCGGGTACCTGATATTTTCATGTACCCGATATTTTTGGGTACCCAAAAATGCCGGTAGAAATTTGATTTTTAACTTTTCCCCTC
>BSBK01002864.1:0-87500 GCA_027943335.1 Chamaecyparis obtusa
TATATATATATATATATATATATATATATATATATATATATATATATATATATATATATATGAGTGAATACTAAAATATGAAAATACAATGTGTGAGGTCAAGAAAGAGAAACAAAGAATGCAAAGGAAGCGAGAAGAACTGTACATTGGGAAGAGGTCAGGAGGTGGGGGGGGGAGGTAACCAAAGATTGGACATGGAAGATCCCAAGCGGGGATGATGGAGGGGGGGAGGAGGGTGGGGGGAAAGAGGAAGGGGTGGAAGGGTAGGCGACAGAAGGAGAGACTGACCAGACTAGGAAGACGGGTCGTGACTCGATAAATTACTAATGCTTGGTAAATCTGAATGCTCGGTGCTCGGTAATCATCTGGCTCGGTGTATGTGCTCAGTCAAGACAATGTTCGGTTACTATGTCATTCTGCCTTGTGCTCTGTTTGGTTACTATACTTAGTATGTTGATCGACTAGCATGTTTTATTCCTTTACCGATTGTATGTGTGACACTAATGACAACTCATAAACTAACATTACAAACTCAATATGTTTACTCTATCTACTACCAATTTCTTTGGAGATAGTGGAAGAATATAAGTATTTAAGACTTTATTTTTAAGTTCAATTGAGAGACACTTTAAACAAAAAAAATATAATGGGATGGAGAACTTGTTACCTTCTTGAGAATAGGTTTAGGACAGGAAGACATATTTATGAGAGTGGAAGATCAAGAAATTTGTTTTTATTTTATTAGTGGTATCAATTGTTTTCTATAATTGTAAAGTTTAGGGGAGTAGTGTGTCAAACCATAAGTGGAGACAATTAAAAAGAAATAAAAAACATCTAATCACTAGTAATCTAAAAGTGAAATCAACAACCCCTTATGAGATCCTTTTAGTTAGGATCAGTATGTGCTCTATAAAGGCATAAAAAATAGTTCATTTGTTAAACTACTAAAAAGGGTTAAAAACATGAAGAAACATCATTGGCCCAAAATGGTCGAGGAGGAATTATCCCATAGGAAGAAGACTCAGAGAAAGCAAAATAGTAAATGGATGGAGAAATAAGCTATTAATTTGCAAGAATGTCCTAACTCTAATGAAGAGATAAAAAGTTTGTGTTGAAAAAATTCACAATGTCGTGAACAAAATAAATTAGTTGATAATGTCGTGCCCAAAATCTAAGCAATAAACACACCAATTTTATTTTTTAAATTCATTAATTAACTAACGTTGCAGTTATGAATGTTCGATTAGGTACTAGGTTTACAAAAGTTATCCACAAGTTTACATCATTGAAGAAGGATTTGATACAATCCTTCGGTGTCCGAAAGTGTCTAAGTTCGATGTCAAGGGGAATCATGGCTACGACCAATGTCCCTCGTAAAGGTTACTTAGGTCTACACAAAAATAGGTTTAATAACTGATCCTTGATTAAATATCCTTAAATAAATTAGATGATATAAAAATGTCAAGAAAGTTTATTAATCAAATTAATTCCCTTCCCAAGGTTAAAAAATGACTAATAATATTTTAGTATTAAAAATAATTCCAATAGTGAATATGCATCATTTAACCTTTTTAATTTAAGTCCCATTAGTTATTTACTGATTAATTGTCTGATTAATTAAATAATAAAATTTACCCTTAGAATAAATTCATTTAAAATTTAATTACATTAAAGGTGGAAATTATATTCCAATTAAATTTACAATTAATTTAATCAAAATTATATCTATCTATTTGCACCATTAATAATTTTTCATTAATTTCATTAAGGATAAAAATACTAAAATTTTGAATAGATCAATTAAATAATATGACATAATTTAATCAATTATTACAAAAATCCCACTAACTAATATTAAAGTTGACCAGTAGATTAATTAAATAAATTAACTTACCCATAGTTCAAAAATTAAATTAATTCCTATAGAGTTCCATTAACAAATCCCATTAAAAGACATTGACAAAAAAAAAAATCAATTCCCACAAAAAAGGTCATTTTCAAAATTGAAAATTCAAACCACTTACAATAATATTAAAAATTAAAACAACCATAATAGGGTTTTTTTCCAAACAAAAGAAGGAAAGAGAGGAAAAATGAGGCATTTCACTTGTCCTATTTTTCCCTCTTCCTTCTCTCCTCCTCAACCCTAACCCTAACCTAAAATAAGGGTTTGGGGAGGATTTTGGCATTCACATGTCATTCATCTATTCTTTCCCCTCTTCCCTCAAACCCATTCTTCTTCTCTTGCAGGGTTTCATGGAGTTTTCGAATGACAAGGGCTCATATACACAAGTCAAGGTTGACACAAGAGTTATACAATTTCTTTTGCTTTAAATCCCCCTTTTTTGAAAGAAAATAACAAGAAGATAATTTCTTTTTTGAAAATATTAAGAAGTAACCTTGAACAACATAAATACCAACTGAAAACTAAAACATTATACCCATTTTGTAAAATACAAAATTTGTTCATATAAGCAACATAAATTTTCTTTTGAAACACAATGCTTCCATAAAACTTTTCTCTATACAATTATATTCAATTTTAATCAAATTTTTACAATAAGCATGTTTCAATGCATCCTTTTTCTTTTCTTAAAAATTTACAATGCAAACTTACAACACTAGCTATTCCATTTTACAAATGGACTTTCCTAATAGAAGTATTCACATAAATTTTCTCTCCTTTCAAAAGAAATCAAAGATCTTCCATGAATTCTCATAAATTCCAAATCTTGAAAATATTTTCTACTTTATATCCAAGCAAACCTGCAATTTTAGGAAGAAAGAAAAATCTTGACCATGGAGGCTCACCTCTCAACCTAGGCCTTTACAAGGCCACCCCCGAGCTTGAGGAACCAAGAATGGATGGGTAACAAATATTTGCAAACACACACATACACAAAACAAACACAATGAAACTCCCAAACCCTTGGCTTGCACAAAAGATCACCCTAGATCCATAAAAGGGGGGTGAAGGTGGAAATGAACCCACATAGGAGAATCCATAAAAAAATAAAATTACATAACATAGTAATGTCTTCACAAGGCTCAATTTCACACCCCAACTCCCCACTTTACATTCACAAATTTCTCCCTTTATGACTCCCAAAACTATAGAACAATATGATGGCAACATGGAGCCCATACTCTATGCCATATCCCTTTCCTCCAAGAGGAAAGACTACACTATTTGGGAAATCCCAAATTCACATTTTCCAAGTGCAATTACGACTAGGGTTTTCGATTTTGAAATATGAAAATTAGGATTTCACTCTTCCAAAGTTCAAACACTTTTTAATCTTTTGAGCCAAAAATTAGGGTTTTAATCTCGACAAAATAAATACCAAGAATTCAAACAATAATAATTCATCAAGAAATTGTTTAATGGTATATACTTCGATACTATAATAGTTGAAAAAAAACTATAAATTAAATACCTTCTACCATGGTAGCGTATAAGGTATGCCTGGCTCTGGTATGATGCAAATAAAATGTCTAAGATCAGAATTGGCACTATGAAAATGGGCTCACCCTCTGCCAATCTTTTTCCAACTTTCTTAATCGTTTCTTTCAAAAAAATCAAATCCTTTGTTTCCTCTAGCTTCCATCGTATATTAAACTTCTATACTCCTCTTTGCTTCGTGTTTGATCCCTCTTTCAACTGCCATCCTCCTTTTAAACCCCTAGAACTGTGTGTTGTTTCTATCCTTCCCCTGTTGCGTGCCTTACCTTCTCCTTTAAATCTGGTGTAGAATGGCCTCATCATCATAGAATCCTTCCTGACGTGCTAATCAAGCCCCCTAATTGCTCCTCCTTTTTGACACAGTGTCCCTGGTCTTATCTTAAACTTTGTCCTCCTTCTCATTGGCGTGAGCTGGGAGAGGAACAAGAGAAAAACTCCACTTTTTTCTATTCTCCTTGCATGATTTCAGAATGTCCCCACATGTTCTCCTAAACTCCTACGCGAGTCCCAATTAAATAACTAAACAATCGGTTAATCCTAAATGTAAGGAACTTAATCTTGACTGGGCAAATGGGTTGTGACAAAAAGTAACTAACTGTTCCCCAGCTGCGTGACACCTGATATATCATTATCAACCTTTGTTACCATATTAATAATGATCATTGCTAATATTAGCCGTAACAAAAAATTGAAGTGATCATAATTACAAATTTCTATGAACATTAATCATCTTGGTTGATATAAACAAATAGTATTGGAAGAGACACGACCATCTAGGAGCAGATACATCTCTCCAAATATCCCCAAAAGGATAATGAAACAAAAAATCAATTTTTGAAGGCATGCGTAAAAAAAAGAAAGATGTAATATAAATCCCCCCTCCCCCCAAACTCACTTAGAGAATAAACTAAATGTCTTGTTAATGCTATAACGTTCTGACCTAATTCTCATAACCGATATTCCTGTTAAATAAGAAGCATACTATGTTTATTAATTAGTATGTCATTTGCATTAAAAGTCATAATTGTAAGTTACACAAGAGAGACTGATTTTATGACATAACTATAATTATATCTAGTAATAGAACTACAATAATAATTAATAGATAAATAACATTATTTTATAATGTAATCAAATAATAATTACATTATATTAATTTAGCATAGATAATCAAATCTTAAAACATATTCATAACACACACACACACAAAACCATATATATGTATATGTATATAGATGTATTTGTAAACTACCATAAATAAAGTAATAACAATAATATTGATGCTTTAAAATGGTCTAATATTAATTAAATCAATTACCTATAGGATGTTAATATCTTCATAAAACATATTTTAATCACTAAGGTCCAAACATATATATATATATATATATATATATATATATATATATATATATATATATATATATATATATATATATATATATATATATATATATATATATATATATATAAAATGTTACCAAATGTACCAACATGCAAGAGATCCTGAAATTGAAGTAGAACCACATACATGTGGGAGGGTATTACATCCTCCCCCCTTGAGCTCAACTTACTTATGGAAGTCGCAAAGCTTTGAAAGGATCATATCACACACTATTTATATTTGGATACCAATAATAATGTTTTAATAATCTACAATTAAACATCATGTATCAAGATGAAAACATCAAGTACATGAGATCACAAGTCAACCCAAAGAACAAGAAATCACATAATCAACACAAGCACAAGCACCACCACTAGCTTGACAAAATAGAATGATATAAAGACATCAAACAAGAAAAAAAACAAATAAAATCCTCACATACCAAGCATACACAGGGGGGAAAAGGGGATTCGGTGATGTTTGTCCGAGAATCCGAATCGATGAAACAAGTCTTAAGGATGATGCTTGGGCTAGGTAACAAGAATGGGCCTTATGCTATCTCCATATCAACAACTAATCCATCAAGTAAAGGCACACTCAATCTTGACAATTCAAGGGAGATGATGCTTGGTACTTGCAAACCTACATCACATACACATACACATACACATACACATACACATACACATACACGTACACGTACACATACACGTACATGTACACATACACGTACATGTACACATACACATACACCTTACACACACACACACATATACATATACATATACATTATAATTTGTTAATGTATTAGCGGGTGATTGTTGACCCGAAAACATTATGAGGATTTTAGTTGGTAATTAGCTTTGGTTGTTAACCAAATTATTAATTTGTGTGGTTCTTTGGATTTTGTTACTTTCACTCATATCCCTAGGGAGTGGAATGAAGTCATAGACTGTCTAGCCAAATGGGCTTCTGATCACATGCAAAATTGGAATATTTTGGATAAGGGTCAATTATCTCTGGGTTTGTCTCAACAATTTGACTACTTAGTGGATCTTGATAGGGTTGTGAATAGTGTTAATATGGAATCACCAAATTGAATGTATGTATGGGGGAAATATGAGATCCACTTCTAAATCCAAATTCCCAAAGGAGAGATCCAAGTTGATCAACCAAAAGGTTAATACACAATCGAATCAATCTATGGAGAATATGAAAGAGGGAGAAAATCTTATATTTCTCTATAATGGAACTATACTTGAAATCTGAAATAATTGAAAGGCAAATACTAACCTCAAAATAGGGCAAATATGGAAAATGCCAATTTCTGATGTCTGTGTGTAGTTTTGGGCAATTCTGCAACCTATTTCAGATTAGAAACACCGAGACGAAGAAAACTTAGAAAACTTTTATCTTTCTAACAACAGGTAGTCTTTGACCCTCATAAAAGGTCAAAGGCTACATTCTTATTCTAAAGGTCGAATTTGATTTTGTTCACAAATCTCGAAAGTTCACCGAAAAGGGTATCCAAATCCAATCTCAGATCCGAAGTTCTGCACCTGCACCTGCAAGAAAAAGGGGATTTTGTTGTTTGTATGGGGGGTTTGCCTTGGTCAAACCCCAATTTAGGAATTAACCTTGAAATTGAATTGAAATCTAATGTGCATAAACAAAGCAAATGAAACAATTCACCTTGCTTATGTTGAAGTCCTTGTAGAGGATTTGAATCCTCAAATCCATAAGTAGGGATGCTCCAATGGATGTAGAATGAATGTAGGATGTCTCAAATAAATGACATTTGATCTTCAACACCAATCTTGAATAGATCTTTGCATATGAGGAGGCTTGGATGAATGTTGAAGGATAGATCTTCAAGGGGGCTCCAAAGAGATTGAATCCTTCAATGGCTAACAATGGATCTCCTTGATGGATGAATGCTTGAACACTTGAATGCTTGAAGGCTTTCTTGAATGCTTGAATTCACTTGCTTGCACTTGAGAGCTTGCTCATGAAATTGCTTGAAGATGAGATGAAAACTTGATTGAAAGATGGATTGAAATGAGAGAGGAAGGCCCCCTTTTATAGTGAACTAGGGCACAAACCTCTAGAAAAGGCCGACATTGGGGAATTAAATCCCAATTAACCTTAACCCCTAGAAATGGACCCATATTAAATGCAATTTAAGGATTTATCATTCTGAAACCCGAAATGGCCCATCTGGAGGTGGGAAAATGAATCTTTCCGAAACTCGATACTCGAAAATAAAAAAAACTTGAAATTTGAACTGGGGGTCAAGGACGAGGTCGAATCTGCCCTAGGTTAGAGTTGAGGTCGACCTTGACCTAGGTTAGAGTCAAGGTCAACTTTGACCCTCAAGGTTGACTTTGACCTTGAGGTCAAAAACCTCAGGACCCCAGCCCAAAATGCTAGGAAGTGCAGATAAGAAGTGGAAAATAGGTGCAGAGGGAAGCATAATAGGGGGAAAAGACAAATACATGCAAAGACCCGATCAAGGCGCTTAACATGACCCTAGACCACTTACTCGGAGGGCTAAATGCTCTTATCATGGAAGTGCTTCCATTTTGAGACGATACAGGTTGTTTGAAGCCTATGCTTTGCAATTTTTCTTATTTGAACAAATTTTAACCTCTCTTTTATTTCAATTAGTTTCTTTTTTTTAATAAAACTCGTCATTACAACTCTTGAAATGGGAATTTTTATTTGTTCAAGGTTTATCTTTGTTGACATTTATTGCCTAGGCTATAGAACTTAGTGGCATAGATTAGACTTACCCAACATCCCCATATTGTTGTTTAAGTGTAATTTTTACTTAATTTTAAGCACCAATAGTGTTCCCGTGTAGGCAATGAAAAATTGGAATCTTTTCCTAATTTAGTGGAGTAGCCACTACCTAAAAATGAAAAATAAGCTTGGAAAAAAGGGAGGGCTGAAATGAGAAGCAAAATTGACTTCTATTTTTTCTCTAAATATAATTTATAAAATAGAAAATAATCACACATGGCTCTATAAATTGACTTCTATTTTTTCTCTAAATATTATCTACAACATTTATTATTAATGATTATGTTTAAACATGCAATTTACAATGGCTGCTAAAAAAAATAGGCAACACAATTTGATAATTATGGAGCTAGATGAGCTCCACAAATTAATACTAAAAATCTTGAGCATTAGTTGGTAGCCAAAATAAGCTAAGTAGCCACATAGGGACCTACCATTAGACTGCTTAAAACTTAATAAGAGCTCTGCAATGATACATTCTTAACATATTTGTTAAATGTGCTCACTCAACTTGACACAAATGAGCACTTCACATTTCCATATCTCATTTATTATAAGACTAGATGGTCATTACTGCTTAATTGGGTTCATCTGGCTCACTCCCTTTAGTGCGATGGTTGAATCTATTTAACTTTGGATATTAGGAATAATGTGTTACTTGTTAAAAAAAAGTACAACACTTAATACATGTCTTATTGCCTATTTTTATATTGTTAATAACGTGGCAAGTTGATGCCTTGATATGATAATAGGGTTGCTCTAGATTTGTTAAGTGTTGTGTATATTCTAGATCCACCAAACAAAACAAATGGTTGCCTTAGTCTTCTAGACAGAGTAGATGAAGTAAAGATGATATAAGATTAAATAAATTTGGAAAAAAACTATTTATGTTTTAAATTCTAAAAGTTTACAAGACTCAAATGAATTAATTTAGCCAATCATATGATAAATTTACCTTTTTAACAAATTATAAACTTAAAATATTACATTTAGACTTATACTAAACAAAACATAAAATTTATAAGAAAAAAAAGAAATACAATATATAAAAGTTATAACAAAAGAAAAACTATGATAAATTAAACTTTGATCCACACAATTTATTTTAATATTTGATTAATACAACAAATTCATAATTTATTTATTACAAGAATAGTAGCATAAGAACAAATACTAAAAATTTAATATTTATAAATAATTTTTAAAAAAATATAAATTTAATATTTTAAAAAAAATGAATTTCACAATCTTTAGATTAAATTTTTTAATATTTTTTATATTTTTAAATAATAAATATTCTATATAAAATTACACTCATTGACTAAATGAAGGATTTTTATTTACAAATATATTTTATGTATACTAAAATTGTATTGAAGAAGATTATTTGAATTGTTAATAAAGAAGAAATATTTACTTACATATAATATTTACCTTCCTTAAAATTGTATTCAACATCTTGTATGGTCCTTAAATTCTTAGAATAATAAAATAAAATTATAAATTAACAAATTAGGCAATGTCATCTTGTATGGTCCTTCAATCTTTCAATTGCTTAGTTATTGTGTTTAATAATGGCCCGTGCTAAGCTCCCCATAGAATGCACCAAAGATTTTTATTTTTATTTTTTAAAAGTCAAACTTTTTTTTAGATTTGCAAAAATACAGTGATTTTTTTGTGGTATTCAACCACAAAATATATAGATCATAAAGAAAGAAGCTGAAAATTTTACAAAAATATGTTGTATTTTCGGTTTTTTAGTACATAAGATCGCTTAAAACACCTAGCTTAAAAGATTCTTCAATAATAGTTAAATAGGGATTTAGTGCTTTGATTTTGTTTAAATATTCTCCGCCTTCCTCTAATTTCTCCACCAATTCCACAAAATAAGTGAACTTCTTCAAAGTTTTTAAACATTCCAATGCCCCTCCCACTCTCTTTAAACAAGGAAATTCCCCCAATAGACACAAATCCTCCAGACATGCCATCGCTCCCTCCTCTAATTCCGGCAACTCCTCTAATTTGTAGAAGTTCTGTAATCTTAAGACACGGAGGCATGGAAATGCACCGGACTTTCCAAACGCCTTTGGCAATTTGCTGCACCAGTCATTCCTACGCAACACCAACTTCACTAGATTCGGCATTCCCTCCAACCCCCCATAATCAGTACACTCACAATCATGTAACTCCAATTCCCTCAGATTTGCCAAATCACAAATCCAACTTGGCACCACAAAATTGGTTAATGCGAGACTTTCAAGATGTTTCATTGTTCTTATTTTCTCCGGAAGATGTTTCTTTACCCCAATCTCATTCCTTATTCCCAGACGACGCATCTTCGTCAGGTGCGCAAGGAGCCCTTCTTCGATCCTCTTCACCTCCCTCTCCCGCTCAACTTCTATACTTATTTCCTGCAGCTCACTCATATAAGCCAAATCCTCTTCTATGCATTCTAGCTTCACCCAAATGAACGTTCGCAACGTTCTCAAAGAGACCAGTTTTGATGTTCCCTTTGGCATGCGATTAACACTCCAGCATTCTAAATGCTGAAGACATCTAAGTTCAGTTATCCATACTGGTAATTCAAGGCAGACGTAGTAAGGCAGTGCCAAAAACAAGAGACTTTTCAGATATCTCACACACTCTGGTACCTTTTTTATACTCGTACCCCTTAAATTGAGGACTTTAAGAAGTATCATCTTTCCAACGGACTCAGGCAATGTACAGATCCCTGTCCGACTCAAGTCCAGAACGCGCAGTCCTCTCATAGCAGTAAACAAGTTATTCGGAATGCTTGTGATGTCCCAGTTCTGAGATAGTGACAATGTACGGACATAAGCAGGAAGGCTAAGGAAGGCTAAGGATCTCATATCTTTCTTGGCCAATAAAATCCGACACCATACAGTGCTAGGTCCATTTGCATGTGCAGAGGCTTCCTCAAGAGAAAAAACACATTTGTTTTCTCTACAAATGTTTATGGCTAAATCATGCAATAGGTCATGAATTGCACAATATTTCGTTGGAGTTCCTTCAATAATATCGTCATCCAGATCTTCCCATAGTTGAAGCAGACACAGCTGGGCAAGTTGGTCAAACCAATTCCAGGCCATATCCCACTGCTCTTCTCCTTCTCCTGCTGGGATTAACCCCTCTGCAATCCACAGGTACACCAGATCTTCACAATCTATCTTCTCATCCTCAGGGAAGAAAGAAAGATATGCAAAACAGGCTTTGAGATGTGCCGGCAAGGAATCGTAACTCAATCTTAATATATCCATGACAGGATCATGCTCACCAAAGGGAATAACTGCCTTTTCCAGCTGATGGAGCTTGGACTCCCATTTGCTCAGAGATTTGGTGTTGCCCAGAGATGCTGCTGTCGTTTTGATAGCCAGAGGTAAATTTCCACACTGTTTGACAATCCCACGACCCACCTCTTCCAATTGTGAAGGCGCTCTGTTCTCTTTACAATCCGGAAATGCATAGAAGCAGAACAATTCCCAACTGTCTTTATCTGACAAATTTCTCTTCTCATAAATGTGAGCTTTCAAATTTGTAGCAACCTCTCTGTTTCTTGAGCTCACCACAACTTTACAATCTTTATCACCTGGCAAACCAAGTTTATCTAAGAGATTATCTTCTGTAGACACCGTCCACAGATCATCTAGCACAATAAGACATCTTTTCCCTTGTAGACAGTCATGGATCAATACAGCCGCTCTCTCTTCACTTACATCAGGGTGTGATAAACCTATGTGGGAGGCTATATCCCTTTGTAAACTCTTGACAGAATAAGATCTCGAAATAGAGAGCCAAATAGAATGCTGATACCTGGACTTTAAGGCATTGAAGACATATTGGAGAAGAAAAGTCTTTCCGAAGCCGCCCATACCAACGACGGCTATAACTTGATTTTCTGGGTTGTTCAACAAGCCTTTCATGTCTTCAAATTTGGAATCGATGCCCACTGGATGTGAATCTCTGGGAAGAAGACTAGTTTTCTTCGCCGGTGCGGATGCCTCTGGAAGTTTTACATCTTCCACATATCTTGGAAAGCCCAGAAATGTATTTCCAACCTTTTCTTGCACAGCCAAGGCAATCTTGGAACACAGCGTCTCCACATTGCTGCCAATTTGAAGTGAATAAGAAATCAGAAGCGTTCAAGTTCAATATGAGGGTAAGCGGAAAAAAAAACAAGACTCAAAATCATAATTTATTGAAAGCAAACAACTCATGAAACAAAAATAGGTAAAACTGATTGTTAAAAAATTAAAAATTGAAGAACTAATTGTCAAAAATAAGCTAAGCCTTACTCATTGGATGTGCTGAATTCGTAGCCAGAGACGAGTGAAGAAGAGTGGAGGGCTGATTTCCAATCGTCCAGCGTCTCTTTGCTGAATCTGCCCTTTTCTTCATGCTTAGCGAATGCATCTTTATAAACTCCCTTGTCAGGGAATCGAACTTCAAAAGGCTCCACATCACAAAATACAGGAATAAACAGAGCATGGGTTTTCAGCATGTCAACCAACTCATTTAGACACCATGGAGACTCCGCATATCGTGGTGAGAAGACAGCAATTTGAACAGAGGAAGAGTAAATGGCATTTGTTATGGCAGGTTCAATTGAATCTCCCAATTGTAGTTCTTGATCATCAAGAAATGTCTTGAATCCCTTTTCCTCCAGTGAATCGTAAAGAGCAAAAGCCACAGTTTCTTTGGTGTCAGGACCTCTGTGATTGATAAATGCATCATATGACTTTTTAATGGACACTGTGAACGTTCCCCTTTCAAATTCACTGAAAGATGAGGAACACGCCATGAATTCAAATAGCAAAGATGGATGGAAAATGTGATCAGTGGATTGGGTTTGATAAAAGTAGAGAAATCTGAAGGCTTTAAAACAGGAGTGATGGAAGAGTGTGTAGCGTGACTGAAACATTTCAACGAGCTTTCCTAGCGATATGAGTAAAAGCGGAGAAACCGTGTAAAGAAGAGTAGAATTGAGTGAAAGCAGGTAAAGAAAAGAAGAACCCGAGGTGAAGAAACCGCGTAAAGAAGCGGAGAAACTTAGTGACGTAGGGAAAATTCGGTGGGGTCTTTACGATGGTTCTGGTCAATTCCGCAGAGAAAAAACAAATGAACTTTTATTATGTTTCCCCATTTTTCATAATGCCGTTATTTGTGAAAGAGATGTAATTTGTTTGTGAAAGAGATATAAGATATTATAATGGATGAGTTCTGAAACAAATTAAAGTTCCTCTGTTTTTTATTCTTATCTTTCATCTCCCATAGTTTTCCTCATTTTATTTCTGGTTCTTTTCACCCCTTTGACTCTTTTTTAACTAAATTCTCTTATTTTTTATTCATTGTCATTCTTATTTTTAAATCTCTTTTTCTAATGATGAATTACATAAAATGATTTTAAATATCAAATGAAAAATAACACATAATTTATTTATGCTTCAATAATAACTAACACACCTATATTTCCAAACATATCTATATTTTCAATTTTTGTATATAAAAGATATCACTTGAAAATAAAATTGTCTCATTATTAGTACTTGCCAATAGACTAGGCAAGTACTATTGCATCCGTTTTTGGATTTCTTCCATTAACTAGTGATATATATTTTATATTAATTAACTTATGAATTAGTGATAATAATATCTATTATTTATAATAAATAATTATAAGTTATATTTTAAAATACTAAATAATATGATTTGACATAAGTTATATGAACTATATAAAATATTATTAAAATTGTTCCTTGTTCTTAAATTAATATTTTAGAAATAATTTATTTACTAACCAAATTTCTATTTTTAAACTATAGGTTAACTTTAAATTTATAATTAAATAATTTTCCTAATTAAAATAATTATTCTCATTCTTTATATTTATTACTTTTATTACTACTAATTATAAAAAGTTATTAATTTTACTATAAATATATTAAACATAATAATTAAAAATTAGTATACTATTACTTCTACTTTAGTTTCTACTATAACTAAAGGCAAGTACTTAGCCACTACGTGACACTTGTTCTACTTGTATTTAATAGAGTTTTTTAATATTTTATTCAATATACATCCTAAAATAGATATTTTGAGATATCTAAACACTTAGCTAACAAATGTGACTATAATAGTTTTAATTTCAAATAAACATAATTTGCATATATTACATAACTAGCCACTGAGTTAACAACTACGACCATAATGTTTTTTGAGAGATATCATTTGAAACCAAAATTGTCTTATTAATCTACTTGCATTTAACAAAGCTTTTTTTGATGAATAGTCATTTTCCATTAATATATAAATAAAAGTACATATTCACAAAAAAAGTTGGGGTATATGAAATCACCTCACAAGAGTTCAAACTGGATTAAACTCAAACAACAACAACAAAAACAACTATTCATAAGAAAAACATGGACTTGAAAAAGATTTTTTAATATATTATTCAATATATATTCCAATCAGGTAATTTGAGATAAAAAAGCTATATCTAAGTTAACAACTGTAACCATAATGATATATATATGAAAAAGATTTACATTCATCTATTCTTGAATGAAAGGAAAATGTAGTTTTCTTATTATTCTATATTTTTTAATTTCCTTGACTTTTTCTGGGTCTTTAAGATTTTAACCCAATCTATAGCAATATTTGATTCTCTAACTTGAAGAATATGGTTTTCCCATATACCTAATATCAAATTTATGCAAAACACATTGTTATACTCATGGTTTGAGATTAGAGTTTTAGACAAACACTAAATAGTAAACATATGAGATAAAAATGAACTGTTAAACTTTAAAAAGATACACACTAATCTATTGAATAGATGAGGTCCAGTCTCAATGGTTAACTTCAAAATGATTGCATATTGAGCTAATTTGCAATGAATGGGCTAGTTAGATTAATATATAAATTAAAGTTTCATATATGTAATTTCAAATTTACAATTGATATCAATTTACTAAATTGACTTAGCTTTACATGTTGAATGGGTAAATTATATAGTAAAAAATAATAGCCTCCAATAATAACTAGGGGAAAAATAATGTAGAATTAATCAAAACAAGAATAATGATAATTAATATCATAATAACAACTTGTCCATATAATCAAAATATAACATCTCAGGTTCGGGAATAATAATAAAGTTATTTTAAATGATAATCACTTGATAGTTGATTAAAAATTTGACATTGATAACAATGTAATGATTTATGGCTTTGGGAGATGACAAGCTAGGGTTTTGACGAAATCATGGCAAATGGTAGAAATTGGGATGGCAACATGGTTGAGGATTTCAAAATTGTACATGGCACCATCGTGCTCAGATTTGGGAGGATCACGCCCTTGGTACAACTAAGAGGACATAAAAAAAGCAGATTGAAAACTAGAAGGGGTTGTACATTCATCTCCATTCAAACCCTAAAGGTATGGTGCCCATATCTCCTAAACACTTCAAGGAGATTAAGAAAAAGGTTTACATAATGAAGGAGAAGGACAAGGCCCAGATCCCTCTCCCCTTTCCCTCTCCTTGCATATTGAAAATGAGGGATGGCGTGATGTTGTGTCTACAATGAAGGAAAAATCCTTTTTCATGAAGTGGTTTGGAGAATAGCCAACATTCTTAAGGGTGAGGAAATGGTGCAATGAACATTGAGGTAAGGATTTTACTATCAAAATCCTTCCAAATAGCTTTTATTTAGTTTTTTTTCCAAACCATCTTATAAGAAATGGATTTTGAATAGTGGGTCTTTCATGGTGGGGTTTTAGGGTTTTATATAAGAGATTAATCACTAAAATATGATCCCATTAAGGCCACGATGGATGATATCCTCATTTGGCTTTGACTTTATAATCTCCCAAGTGAATATAGGCACCTTGATATGTTGAAGTTGATTGGGAGGTTTATTTGTATAGATAATGTTATGGAAAAAAAAGACTCAACATTTACTCTAGGATTTGTGTTCAATGGAGATTGCACCCACCATTTCCCTTTGTGATTGAACTCATCTCTTTGAAAGGAATACGACTTTAAAAGATTAAAGTGGAGGAGGTGATGGAGAACTATAAGAAGTTCAAAAGCTTGAAACACATTACTAAAGATTATATATTGTCCACAAGAAATTGAAGGTTTTAGAGCTTATTAAGACTGTTGATAAAATCTCACAAATGATGGAAGACCTTGACGACTCTCAAATGTTGGATATGGGTGAGGAGGATGGAAACTAAGAGCTCCTTGTGTTAGGATTAAAAAGACATAAATAACAGTTACATGCAAATATAACCAATATCAGAAAAATAATAAACCACACAGAAGAGAACACAAGACACAAAGATTTAACGTGGTTCACCCAATCCTTGGGCTACATCCACCAACAACGAGTCCAATATTATTATTATCCAGTGATTACAACTTGATTACAATCCGCAATCCCTTACACCTCAATATCGCCGCAAGAAGCTACTAAAAAATATACATCATCATGAAATCCCTAACCCTAAGCTATTTTATACAAGTTTATTTTGCTGCTTTAGGGTTACAACATGTCGGCCCAAAAAATAGCCGAAAAACATGCCCCCCCCCAAAAAAAAATAAAATAAAATAATAATAATAATTTCTTTCCTGATCAATCACCACAATATAACACCTTGATACTGTTAGCAAAAGTCACTTGATGATGCATGATATGTTGTCATTGATGGAAAATACATTCACTACTCTTGGCCATATTTTAGTTTTGTAAGTTTACCGAAGATTTGGATGCAATAAAATGACTAAGTACCGAAATCCGAATAGTGTGAGGTGAAGAATGATCTAGAAGCCACCGCAAAAAATGTTTTAGGGACATCAACAAACATGAACCAAAGCTTGAAAGGTTACATTGTTGAAGATTTAGAAGATGCTAACGAAATACCCGTAAAAACCAAAAAGCTTGGCAAGTTGAAAAAGTTTGAAGCTAAGAAATTTTTAGAATTATATGTAGACAATGCAATTGAGATATTTAGAGACATGGATTGAAGTTCTAGAGACACGGACTAAAGTCTTCAATATAACATTACTCAAAATTGAAATTTAGAAGATAATATTGAATAGCTTGATATAGTTATAAAGAGTTCTAGAAAAAAACCTAAGTTGATCATATCATAAGAGGAGCATCTATTTCAGAAAATGATATTAAAGAAACCGTGCCAAAAATAATTTTCTTTCAAACACTAACACAAGAATAACATGGAAATAGAAGCAATTAAATGCACTAGTAACCCCTATATTTCTCTATGCTACAAAAGTTGATCCAATAATGGCATGAGTGAAAATGAAGTTTGCATTAAAGATCTAAAGAGTGTATAAAAATAAAATAGTGAGAATAAGGGCAGACGATAGTGTGAGAATAAGAAAGCCATGTGGTAAACTCTTGAAATTTGATTTAATTGTTAAAATTTATCATTGTAGTGTGAAGAATGATGGTATAAGTTTAAATT
The DNA here is from genome assembly GCA_027943335.1 of Chamaecyparis obtusa. NCBI lineage: Eukaryota > Viridiplantae > Streptophyta > Pinopsida > Cupressales > Cupressaceae > Chamaecyparis > Chamaecyparis obtusa. The sequence continues at coordinate 17,166 of BSBK01002864.1, forward strand.
AATGTGGAAAAAAAATTTATATTTTGAATTCTAAAAGTTTACAAGACTCAAATAAATTAATGTAGCCAATCATATATTTATTTTTTTAACAAATTATAAAATAAAAATATTGCATTTAGACATACAAAATATAAAATTTATAAAAAAATAAACAAATACAAAATATAAAAGTTATTAGAAAAGAAGAAATATGATAAATTATAATCTGATCTACACAATTTGTTTTTAATAATTGATTAACACAAAAAATCATAATTTATTTATTGTAAGAGTACTAGTATAAGAACAAATACTAAAAATATGATATTTATAAATAATTTTATATTAAATATAAATTTATTTAAAAAATAAAAATAAAAAAGAATTTCATAATGGAGAACTATTAATTAGTCAACATGGGATCTGGATAAGGTGGATGGCCTTGCGCAGGAAAACAGTTTGAAAACTTTCAATGGGTAAATTACAAAGGCAAGAAAAAAATAGACAATGGAAACAATACAGGGATTCTTATCAGTCGTTAGGTAAATGGCAGCCCTCAGGTCACTTTGCACATAGTGATAGGTCCATTCTTTTGTGATCTCATCAATGGGAGTAGACAACTTTGCCTAGATATAGGTTCAACAAGCCTAACTGGAAACCCTTTGGCTCATATCAAAGACATCTAAAGAAAGATAAGTAGTAAATTTTTTCCATATTTCATGAGGAAAGGCAACCTAATCCACATGACGGGTTTGCAAGTCATCTTTACTTCAATGTCACCAAGGATATTAAATCATAGAGAAATATAGATTATTCATGCAGTAAGTTTAAAGGTCTATGAGTAAATGAGAGGGCATATGGGTCTTCATTGAGAAAGGAGTCTAGGGTTTTTTTAGCAAGAATTCAATGCATCTCAAAATGAGTTGCATGAGTCACGTAGCAAGTTTAAAGGTCCTAAAGAAAATGAGAGGATATATGGGACTTCACTAAGAGAGGAACCTAAGGTTTATGTGCATGAACTCAAAGCATCTCAAAATGAGTTGCATGCAAAGATTAATGTATAATCTAATGGTGCAATGGGAGATAGCATTTTGTATTTTGAGTATAAGAGGGCTCCCTTCAATCCAAATAGTAGCAACGATATTTCATATGGAAAGGACAAAGTGATTTCCTAGTCATAATACACCCCCAAAATTATTCTGCAAAAACCCACTACTCGGCAAGGGAAAGGTAAAAAGAAGACTAAAAAGAGTAAGAGTGGTAAGCAACCTGTTGGAGGGAAGAAGTCAAAGCCTAATATACAATGGAGGCATACAGAGAATAAAAAGGATGATGTGCTTCACAAGGAGATGCTTCACAAGGAGGTCCTTCAACACAAATACCTATATCCTTCTCATAGGAGTAGCTACAAACATAAATACATGATTCGAGGTAGCAAGCTATAATTTGTAAGTTCTAGAACCTTACTATGGACATAAATATGCTTAAGGATTTACTTTTTGAATAATGGGTTGGGGTTTCAAATTTATTTTACTTAGATAAATCTGAAGGGCTATTTATGGTACTCTTTAATTCAAGTTTTGAGAGAGACTTTGTCTATAAAATCAAGTCTTGGGTTTAGGAAGGCTCTGGTTTATACATGCAACCTTGGTCACCTAATTTTTAGCCACATCATTTCCAAGCTAGATTTGCCCCCTTCTGGGGTCAGTTAAAATTGCTTTCCTTAGAATACAAAGAACTCAACTTGATAGAAATTATGGCTAATCAAATTCCCAGATATTCATCAAACATGACATGTCTTTCTTCAAAGATCGTTCCAAACCAATTAGAGTCCACATTTTACACAACACAAATAAAAAGGTCCAGACTTAGCTACAGTTCAACTCCAAATTTGGTAAATGGGATCAAGAAATCTTGATAGAAGACTCTCAAAATGTGTGTGGGATGTGTCATGATTTGAGCCATAGCACAATAATGATTACTGAGATTGATTCAATTCATAGTTAGAACCACTCATCCCTTCCCAAGGGAAAAAAAAAAGAATATATATCAGAAGCCGACAGAGGATTGCACACATTGCAGCCAATTGATTAAGACTTTGGGGTTTCAAAGGAACTTTGACCAATTGAGGATAGGTTGAGATGTCAGATGCCCATTTTTACGGTCATGTTACTGACAGAGAGACTCCTAGTCATGTTCAAAATTCCAAAAAAAAATCATCTCTTTTCACATCATGGGATGGTTTTATTCTAAAAACATGGAAATGTATCAATCTACCATTTAAAGGCTCTCTTTATATTCCTCCCAAGGCTAGAGTTAATAGAATACAATTAAATAGTTACCTCCTGCCCCACTGTTCTTTAAATTGAGTTTTGATGGTTCTTCACATGGAAACCCGAGGGTGTCTGGTGTTGGAGTTTGCCTTTGGGATTCAACAGGGCTAGTATTAGCAACAAAATTAGTTGCTTTAACATCATGTACAAATAATAAGGTCATATCTTTTGCTCTCTTATATGGTTTTTCTCTTGCAAAAAGCCTTGGTATATCCCATATTCATGTTGAAGGGGACTCCCTTATAATTGTTAATATTGGTAGAGAAAGATCAAGTCATAATTGGAAAATCAAATATGTACTTCCAAATGCTTGGGAGTTATTGGACAAGTTTGAGTCATTCCATATTTTACATACTTATCGGGAAGGGAATATGTTAGTAGAATGTCTTGCGAATATGAGTTGCAATAAGGATGAAGTGTTTATTTCAAATTGTGGGGTTCAATTAGATCAATTCCCTATTTTAGCAGAGATTGTGGCAAAGGAAATCACACTTGGGCAAAAATGATGGCAAGGTGTTTGACACTTGGAGCATTGGATTTCTTTTGAGAAAAGAGAATAAACTTCGCATGGCAATCCATTTTAATACAACTCTTAGTACACAATGGGTCTATTAACACTAGTACAAAAATAACAATGTGTGACTAAATAAAGTACTAAAAATTGCATATAAATGACTAAACTTAGTCATGTGACTATTAGTAGTTTATTTGCAGATTTGAAGCACACTTTATGCTATAATGTACTTTTCCTTAGCATGCAGACATATACCTTTATCTAACATGTTGATGATGTATTCCCCTTTGAATCTGCCAATGCTTGACCATGCTTTATTTGATTTGTCTTTATGATCTTTGAATGTCCCACTCATACTGCTTCATCCAGTTGCCTCCCTGTTTGACCATGGGTGCTCATGGCCTGTGATGTGGTTTTGTCGAGGAAATTTGAGGTTTTCCCAATAGAGCCCACATCACAGGGGAACATCATTCATTTGGATTCCAGCACCTTACTATTGTTGTTGTATAGATAATCACTGCACTCCAAGGATGGTCTTTTGGAAAGACCGTCCTCTCAGTTCTTTGATTATCTGAATGGGGCAAACAACAGTGAATCAACTTCTTCTGTATCTGCACATGGAACAAACAAATTAGTGAAAACATGGTATCTCTTTTATTCCTGCAACATCTTTTCTTGAGTGTACATGTCCTGTAGCATAGCCCTTGTTAGAGGTGTATGACTGAGTGCATATATGCATGTTTGTAAATATTATGGTACCATACATTGTTTGGATCCATTGGATCTAACCCCACCCCCTTTCTCTCTCTTTTTTGCAGGTTCTGGACCAAAGGAATGCCTTGGGAACACCTGGATCAAGACTTCATTACCAGGCAATGTCTGGTACCCTAGTACTTATGTTCATTATTTCATGTATGTCTGTACTCATTTATGCAATTCTAAAAATGGCTATGCTCACGGCCTGTGTGAGCTCAGATAAATGGTCTTCTTAGTTCTTTCCTTTTGTACAACACATTTAAGACATTGGCACATATACATGTAATGCTTAGATGTAGATCATTTCTTTTCCTTTTCAATTATCTTACTATGAAATGAACACAAATTTAAGAAAGATCACCTAATAATCCAAACTAGGGTACAATAGTCTCATTTAGTAATTAGGTCTCCAAAGGTGAGTAAACATATGTTAACACTAACAAAATACCTGCAAAACCAAAAAGCTTGGCAGGTTGAAAAAGTTTGAAGCTAAGAAACTTTTAGAATTATATGTAGACAATGCAATTGAGATATTTAGAGACATGGCTTGAAGTTCTAGAGACACAGAGTGAAGTCTTACTCAAAATTAAAATTTAGAAGATAATATTGAATAGCTTCATATAGTTATAAAGAGTTCTAGAAAAAAACCTAAGCTGGTCCTATCATAAGAGGAGCATCTATTTCAGAAAATGATATTAAAGAAACTGTTGGAATAGATACTCGTATTAAAGTGGTATAAAACAATTTTTGTTCAAACACTAACACAAGAATAGCATGGAAATAGAAGCAATTAAATGCGCTAGTAACCCCTATATTTCTCTATGCTACAAAAGTTGATCCAATAATGGCATGAATGAAAATGAAGTTTGCATAAAGGATCTAAAGAGTGTATAAAAAAAATAGTGAGAATAAGGGCAGATGATAGTGCGAGAATAAGAAAGCCATGTGGTAAACTCTTGAAATTTGATTTAATTGTTAAAATTTATCATTTTAGCGTGAAGAATGATGGTATAAGATTAAATTAATGTGGAAAAAAATATTTATAATTTGAATTCTAAAATTTTATAAGACTCAAATAAATTAATGCAACCAATCATATAATAAATTTATTTTTTTAACAAATTATAAACTAAAAATATTGCATTTAGACACATACAAAATATAAAATTTATAAGAAAAAATAAATACAAAATATAAAAGTTATAAGAAAAGAAGAAATATGATAAATTATAATTTGATCTAGACAATTTGTTTTTAATAACTAATTAACACAAAAAAATCATAATTTATTTATTGCAAGAGTACTAGTATAAGAACAAATACTAAAAATATTATATTTATAAATAATTTTATATTAAATATAAATTTAATTTTTTTTAAATAAAAAAGAATTTCACAATGGAGAACTATTAATTAGTCAACATGGGATCCAGATAAGGTAGATGGCCTTGGGTAGGCAAAAAGTTTGAAAACTTTCAATGGATAAATTACAGAGGCAAGAAAAAAGATAGACAATGGCAATAGTACAAGGATTCTTATTAGTCGTCAGGTAAATGGCGGCCCTCAAGTCACTTTGCACATAGTGATAGGTCCATTCCTTTGTGATCTCATCAATGGTAGTAGACAACATTGCCTAGATATAGGCTCAACAGGCCTAACTGGAAACCCTTTGGCTCATATCAAAGACATCTAAAGAAAGATAAGCAGTAATTTTTTGACATACTTCATGAGGAAAGGCAACCTAATCCACATGATGGGTTTGTAGGTCGTCTTTACTTCAATGTCGCCAAGGAACTTAAATCATAGAGAAATATAGATTAGTAATGTAGTAAGTTTAAAGGTCTTTGACTAAATGAGAGGGCATATGGGTCTTCATTGAGAAAGGAGTCTAGGGTTTTTTTAGCAAGAACTCAATGCATCTCAAAATGAGCTGCATGAGTCATGTAGCAAGTTTAAAGGTCCTAAAGAAAATGAGAGGATATATGAGACTTCACTAAGAGAGGAACCTAAGGTTTATGTGCATGAACTCAAAGTATCTCAAAATGAGTTGCATGCAAAGATTAATGTACGATCTAATGGTGCAATGGAAGATAGCATTTTGTATTTGGAGTATAAATGTTCTCCCTTCAACCCAAATAGTAGCAATGATATTTCATCTGGAAAGGACAAAGTGATTTCCCAGTCAGAATACACCCCAAAAATTTCTGCAAAAACCCACTACTCGCAAGGGAAAGGTAAAAAGAAGACTAAAAAGAGTAAGAGTGGTAAGCAACCCGTTGGAGGGAAGAAGTCAAAGCCTAATATACAATGGAGGCATACGAAGAATAACAAAGATGATGTGCTTCACAAGGAGGTCCTTCAACACAAATACCTATATCCTTCTCATAGGAGTAGCTACAAACACAAATACATGATTCTAGGTAGCAAGCTGTAATTTGTAAGTTCTAGAACCTTACTATGGACATATATATGCTTAAGGATTTACTTTTTGAATAATGGGTTGGGGTTTCAAATTTATTTTACTTAGATAAATTTGAAGGGCTATTTATGGTACTCTTTAATTCAAGTTTTGAGAGAGACTTTGTCTATAAAATCAAGTCTTGGGTTTAGGAAGGCTCTGGTTTATACATGCAACCTTGGTCACCTAATTTTTAGCCACATCATTTCCAAGCTAGATTTGCCCCCTTCTGGGGTCAGTTAAAATCGCTTTCCTTAGAATACAAAGAACTCAACTTGATAGAAATTATGGCTAATCAAATTCCCAGATATTCATCAAACATGACATGTCTTTCTTCAAAGATCGTTCCAAACCAGTTAGAGTCCACATTTTACATGACACAAATAAAAAGGTCCAGACTTAGCTACAATTCAATTCCAAATTTGGTAAATGGGATCAATAAATCTTGATAGAAAAATCTCAAAATGTGTGTGGGATATGTCATGATTTGAGCCACAGCACAACAGTGTGTACTGAGATTGATTCAATTAATAGTTAGAACCACTCATCGCTTCCTAAGGGAAAAAAAAAAGAAGAATTTCTATCAAAAGCCAATAGAGGATTGCACACATTGCAACCAATTGATTAAGACTTTTGGGTTTCAAAGGAACTTCGACCAATTGAGGATAGGTTGAGATGTCGGATGCCCATTTTTACGGTCATGTTACTGACAGAGAGACTCCAAGTCATTAACAATATAGGAATTTCTAAATCTTGTCTAAAGATTCATTGGATAATATGTTGATATCTTCACACCAAAATAAATCTCTTTTCCACTAAGTCTAAAAGTTTCACAGAAAAAGTTACTCAAGCAATTGCTTCTTTGGTGGTAAAGCACATGGATAAAATTCTTAATCATTTGATGTTTTCCAAAGGACCTATTCACTTTTCTATAAGTATGGCTTAGAACAAAAATTTTAATCAGGATCTACACCGACAGTGCTTCTATAAAAAAGATTTGATTCCTATACCAACCAAACAGACTTGTTCTAAAGAAACTGGTGATGGTTTCAAATCAATCCCTACTAAAAAAGAAAATTGCCCAGATAATCTTGCGGATTTTGCTGATAAATTACTCTACACAGTAGGTTATGATCTCATTGATAATATTGCTAAAGAAATTATGTTAGAAGATACAAATTGCAGCACTTCTCAAGTTTAAGCAATACAACTTCCCTTCATTCAGGAAGAAACTCACGGAAACAGTATGACAACAGATGTCCAATTACAACCTTACTTTGATTAATTCACAAACATTATCTCTTTCACAGTCTCCCTCTATTCAAACCATGGTCAAGAAAACTCCAGCAAAAAGAGGGAGGAAGACAAAAATGAGTAAAATGAAAGAATAAATAGGAGGGGTTCAAAATACTCTTGATGGAAAATTCTCAGTCAGTAAAAGATTGAGGAAAGCATACTTCTCCCTTCAGATGCAATGATGATCCTATCATATAATGTCAGAGGCACCAATGCCTCTGACAAACTTTCACAAATCAAACACCAATTGGATGTTTGCGGGGTAGATATTATATTGATACAAGAATAAAAAATGTTGCAACGATCATATGAATCCTCAGTAATGAAGTGGGAAAAATGGAAGCCAATTCATGTTCCATCTCAAGGGGCTTCAAAAGGCTTAATAACATTGTGGAATCCAAATTCAATATCTATTGAAGATCACAAATGTGCAAATAATTGGTTGCATATGACAATGGTGAATTTCGATCTAAAGTTTACTTTATTCAATGTTTATGGACCTTCCTCAACAAATGATAAGTTAAAATTATGGGAAACATTGACAATGTCATTCATAGATTGGGAAATGTAAAGTTTTTTCTGGTAGGGGACTTCAATGCCATTGTTTCCATGCAGGAGAAACAAGGAGGAATCTGTCCTCCACAAAAAATAATGGATGATTTTAAATTCTTCATTTCAGATAATGTTCTAGAAGATATTGTGTCTAATAAAGGTAAATTCACATGGACTAATCGGAGGAAGGACTTCTTGCAAATCATAGAACGACTTGACAAGTTTTTGGTATAATATAATTGGATTTTAGCTTCTTTTGAATTATCTTCAGAAATTTTGCCTCCCTTTAGTTCTGATCACTATATAATTTCTTTAAAGATCTTAGAAATTTCATCTAAGGTAGAACACAAACCATCTTTTAAATTTTAAAAAATGTAGCTCAGACAACATTTTCTTCCCCTCTTGCGTCAATGGTGGGTAAGTATCCTGTTCTAGAGGGTTGAAGGATGTTTCAATTTTATAAAAAGTTGCAGTACGTTAAATCTCAAATCATAACTTGGAATTCACAAGTCTTCAAGAACATTTTTGTTCAAAAAATGAAAGTATCCAATGAATTAGTCCATGTGCATGAATACATTATACAACATGGCCTAGACTCAAGTACATTTGCTAAACAGAAAGAGTTACAACAACCATGAGAAGAATTACGAAAGAGGGAGGAAATTTATTGGTGTTAGAAGTCTAAAGAGTTATGGCTACATGAAGGAGCCTATAGTACTAAATATTTTCATGCATCGGACCAGACTAAAAGATCAACTCAATCACTGTTTTCAATTCAAGACTCCATAACAGGGAAACAAATAATGAATGCCAAGGAAATATAGGAGGAAGGGGTTAAATTATTTACAAATATGCTAGCTCCACCACAAAGGCAAACAACACACAATATCCAAGATGAACAAGGCTTGTTGGCTGCAATTCCCAGTATTATCTCTCATGAAGATAATGATTCATTAATGAAACTCTTCACCTTGAAAGATATAAGAAAGGTTGTATTCTCCTTCCCTCTGGATAAAGCCTCGGGTCCAGATGGATTCATAGCTATTTTCTTTCAAAAAAATTGGGATGTATTGGGCTTTGATCTTCTTTTAGCCCTTAAAGAATCTGGTAAGCATGGTGTGGTGTTGAGCCATTTTAAAGTCACAAATATTGCTCTTTTACTAAAATCTAAGCAACCCAAGTCATTTGTAGAATTCAGGCCCATCTCATTGTGCAACACTTGTGTATAAAATCTTCACAAAGACTATTTATCTTCATCTGCAATGTCTCATTCTCAAACTTATTTCTCATGAGCAAGGTGGATTTTTACCAAGAAGAGAGACTCCTAAAGAGGCTTTAGTTGCACATAAATTTCTTCACTCCATCAAAGAGCACAACCTATCAGCTTGTGTTGTAAAACTAGACATGATGAAAGCATATGATAAGGTTAATTGAAATTTTCTAATTAAGGTTCTCAAAGGGTTTGAATTTTGCAACAAGTGGTGCAAATGGATATTGTTTTGATTAAGTAAAATCAGGTTTTGAAAGGACCCGAAACCTTGTAAAACAACTCAAAAGATATAGCAATAAAAGGCTCAAATACAACAATGGAGACCACCAAAACAACAGAGGGAACACCCACCAAAAGAACCAACACCAAGGGACAACAGTCCACAACAAGGGCACTTACGATTTGAATTTAGAGCCACCCTTATTGGACCGAAGATTCATATCCAAAGAAGGAATGGATGGCTTTGATTTCTTTCCTTTGATAGTTGTCCATCCATCCTCCAACATAGTAGCATCCTTCTGCCAAACCCTTGAAGAAATAGAAGAACCCGCAATACACACTAGAGAAGAATCAACATCAAACAACACATTCTCCCTAGGAGAAACTGGTTTGGGCGAGTCCAAAGCAGTAGCAGACTAGACAACAGAGTCAATAGTTTGGATAGCAGCGACAATCAAAGTGTCATCCGACCCTGCAGAAACAACCAGAGCACACTGAGCCAAAACATTACCCTTTGTAGCACCACCTCCCACATAAGCAAGAACCTCCTCAGAAGATCCCATAGCCTGCTCACTAACCTCAGCTGATGATCTATTCACAGTATAATGTTTAGCAAAGACACCCGACCACCAAGAAGGCGGTCATTTCGATTTCACCTTCCCAGATGAGCACCGAGCAGCCACATGGCCAGTCATGTGCAAATGGATATTGTTATGCCTAGCAGGAGCCAAATTTTTAGTCATTATTAATGGGACAGTAGCGGGTTTTTTAAATGCCACTCAAGGAGTAAGGCAAGGAGATCCTATATCCCCATTACTCTTCATTATAATAGCAGAAGCCTTGAGTAGGTCAATTAAAACTAGACACTCACAGGGTTTATTGCAAGGTATTCATATCCCTCATACTGACATTGTTGTTACACATTCATTATTTGCAGATGATACCCTTCTATTTGGTAAATTAACACTCCAAGAGGCCAAACATATCAAGAAATTTTTAGATCTGTATTCATTGATTTCTAGGCAAAAGGTCAACACACAGAAATAAAAGGTCTATGTGTTCAATTAAGAGCCAACCATGAAAAGAAAGATTGTTCATACTTTAGGTTTTTAGAGTGCATATCTAGCTTGTACCTATCTAGGAATCTCATTCTTCATGGGCAATAACAACACATCTTACTAGTCCAATATTATATGGGTTAAAGTTTAAAATCTCTTGCTGGAAAGCTAGATGGCTTTCATTTTCAGGTCATATTTTGTTAATTAAAATAGTGTTAGCAACAATCCCGAACTATTTTCTTGTTCTCAAAGCTCCTAAATCAATAGTTGAGTAGATTGAGAAACTAATTCAGAACTTTCTTTGGCGAGGGAACATGAATGATTCAAAGTAGATTCCTTTGATCTCTCTAAGGTATGTCTCTTGACAAAATTTCATGAGGAGTTTTCCTGCATGATATTTCTAAGAGAAATTTAGCATTCAGAGGAAAGTTATTATGGTGGATGTACTCCAAGGACAAATCAAATTGGTGTAAGGTAATGCAAGCCAAGTATCTAGATTCTCTAAATCCAACCAAAACATTCACCATATCAAATCCCCCAACTGGGTATGCCATGTGGAACTTCATGATGTCATCTAGGAATATCATCACATCTTATATCTCTTGGGAGGTGCACAATGGGGAAGAGGTCAATTTTTGGAATGATTCCTACAATGATCTCCCACCTCTTAGAATTGTCATTGAATTACAAACTATTTCAGTTTTATCTTAACTTTGGGGTGAGATTGATTGATTATGTTTCCTAAGTAGAGATAGCAACATATATTGGAAAGATTTCTCTAATTTGCAGATCTCTATGGATCACAAGAATCTACTACAACACATTCTTACTAAGAGAGTGGTTTTCATCTCTAAGAAAAAGATAGAACCATTTGAGCACCATCAAAGGATGGGAAGTATTCTGTTAAACTAGGTTATGAAGCAATTGTCAAAGTGGATCCACATATGCAATCACATAGAGCTTACTCTCTTTGCTATACCAGCATGATATTGCCAAAAGTAGATAGTTTTGTGGGGTTAGTTTTGAGAAACACAGTCCTTACAAGTGATAGACTTTCTAGATTACAAATTGCAAACCCTTTCACTTGTGTCATGTGTGGTGAAAAGTTAGAGGCTACAAATCACTTGTTTCATCAATGCACATTTACTCAACTATAGAATAGTTACCAAGACATAAGATATGAAGCAGACCTTGTAATCAATGTCACCAACAGTACATTAAATGCTAATATCATCAATGGAACAACATACCATACTAGAATACCAAAATACCAGAATACCAAGATGGCGAGGAAATGTTATTTCTTTATTAATACCAAAAAACCAATAGTTCAACACAATAAACCAATGTACTTATAAGATAGTCGGTTGGTTGGGGAAACCAACGGATGCACCTCCATGCTCCTAACTACCCTCCCGACAAAACATAACTAAAACTTAATACAATATTACTTTATTCGTACTACATATATTCCCCCCCCCCCCAAAAAAAAAATAAAAAAATAGTCATCTTCCAAACGACAGTACTAAACAAAAATTAGACTTCAGAGTTGGGTTGTGAAGACATCCCTGGATGTGAAGCTTGTTCCCGAATGCATAAGAGGTCTCATTCCATAGTCTTTTGTTTGGCCCGAACTCCTTGGAGGACCCGTAAAGCATCCATCTTTTTTTCTTCAGCTAGTGCTACTTTCTCTTCCAGGCCAACTCATTCCTTCTGCCATTTAGCCTCCCACATAGCTTTTTCTTCCGCCCATTCCTTTTTCATGTGGTTTGTCAGATCCCTTTCTTGTTGAAGTTCCAAGTAAGTCCTCCTAAAAGCCCCCTCAATCTCTACAAGGGTGTTCATGAGCGGTGGCTGCTCTTGTACCTGTGGTATGATGCCTGGGCTATCCATCTTTTAGCTATTTCTCTCTCCTTGTATCCACTCTGTTGGAATAGGCTCCACTCTGTATGGCATGTTCCTTTCATAAATGTTGCCAAGGATTCTGCTTCTCTAACTATGGCTTCCACATTCTGACTCTTGGCCTACTCTATGATTTCCTTAGTGGTGTGCTCCATGGCTAGCAACTCCTTGAGGAATCTTGTTGCCTTATCTTCTAATGAAATCATTTGGGGACCGTTCCCTGTTTGATTTTGGGTTCTTGTTATGTCCTCTTCTCCTATTTCATTGGGTGATGGCGAGGGTGGTAGTACCATCCTGACTTCCTCCAACAGTCTATCTTCTTCTTCCAGTACTCTGTCCTCTCCAGCATCCACACCTTGTGTATCATCCTTTTTCTCCATACTCTCGGTGGCCATTTTTTCCTCAGCCTGCACCACCAAAGCAATCGGGTGGGTCACTTCGATACCTTGTGGTGTGTGGAGTCTTATCATGTGTCCACATGCTTGCCGTCCTCTAAGGTCTATGACCTTGGTATGAGTTTGCTAGTCTGCAGGAACGAGGTTGGCTATGCCCGGCAAGGAAAGTCTTGTGGCTCCCCATCTAGGAATCTTTTGTTGTCCACTCCCTTCTTCCTCACTGCCAGGGTTCCCTTTTTCTGTATGGTTGTTCACCTTGGCGCAGACATCTCCACTTCCATTTGTACGAATGTCTTCCATACTAGGAGCGGTGGGGATGACCTTCGTACTAGGCATGGTACTAACTCCCTCTTCCTTGGTGTTGATGGTCTTGTGAATTTGTGTGTACTCAGGTACTCCTCCTGGCAATGGCCCTTCCGTTGTGGTAAAAAAGTAATATCTCTTGGTGTACCCTTCAAGTGGCCAAATTGGATTTCCTCCTCCTGGGAGTTTGAAGATGTGTCGCTACTCATCCCTTCCTCTTCGCCACTGTCTTCTCCAATCTCCTCTTGGCTGGAATCTTTCGCAGAGAGATTTTTTTCTACTATCTATCTTAGTCTCTTTTTCCGTGGTTCACCCCCACCTGCTCCTGCTCCCATAGTGTCCAAGTGAATCCAGTACGTCATGGTTGGCTTGTAGGGTTCCACTCTGTCAGCTGGAACTAGGGGTCCTCTATGTTCTGATGCCACCTGAGTACGAGCTGCCTTCATAAATAATGCTATGGCATGATGGGGCATATAAAATGCCTTATGTTTTAACTCTATGAATTCTCGTAGCCTATCTGAAAGAAACTATGCCTAGTTGTATATATGTCCCCTGTTTTACCCATCAACCACTGGCAACATCCAAATAGCTATGTCTGATGTGCGAATTCCAACAGTAAGTTTGCTTTTTACTAAGTCCACAATGCATCGCCATTCTGCATTAGCTATGAAATTTTTTTTTAGGCCCCTATTGTTTCTTTTGTTGAGAATGCCATTCCATTCCTAGTTGGTGAGATTCTTTTTGCATATTAACTCCAACCACTTCTTCTTTTCCTCCATAGCCATTGGGGTTGTTGGGGTTTTTGTGATTTCCTGTCCTCGGTTGGGTATTCCAAATACCTTGTTTATTTCCTTGGAAGAGTAGGAAATAGTTACAGTTTGATGGGAGTATTGGATAACCGATTTGTGAGCTTGCTTGTCATAGCTAGCCACCATAGTTCACAATATAGATTCAAATTCTTTTAAATAAAAAATGGGCATGAAAATGATTTTGTCTACCTCTGCTTTGCGTAGTGCTTCTTTAAGAGCGTGCTTGTCCTCTGTATTCTCCCACTAGGTGCGGCATTCACTTCCTATTTTACTCTCAAAACTGATATTGACAACTGTAGTCTTTTCGGGAACATTCCCTTTGCTCTTATGCCCTGTCATCTTCTTCCCCTTTCTCACTTGCAAGACTTGATTTTTCTGTTTGGAGTCTATAATTTTCCCTTTGCTCGTGTTTCCCACACTTATCTTTACCTTCTTATGGTTTCTGATCAACCATTGTATGCCTTTAAAACTTCTTTTGCCCCAATCATTTTGTGTACGGTTCCTTCTCTCTTGGATTCTTAGGCGTACAACCTTGGGCGTACGACCTTCTTGCTGGACACCCCTCTTTCGATTTTCACCCGTACTTTTCCATTCACGTTTGGTACATTAGAGAAAATTGGTACGCCCTCTTGTACGGTCATATTGTCCTTATTTCGTACGACCTGTGTGTACTCATGATGTCCTCATACATCCTTCTACAACTCCCATCACCTTCGCATGGTAGTCCGTACGATCCACCCTACCTGTATTGGATGCCTCTATACGACCTTTCTCATACTCTAGTTGTTTGTACTCTGTCTGTCCGTACAATTGATTCCCGTACTTGACTTATATGTACTATGCTTTTCCGTACGGTGTATGGCATACAGTCAATTCGTACGGTTCAGTTATGGACGTTCTTTGCATACCCTTGTTTGTATGGTGTATGAATTTGTCTCCACTGTTTGATTCGTATGGCTTCTTGGCCTCTGTATGTACAACTTCTTTGTGCCCTCTACTCCCTTCTCTCTTTCATCCGTACAGCGTACGAATGCCTCCCTTGTGCTGAGTTTGTACGGCGGCCCTCCCACTTTGCTCTATCTGAACGTCCTCCTTTCTTCCGTACGGTGTGTTATGGGTTACATTGCCACACTGGAGCCTTTTATAAACTTCGTGGATGTTAGGGTTTGGTCTTATTGTTTCCCACTTAGCATGCTCTTTCATTTTTCTTTTATTTCTTCTTCTTTTATTTCCTCTAGTATGTCTAAGTGACATATGGGATGTATCTCTTTTCTTTGATTATACAGCCTTAACTTCGATCCATTGACTGGGTTTTTTAAGGGATTATTATCCAAGGTGGATAATTTTATGGCTCTATTATCTCTTACCTCCATGACTCTGTAAGGTCCTAGCTAGGGTACTTTGAATTTGCCTGGCTTTATTTCATTTTTTCCATTATACCTCAGAACCAGTTGGCCCAGTGTAAAATTCATTTTTTTTTAGTGTTTGTCATGCCAAAATTTTTGTTGCTTCTGTGCCACTTGGGTGGCCCATTGGGCTAGTGTCCTCTTTTCATCAAGATTTATTAAAGCATTAAGTCTTTCCTTTAAACTTTCTGCATCTCCCAATCTATGTTCCACTGCTATTCTCAGGCTCGGTACTCCAAATTCCATAAGTATCGCCGCCTCCTACCCATACATTAAGTGAAAGGGTGTTTGCCCGATGGTGGCTTTGTAGGTCGTCATGTAGGCCCACAGAACTGCTGGTAGTCTTTCTTCCCAGTCTCCTTTTTCCACTCCACAAGTCTTGTATAAAATTGTTACTAATATTTTATTTGTGGCCTCTACTTGACCATTTTCCCTTGGGTAGTATGGATTGGAAAATGAGTGAAAGATTTTATACTCACTTGTCATTGTTCGGATTGTCTGATTTACAAAGTGCATCCCCCTGACAGTTGTGAGCTACAACGGTATCCCAAATCTTGTTACTACTTGTTCATAGAGAAATTTGGCAGTACTCAGGGTTGTGTTGTCTCGGAGCACTCTTGCCTCTGCCCATTTTGTGAGGTACTTTTTTGCCACCAGTATGTACTTGCATTTGTGGTTATTGCTAGCAGGCAGGGGCCCCACAAAGTCTAATCCCCATCACTCAAATAATTCTTGCGGTTGGGATGGAAACAACAGCATAAAATCTCTTTTCAGGGGTTTCCCTGCCCTTTGACATGTATCACAACTTAGGACCCATTCTCGAGCATACGCGTACAACGTAGGCCACCATAGACATGCCAACAACACCTTCCATGTTGTTGCATCAGGCCCCATATGGTCCCTTGCTAATCCTTCATGGGATTCCCTCAGGACTCCCGAGATTTCCTCCTCCATGACACAACTTAAAATCCCATCTGGCCCCTTTTTGTATAACAATCTCTCAATCAACTGGAATGTCCCACTCTTGAGTGCAATTTTTCTTCTTTCTTGTATGGTCATTTCCTTGGGAAAGGTGGTGGTTGACAGGTACTATCCTATCCCTTCGTACCATTGGGGTAATATGGAGATTTGAAAATCAAGAAAATCAAGAAAATCCTCATTTATTCCACTTCTCGAAGCTTCTCCAGACTTGATTCTGGATAATTGGTCTGCAATTACATGATTTTTGTCTAGCCGGACTATGATTTTAAAAGTAAATTCTTGTAGGAGGATTAGCTTTCTACTTACTCTCCCTTGGATTACAAGTTTATTCACAAGATACATGAGTGCTTGATGATCCACAAAAAAATTAAAGGGAGTGGCTAATGAGTAATGTCTAAATTTCTAAACTGCATAGACCATACCTAATGCCTCCTGCTCAATGGTACTATAATTCCGCTCTACTTTTGATAGTAGCCAGTTGGCGAAGTATACTGGATGGTCCAGTCCTTCCTTCCCCATCTGTGTCAGGGTGGCACCTATTGCATAGTTAGAAGCATCCACATGGACGTGGAATTCTTTGTCCCAGTTTGGGTATTTAAGAATTGGAGCGCTTACTAGTCTCTCTTTTAGCTCTTTGAAGGCCTCATGTTCCTTCTCCCAGCAAAACTTTTCCCCTTTCCTGGTTAGCTTTTCTAAGGGTAGAGATACACTGACAAATCCTTTTATGAACCTTCTATAGTACCCCACATGCCCCAAGAAGGACTTCACCCCTGTGACGTCTGATGGAGCTTCCATTTCCAGTATTACCTTGATCTTGTCAGGGCCTGTTTTCAGTCCTTCCTTGCATACTATGTGGCCCAGGAGTTTGCCTTGGGGTACCATGAATCTACATTTTTTTGGATTCAAGGCTAGCCTAGATCTTCTGCATCGATCCATGCACTCACCCATGATCTTAAGGTCGTGCTCCTTCCCACTATAAAGTGACCAGTCATCAAGGAAAGCTCTGAAATTTCCCACTGACATACCATGAAAGATATGTAGTATGATTCTTTGAAAGGTGGATGGTGCATTGCACAGCCCAAAGGGCATTCTATTATAAGCATACACCCCATCTTCTACTACAAATGTGGTTTTTAGTTTATCCTCCTCAACAATGCTGATTTGGTTATAGCCTGAAAACCCATCCATGAAGGAGTATATTTCATGGCCCACTACCTCTTCGAGGATACTATCTGTGAAAGGAATTGGAAAGGGATCTTTTATAGTTACCATATTCAAGCACCCGAAGTCGACGCATATCCGAATTTCTACACCGTCCTTCAATGATATGACTATGGGGGAAACCCAATCACTAGTTTATACCTTAAATACACTAGTAGAATTTGGCAAATAAATGACCAGGTGACTAAAATTTTTAGTCACGTGACTAAAACTGATCATGTTCTACCATTTTTTTAGTCACGTGACTAAAAATTTTAGTCACATGACTAAAACTGATCATGTTCTACAAATATAAATGACTAAATAAATGACCAATTTGGTCATCAGGTTAAATCACAACTAAAATGACTAAATAAATGACTAAATATTTAGTTTTTAGTGAAAGTGATTGCAAGCCTAAGTCGTCTCGGGATATTGGTTTTGGAACCTCTTTTGGAAATCATTGTTTTGTCCTTTTGGAAAGGCATTTTGACTTATTGGTTGTGGAATGCTTTGCATCAATATAAATAACCTTTTTCAATTAAAATTATGGAGGTGCATATAATGCATATATAAGTGTTTAAAATTATTTTGAAAGCTTAAGATATTTATGACAAAATTAACATTTTGTCCTTAGAACATAAATTATTATTTTAAATATATCAAATTAAAATTTAAAATTAAAATTATTTTAATTATCTTAAATTAAAAAATAAAGACCAAAAAATTTGAGAGCTAGTTCTACACATCACCCTAAATAGATTATTTATAAAACTTACTAATTAGTTAAAAATAAAAAATTAATTAATTAAAAATATAAATCAATTATTTAAAAATTAAAATTGAAGGGATATTTTTAATTAATTAAATAATTAATAATTATCATGGGCCAATCAATATTTGGGTGCGTATAAAAAATAAGAAACAAACCAAACAATATTTCATCCATTGTTGCTTGGGAAGAAAACACATTAATTTCGTGCCAAGAAGTTCCATTTGCACCAAGGCAAAAGTGGTTCACACACAGAGGTTTAATACATAGATTGGTTGGTGTGATTGAATTAATTTTAAGCATCAAAATGTCATTATATTGACTATATGTGAAAGATTAATGCTAGAAGATTTCCACAATCCATTAATAACATAGAGAATGGTGCTTCTAGATTTGATTTTGTATATATGATTTTTAGCATCAAAGAAAATAACATTTTATATCACACTATGTCATTCACCATGAAGATAAAAAGAATCAAAATTAGAATCATGTAAGACATGTAGTTGTAGATCTAGAATAAGTAGAAGGGGAAAGGAAGAGAGAGACATGAAACACATGAAGAACTAATATGTCAAAAGATCAACCAAAAATATAAATATAAATACAATTTTTATTTTTATTTTAAATGCAAAGGAAAAAAGAAACAATAAACAAGTGAAAGAAATAATACAAAGGAAAGAACAAAGAAAATCAAAAGAATAAAAGATAAAAAGAAAAGAAAAAGATGTAGATTAAATAACAAAAGAAAATAAACCCAAAAAATAAATTAATGCAAAATGATAAATATGATATTATATGCCATATATATTATAAATAATGAATTACATAGACCCAATAGTTTTTGGTGCATTTTAGAGGTATTTTTGGTGCTTGGTTGTGTGCATATGCATTTGGAGGGAATTTTGACAAAACATTGTAGTTGGCTTTGGAGGGAAGTTTGAAAGTTTAATCAACAATTTGGTGTAGAGAAAAAAAACAAAGTTTGGAAGTTTAATTTCCTTGTAACGTTTTCTCGTGGTTTACAGAGAAGAAAATCCGCAGAAGAAAATCCGCTTAAGAAAGACTCCATCAATATATTTTACAACCTCCTTCATTACAGTAACAGGTTTGGTCATTCTTCTTCTTTTTCTTCAATTTCCCCCTTTATGGTGCCCTTCTTTTTCAAGTGATATGAACTAGTGTTTTAGTTATGTTTAACATTTGAAATAAAGAGATTATTTATTTTTAATGTAGAGATTTTTGTTCAAAATGTAAGAGTTTTAGTTTTTTTTCTCAAGATTTTTTATTTTTTAGGGTTTGGATTGATTTTTGATAACTATGCAGGATACCAGTATCATTCAAGAAAGGGAGGCACATTAAGCAAAGTTACAATCTAAAGGTAGGGTTTTCAAGTGGAAATCTTGAATCTTTATACCTCACGCTTCTCTTTATTTTCTATTTGCAATATGACTCATAAGAGTAATGACATGCTCGGTGTTTTCCAAGCAATAAGTGAGATTTTAGCCATCCAATTTCTTGTTTCTTTTCTACCAAGTGCATCAGTCATATTATCTAGGGCTTTTGTTACACACAAAATATAATATTTTTCTAAAATGTAGGAAGTCAATGCATTGCATAGAATTGCAACGCCTGCATTATTTTCTCTAACTGACATCACCGTTGTTGTTATGAATGCTAATACCAGACCACATAACCTATTAAATAGTTCTCATTTGTTCCATAGAGAGAAGGGACCCTCTGTTTGTTGATAACTGAACGACTCTTCATTCCTTACAAACTAGCTAATATTGACATACATAAAAAAAATCCAGCTGACTGAAGTATCTTATAACCTCCTCTCACACGAGCTAAAGATAAACATAAATTTATAATGGTTGGAGAAAATTCTTGCCACTTATCATGTCAAGGCTAGGGTAAGAATTTAAGTTTATGAAATGGTCACTATAAATCATAGATTAGAATAGCACTTCGGACTGGCAGCAGACTACATATCATAATAATTGTAAATCTCCTTTTTGAGCTAGATCATAATGGTACTGCTCACTGGCAACAGACTACATATCACTGGCAGAAGACTACGTATTGTGCAAGTCACTGTCAAGATGTTGTGTCACATTTGTGCCTGCACCTGTAGCAAACCATTGTCAAATTGCAAAAAAATGTCTGAAACAACCTCCTTCAAGATTATTTCTCACTGCAACAGTCAACATGATTGGTTCTTTCTGTTGAATAAGGCCAGGATCTAGCCAAAACAACCAAAATGCTTAACAACCAAAACAACCAAAGGATCTAGCCAAATGAAGTTTTAAGTTTTGCCAATAATATAAAAAATGCACTGACTCTGCTTTTCGAATTGAAGCATTCAACACAGACAGGAAGATAGACATGAACTCTAAACACAGGACATATATTAACATCTGACTTATAGAGAGGAAGAGTCCTTGCATGATTGTATCTATCACTAGGAATAAGGACTTTGTCACTATCTCTCAGATCTTCAGAAGGAGAGTCATTGTATTTAAATTGCCTTCAAGAGCACTTCATTTCCTATAGTCTCAAACCTGTATAAACCTCAAGAGAGGCAGTAACCTGCTTAGCAACAAGGTTGAAGAGGTAGTATAAACCTCAACCGGGCGCCTTGACATCACTTGTTACTTCTTGACTTCTAAAACATCCAATAGAAGTTTAAGCACAATAATATAAAAAATGCATTGACTCTTATTTGGAATACAAGAATTCAACCCTGTTTACCTGTTGGGGTAAACTTAGTATTGCACAGACATAGTACAGGAAATATAATAAACATAGAATGTATCATAGAATAATAAATACTTTCATTAATCATTCCATACTGGCAAGTACATTTACATCGTGATGATCATACCATCATATCTCCCATGTCCAACCTCCAAGAGAGTATATAAAGTACCTAAAGGGTCACGACCGAAACGTCGTGATGTAACTGTCTAACCTCTCGGTCACTAACGACCGAGAGTGACATAATACTTTACTAATATAATAACCCGTACATACAATTATCCCGACAACATCATCCCCCCCAAAAAATAAGTCGTCTCCGACGACTTACAACAACAGGGAGATGAAATACACCAGATAGAAGAAGAAAATCACTGAGAAGGGGCAGAGGGGCATCCCTAAAAAGATGAAGTGCCGCCCTCCCCATCAATGCTGCGTCCAATAGGTTTTTTCCATCACATCCCATTCCTCCTATGCCTGCACCAAACTTGTCTCCAAAACATATTGTTCAGCTATAGCCTCTGCTAACACCATACTGTCTCCCTAGCCAATCTGACCTTGATAGCCACCCGTGCCAACTTCTCTGATTCCAACTCCTGGGTACGCTGAGCCAAGTGTTGCTCTACTGCCTCCAACTAGGTGGTCAGCTCCTCCCGAGCTCTCTATGCATCCACCAAGACAGTCTCACGTCCAGCCAACACCTACACCAAGTGCCTCAAAGCGTAGTACCCCTCTTGAAAGACTTGCTCCAGTGCTCTCTTCACCTCCGGCATGCAGACACTCCATGCCTGTAGTAGCTCCGATCTCATCAACAGGTCACACTCTCCAAGGGCTGATAACTGAACCGATTGGGGTCTAGGGGGCAACGCCCCCAGCGGGGTCGAGGGGCAGCGCCCCCGCGAGGTCCTGGGGCAGAGCCCCAGGCGCGCTCCCTGTTGCGGTACAGGGCGAGGTCGAGGGGCAGCGCCCCCGCCGCCAAGACCAATTTAGCACTCTCAAACCCACACAGAAGTCTATGGAGCACACCATTTTGTGATTTTCTTCTGATCCCATACTCTTTTCTGTAAAGCGCTTATGTTTTCCCTACTACCTCATTATGCCCTTCCCTTTGGTACCATAAGTTACTCATTTTGAACTGTTTTGATTTGTCGTCATTTTTATTTATTTTATTTTTTTAATGTTTGTAAACCCTTGCCGTCAATGACTGTCTTCTTCTTCCTATGCCCGTACGGAATTGTATGTTTCAACTTCCCTAAGTCTGCCGAATTTACTTTTTAAATCTTAGGCCTAAATGCAGCCGTACATTCCTTGGACGGTATTCTTGTTACACCTTTCAATGTCGTATGGCGTTTGATCCCCTTGGTCGTACGGCGTCCAAGCTCTTCTCCATGTATGGTAGTCTTTTGACCGTACGGTATTGCAATGTTTCTGCACGAGGCATATAACAACCTACCTCCCAGTTCATACGATGCCGTACAATGGATATCCCAATCCTTGTATGCGCCAATGGCTGTACGACCGATGCTGGCAAAATGTACTTTATTTCCTCCGTACGGTGGCGTCATTGTCTTTACGTACCATATGGTACTGTACGGTCGTCTTCCTGTTCGTACTGTTAATAATGCTATGTGCACTTTCAATGAATTCACGTCTTCTTTGTCTTCCTGTTCGTACGGAACCGTACGTCCATCTACAAAAAACTTTCAATGGTTTCGGTTTCATATAGGCTCCGTACGGTGTTTTAACTTATGTGTTGTTTGATTCTGTACGGTGTCGTACGGTGGTTTATAATGCCGTACGGTGCCAAATTTTTCCCCCTCCACCGTACGGTCATGCATAGCCGTACGGGTGTTTTTCAATTTCTTGTCTAGAGGCTTCTCTGGTCGCCCATACGGATGGCTCTCGGGTCGCCTGCATGACCACTTGAGTCATTTTCCATCCTCTCGGTTGCTCTGTCCCTCCTCTCTGGTCCATCCTGTCCAGGAAAGGTTTCAATTTGGTCCCATTGATGGCGTCATGTATCCGTTCGTCGAGAGTCCATAACTTGACAGCCCTATCATAGCCGACTTCCCGACATGTTCCTCGCTTAATCTCATTGTGCAGCCGTTCCCTCAAGCTTTCCCTGTGGCCGAGTCCATTTTCAATGGCCATCCAAAGGCTTGGAACCATAAATTCTATAGGGACCACAGCCTCTTGCCCGTACATAAGAAGAAGGAGAATCAAGAGTTTGAAGGTTACAGTCTTCCACACAGGATTCCAGTCATCTCCCGTGGTGATGGTTTTCGGATTTCTCTCATCCATCTCCGTACCCAGATTCAAAGGTTTCACCGTTGGTTCTTCGTACTTCATAGCCTCCTTGCTTTTAAACTGATGTGCGGGTATAGTGTCCATTGTAGCTTCTCCTTCCTTATACTCCCCGTACTCTGGAGGATATTGATCTGGCTCCTCTTTGTCGACGCTTAATACGTTACAGGAGGGTGAGAACATCTCATAGTCCTCCTGCTGCCAATGGAACAATCCATTTAGTGAATCTGTGTCATCCTCCGAGTTTTAATATGCCTTCGGCATCTGGATCCATCCCCTCTCTCCCTTCGTCTCGTAGGTCATTCTCTCCTTCCAATTCAGATCCCAAGGAAGAGGCAAGTTCCTCGCT
Source organism: Chamaecyparis obtusa (assembly GCA_027943335.1). Classification (NCBI taxonomy): domain Eukaryota; kingdom Viridiplantae; phylum Streptophyta; class Pinopsida; order Cupressales; family Cupressaceae; genus Chamaecyparis; species Chamaecyparis obtusa. The sequence goes on from BSBK01002864.1 coordinate 40,782, forward strand.
CACCAACTGGGTCCGGAGATTTATAGTAAATTTTTTGCCTCCGCTCTCCATCGAGAGTGTATTCCGTTTCCAGTTATGGTTTGCCTTCGCTGCCACCAGCCATCCTCTTCCGAGTATGGCATCATACCCTTTCTGTTTCAATGGAATGACCACGAAGTCGAGCACAAATGGTTGTGCACCCACGGTGACTTGTTGTGCCATCAACATGCCGAGGGGTTTAATCCCGTGCTAGTCGGCACTTAGCAGATTAAATGTAGGTGGCCACAGAGTGGGCTTTCCTAGCTTTTTCCATGTGTCCTCCGGGAGGACGTTTACCCCGGATCTGCCGTCTACTATAGTATCCATTAGAATGGTGCCCAGGATGCCCATCTCCACCACGGCTGGATGTCTGCCATTGTTGACGGCGAGCAACATTGGATTTGTCACCGAGTTTCTCAGTACGGAAGCATCCGTGTGTCTTGGTTTGGGTTTATCAACCTTTGTACCCAACAACACTGTCCCCAATTGAGGCATGGTGTATAGGAGGTCCTCCAGCTTGACAGGCACCTCTAGTTGAAGCATCTGTCGTACAATGTTCCTCTCCGCGTCTGTGCAGTAGGGTCCGAATGATTCGTGTGTCTCTCCCCATTGGGTTTCATCGCCCTTTCTATTTCCTCCCTTACCTCCGCCATTCTCTGCTTCTTCGTTCGGGGATGGGGGTAGTGGGCTTCCTTCGCTTGCCCTCGAGTAAGAGCAAGTATAGCTTCTTTAATCCGTGTGTTGCCTTCGATATCAATCAGATTGGCCCCTACGCCAGACTTCAGACAATTAGCATCTTCATGGTCCCCAGGGCCGCACCACCGACACAACTGCTGAGGGGCATCATTATTGTTACACTCACTTGCGTAATGACCCCATTGGTTGCATGCCCTACATTGGATCATTGGGCGTCCCTTCGCGTCATACTGGACCCTGTTACGAGTGGAATTATTATTGTTCCCTCCTCCACCTCGCCGGTTGCCACGATAACCTCCTAAAGATGCATTATTGTTTGGTTCTGTCCCCCCTGATGTGGATGGTTGTTCTTGTGTATATAGCACTTGCTGGTTACGCGCCTTCAAATTGTATGGGCATTCCTTCGTAGAATGTCCCATAATCTAACAGATGTCACAGAATGCCTTCTTGGGACAGGCACCCTTCGTGTGGCCGCTCTCCCTACAATCCTTGCACCACAGTTCATCATCCTTGCTTGTTGTCCCCTTCATTGTCTTAAACTCTTTTAACATCCGTTCTATATCCTTCTGAAGGGCCGTGACTTTCTTCTTCGGCTTCTTGTCGCTGCCACTCTCCTCTTCGGACGTATCGTCTTCAGATGACGAAGATCTATTCTTCTTCTTTTTGGCTGTCTTATCTTCGCTTTCCAGGTCCATGGCCAGGTTGTATGCATCATTGTAGGATGTCGGAGGCACAATTTTCATCTTCCATTGTAGCTTAGGATTCAAACCCTCAACAAACCACCTCTTCTTTAGGTCGTCAGTTGGTTGGCTTTCCATCTTTCTGACTAATTCCTTTAGCCGACGACCATATGCTCGTACGGTCTCCCTCTTCCCTTGTTTCGTTCCATAAATCTCTGAGACTATCTCATTATCATCTCGTAGTAGCTGAAATTCCTTCTCGAATCCCCCCTTCAGGTCATCCCATGTGGTTATGTTCGTTCTATCCAGATCCGCGTACCAGTCAATGGCCACGCCTCTCAGTGTGGCGGGGAACTGCCTCATCCATTCGTTCTAGTCAGTCACCCCATTGGCTGCCCAGATGGTTTCACACGTACGGCAATGCCGTACTGGATTGTCCTTTCCATCATCGTGGAATTTTGGCAACTTTTCCTTATGTGTCGCCATGGTTGGTCGGGCTGATTTTGGTTGTTGCGTGCGCGGTGGATTTTGTGCTCCTGCACCGCTTGTGCTAGAACTGGCGCCCACATTCCCTTGGCTAATTACTAATGGTACTTGTATTTGTGTAGCAGGTGGAACCGTATTGTGTGGAGTCGTTGGCTCCAATGGCGGGTTTGCCTACGCGTCCCGTGTGTCTTCAGTCGTACCTTCCCATGTGCCTTCGGTCATACCTTCCCGGGTGCCTTCGGTTGTGCTTCCCCGTGTGCCTTTGGCAATGCGCTCACCTTCGTAGTTCCCTTCCTCCGCACACCACGTGCGGTTCAAGTCTTCAAACTGGTCTTGCTCTTCCTGAAGCAAGACTTGTCTAAGTCGTGTTTCTTCGAGTAGTTCTTCTCTACTCCGCACTCTCCGATGTTCCAGCGAGATGAACGATTCCCAGTCGGCCCCTGCACCTTCCGTAGCACTTCCGGAGTTCCCTTCAGGCAACCCTCCAGCAAGCTGGTCTTTGGCAAGTTGCCTCAACCTATACTGACGTTCACGCTGTTGCGCGGAGATCAAAGCCTTCTGTGCGGCTTCCCCTTCGTCATCTCGTGCCTTTTTATTTCTATCTTTATTTAAGACATTGGGCATAAATCCTTCCCTCAACTCTCTTCCCGAGTACATCTAGGCAACGACGCCAGATGTTTACCTGTTGGGGTAAACTTAGTATTGCACAGACATAGTACAAGAAATATAATAAACACAGAATGTATCATAGAATAATAAATACTTTCATTAATCATTCCATACTGGCAAGTACATTTACATCGTGATGATCATACCATCATATCTCCCATGTCCAACCTCCAAGAGAGTATATAAAGTACCCGAAGGGTCACGACCGAAACGTCGTGACGTAACTGTCTAACCTCTCGGTCACTAACGATCGAGAGTAACATAATACTTTACTAATATAATAACCCGTACATACAATTATCCCGACAACAAACCCCAGGAAGATGGACTCTGTTCAAAAGGAGAGTCTTTGTTCTAGACTTGGAAATCAAGGAGCAGCCCACAAACAAACATTTCTAAATTTGGACTTGTCCAAAGGTGCTTTGGATCAGACCAGATTCTATCATTTTCAGTTCTCCATTGATCTCTAGTACTGAAAATAATAAATCAATGAATCTACCTGATCTTCCTTTTGTGGCTAACAAACTTATTACAATAGATTGGATCCAAAGACTGATGCCTAGCTATGCAACATGCTTAATTGTTGTAACTTTAAGACTAAAGATGATGCATGCCCAATAAGAAAAATTGAAAAAGTAGTCTCATTCAGCTGGTCCATTAAACTATACTCATGACTTGGAACCTGATTACGGGCTTTATCAGAGTGTTTCAAAGAGGGAAGAAAGTAGTATGCCAACCACATGTTTCCCAGTTGAAAAGCCTCAGCATGGCCCCAATTTTCTTCTTCAAATCTCTTATTACAGCATGGTCCCTTTTTGCTTACAACAATAGGGCATGTAGCATTCTGTGAAAACTGAGGAGTAATCACTCACACTTCCCATGATTGCTATGCACATTGTCATTTGGAATTCAAGCATTCAGCCCAGACAAAAAGATAGAGCAGACTTATTTTGCAAAAAAGACAATTAAAAATTATATGATCAACATTCTCAGGGACTAACATCTGAATTAGAGATTTCTTTGGCTCAATGCTTTTGACAAGACTTAGATTCCATCAGGCATTGAGTATCATAGAGCTATAGACTCACTTATGGAGTCACTTTACAAAGTACAGAACCATCACACCACCTAGCATTGCAAAACATCTCTGTGTCAGAAATAAGTTGGATAGGGGAGGGCAAAACTACAAACTTCTCTGATAACATCTTAATGGTTTTAGGAAACCACAAGCAAAGAATATTTTGAACCATACAAAGGAATATCGTGATCAAATACTTTGGCCATTATAAAATGATTAAAGGAATACACATGAGAAGATACAAAGGAATACACATGATCAAATACTATGGCCCTTAAAACTTGATTAAAGGATTACAATGCCTCACAAATAACAACAATGTTTGTTGTTTACAGCTTAATGTTACATCTATAAGTGCTACAACTACTTCTTTGCTTTGTTAAGGTTTTAGGATCATTGCAAATGTAATTGCACTATCTCATTGTATGTGTTTTTCAAATGCAACAATCTCTAGCATTTATATAGAGAATGAGCCAAGAAGAGACATGTCCCTTCATGGGACATATCTATTCATTATTATGTAATTAATATAATGACAATTATGATTATATATATATATATATATATATATATATATATAATATCTCTTGAGTATTATATTAATTTCTCTAATATTTACATAATAATAATAATATATATTTTATCAATTTAACTTTTTAGTTATTATGAGAATATAATCTAACTTTATATATACATATATATCAATATATATATATATATATATATATATATATATATATCATTTCTCATAATAATCATATAGACAATATTATTTATCTGACCGATGCTACAAATATCAACATGCTTCTCTTTAGTTTGCTTTTTATACTTCTTTCAAATAAAAAAAATAATATTTTCAATATCATATGTTGTTTATCTAATAGAATGTGCAATATTTTCAAAAATATATTTTCCGATCTTTGAATAATAAGAGATTAGATTGTTAATATGATTGTGATAAATTTAAAACATTCTTTGAAGATTATAGGACAAACTAATTATATCATAGCTTTGACAGAACATAAACCATGGTGCTATTATGATCTAGCTCAAAAAGGAGATTTACAATAAAAATTCCTAACCTTCAATTTTTATACTATCTGCAGACAACAAGAAAACACATCCACACAATCACGACAGGTTTGATTGGAATTTTAATGATAAAGTTTAGTGTTTCCTCGAAATAGCTGGCACGGCCAAGAAGATCAACCATGCAGACATAATGATCAATTGTAGATGTAATGCAAAAAGAGAAACTCATGTCATTGAAGTATTTGCAGCCTTCATCCACTAAATCATCCACAAAACCTGCATGATTGCATGCAAATATAATAGAAGCAAGGCTTATATAGTCAGGGGATGTTCCAGAGTACTTTATTAGTTGAAAGAGTTTGAGAGCATCCCTGCAAAAGCCATTTTGTGCATATCCTGCAATCATTGCATTCCAGGACATTACATTTTTTATGGGCATTTTGTCGAACAGTTCACATGCTTTTGGTATGCTTCCACATTTTGAATACATGTCAACCAGGGTACTTACAACAACGACATCTGACAAAAGTCTGCTTTTGATTATTCTTCTGTGGATGTCCATACCCTGTTCTAAAGTTCCCATTTTGGCACAGGCTGGAAGGATGCTGACAAAGGTTACAGAGTTTGCTTTCAAGCAATCTGTTGTGACCCCGAGGCACTGATTCCAATACCCAGAATTGGAAAAATTGAACTTTGTAGAAATCTTATAGAGCACCAAAAATTATCTGCAAACTCGAGCTCACTGAAAAATCACAGAATTTTCAGAACTTGGCATAAAAAAAAATTGTTCAAAAACTGTTGAAAGCCACGAAATGGAAGATGAAACAGGAAAATTCCTTATGTTGGGCACAAAAGGCAATAGAAACATGGGTTGAAGAAACTAGAAACCCTTTGGAAACAATGGTGGCAACATTTCAAATAGAGAAATGATAGGAATTCTACGTGAATAAAGATCATGAGTAGAGACAATGTGAGACACGCAACAAGGGTGACAAGAGACATCACACTTAATTGCTTTTATAGATGACATCATGCACTCCTCATGTGGCACAAATGGGACAGCATTATAATCATATAAGGATTCATCAATGAAGTTTCTCTCTTCACATGTTCTATCAATACGGATCTGCAAATCACCAATAAAGAGTGTGGAATACTCCTCACCTGTAGCAAAAGATTCTTCCTCCATAACATGAACCTTAGCTGATTGGAAGCCATTATCTTTTTTACTTTCATTATGCCTAATAACAAGTGTATTCAAGGTTGTAGTTATAGCTTGTTCCTCATGAATCATGACACCATTCTCACCTTTATTTTTCCCACATCACCACTTGGCTGCAATAAGCTTTTTCCTTTATTAATTCCACAAATATGATCAAATGTCCATGCCTCCTGACATGTGAAACAGATCTGCTCTTTCCTCATTTGGTTCCTACTCTTTTTGGAAGATCCTGCAACCTGTAATCCTAATGAAATCAATTCTTTTTTAGCACATGTTTTTTTAAATTTCTCAATTTTTCACTCACATTGTTTGAGTACCCTGTTGACTGACTCATAAGCAGATTTAGAAGCATCTTTTTCTTGCCTTGAAATTTCTAACAACATAAGTAGAAGAGACTGGAAATGAGCATCACTCTCATTAATTTCCATAATCATAATGGTCTCCATGGCTGCAATAACATCTTTATTGTGTTCGTCCCTGATCGTGACCAAGAAATGTTGAAACATGGTATGGGTTAAATCATACATTGCCAAGTCAAGCATAAGATTACTCAATCTGATTTCTGCAAATGCTTTAAGTATGTTTGCTCTTCTCGAGAAATGATGACTTCTGATGTCTCCAAGATATTAGAAGCTATCAAAGATCAACCAAAGTACCTCTTTCATTATGTCATCTTCATAAGGTTCTTGAGGCACTGAAATCCTTATGATCTCCATCAAGGAAGTAGTAATCAAAACCTTATCTCACCATCCGAATACCTTAACCATCTACGTTGACTTAAAGTAGTCGCTATAGGTGCAATAGCAATCTACAACAAAATAGGAGGTAACTGTTCTACAATTGTCAAATATCCCTCCAACTGGTTCAACGTGATAAGAACTTCTTTCCTTGCCTATGATTCCAAATTAAGTTTTCTGCATAGTTCACAAAGTACACTTGCCAAGTTGTCATCCGGTACCATTTTTAAACCTGCTACCACAGAAAAAAAACTACCCCAGTTCTGACCCAAAATCTCAATTTACATTTTGTCAAACAGTTTGTATGCAAGAGTCTGAGTTTTATTTTCCGGTTTCCTTTAGGGGTTTGTTCGATGATGCAGTCTCCAAGGACATTTCATGACAGCGATAAATGCAGGTATATTGACACGGACATAATCTAAGGAATTTGCAATCTTTAGACAATTAATTCCAAGCACTGTTATTCTTCTTGCCCGCTAGGGCTCCTCAGCATGATGAATCTCTTAATGTCACTCCATCAAATAAAGCGTTCAGTCAATATCTGTTTATGCCAGTGAGAATTGTTGTCATGGAAGACCCTTTTCTTGCCTATGATTGGCAATTCCCTACTGGAGAGAAATTCCATCTTCCCTCATATTTTGGGGTATTTTGTCAAACAATTGTAGATATGCTTAGAGTTCATTTGCAAATGTGCAAGTTGTGGATGATATTGTAAACATTGTTATGCATCTTAATAATCAGACAATTTTCTATCAATAGTAGCATGAATTTCCAGGGAGCAGAACTGATTTGTGATTACTAATTCAAAATATAGTATACACCTTTATAAATATCTGGGATATACAACATTGAATACCAATCCGCAATTGAAGCAAATATACCATCCAGATTTTTGGGAATATCTTGCTATTTACCACTTATCAGCCATGTTCAGGAAGGGTGAATGTCCCTGTCACTTATGATCTCAGCAAAATCGAACTAAACTTAATTTCAAATTATCATGATAATCAGTCCCTGCCTTCTTTAACATCATCACAGTTAAATACCTCTCCACAGATAAGATTTGGTGGCAACGTAAGTGAAAATACTCCCATGCTTACCATTGTCAAGGTCATTATGGTAGAACTAGACTGAATAACATAGTTCATTTTTAGATCATTTTTTGGAGGCTACTTTCGAAAGGGTATTAAAGACCTGTTTGTTATAAGGGTCTACATATTCTATATAAGTTGAAAGTAATGTACTTAGTGGGGCACAAACATCTATCACAAATCATAACTCTTCTAGATGCTTACATTGAACCAATGAAATACAAAGTATAGTGTATTGGTGTAGGCGCATTTAGTATTCCATACAAATTGTAAATGGCGTCTCTGAATGCATTTTCTGTTGCCACTTCTCCAAGGCTAACATATGTCAATGGAGCTAAACTTTCCAGTGATTCCTTCATTCCCCAGAATTTCATCTGTTGTTCTCCACTAAATTTTTTTCCTCCACTCTTAAAACTTAACAGAGGCCATGGCATTAAAATATTGGCTGCTTCAGCAGCTTCGCAAATGGAAGCATCCATTAAGGCAAAGATAAGCGAGTACCCACTAGTAATTTACTCTAAAACTCGGTATTCGTAAGTACAACCACTTTTATTCAGCCACCACACTAGTTTTGGTAAAAGTCAAGTCAAGTCTTCCCGTCTCGAATGCAAGCAAATTACTATTTCTGCCCTGTGTTTGTAGATACTGTCGTAGTGTGAAGGCTTTGTTCAAGTGCATTGGAGTTCAGCCACTGGTCGTGGAATTGGATGAGCTGGGTATTTTTAAATTTTAAAAAAAGTTGTAAAAGAAATGGTCTATTGATGTTTTCTTTCGGGATGGATGCTTGTTATTGAGGGTCATGTGCAGCTTTAGGAGCCCTGAGAGGAACACCTATAGCTGAGAAAACTCATTTTGCTTATCTGTTCAATGTTATTGAAACTGTTGTTCAAGAAAAGGTACACAAAATGGCAGTAGTGAAATTCAATTGCTTCCATTACGAGTTATGTACATCGCCGATTGGTAGGAACATCAATTTTTGGCAAAACCCATTTTCTCATCTATTGAATGTGGTTGGAAATAGTGTTTTATAATCGTATGCAATCTGAATGCACAAATGACAGTACTAGAGTAGCATGCCGTACTGGAATTTCAAGAGGAATATGATATTTTCAAGAAAGGCGTTCCAGTAATTAGGTTTTCTTTTACCGGCTAGCATTCTTCAATGGGCTATTTTGCTATATATTTTTTAGAATATATTTTCCATTTGAAGATAATGAAGAGCAATATTACTTCTCTTTAAACATTTGCTGAAGTCTTGTATAAAGTATTAAGATCTTATGGAAAGTGGAAAAGGTGCTTCAAATTTTTACCAAATGTAATAACTGAGAATTCAATGTCAAAAAACATCTCCAATCCACAAAAACAATCCCTATCCCAAGTTGCAGAATCACATTTCCGAGCAATGCAAGTACCCACTTGAAGGGAGATTGTGATATAAGCTTGGCTCACATCTAGCTTCGTTATACTAGTTCTTTGAATATCCCCTTAAGCATATCGACCATTGGCTAGTTGTCCTTGGGAGATTTGAATTATATTAATACTCTCTAATGATCAAAGTGGGTGAAGTGAAATGGAAGTGCATGATCTGCAAGAACAGAGAAGAAAGACACCCATAAAAGGACAACTCCTTCAACTGCAAACTTAACCAACCGGGCACAAAATCTCCTGTTTGCAGGGCTGGGATGGTTCCTCTTCGGGTTAGTGACTGGTGTGTACCTACTCTGCAGAATTTTTTCACAACAAAGCTGTGAGTTGGGTGTTGTAATCAGTATGGTTAAACATTTGAGTCCTCGGCTTGACAGCTCAAAAGTAAATTCAATCTGGCTATTTTTCTTTTGTTCTTTTATTACTTTATTAATTGCATATAAATGCGGAACTAAAACTCTCTAGATGATTTGAATTTTCCTGAAGCTGAGAAAGTTCTGTTCACGGATCCTTGAATTTGTATACAAGTATTTCTACTTCAGCTATTTCTAGGGCACTTATGACAACAAGATCCCAAGCATCTTCGAAATTGTCTGTACCCAGATAATTAGTCCCAGAGTCTCATGAATATCAATTAAAAGAACAGGTGAATGTGTTCCTTTTGTTGTTAAATTTTGTTGAAGATAACAATGAACATTGAACAACCAAAACCCTATATGTGGATTTGGGACACAAAGTTTTACTTCTCACAAAATGTAGGACGAGGTTCATATATGCAATTACATAAACTGAGCACACTATTAAGAGTCAAGACGGTAAAGGTAATTTTATTTCACCGCTAACTAAGACATCGGATTGGTGTAGGTGTATGAGAACCCTTCCTTACGTGAGCATTCTACAAGAGATTGTTTTCTCCATTCATCTTCCATATAATTTTTTAAGATGTAAAATTGTATTCCTCCTAGATTTGAACATGTGACCTCCAAGGTGGAGTATACACACCTTTATCACCAGGCCCAATTGGTGAAAGTAGATTGCATCACCAAAATTGAACGGTGAGAATACATAGGGTCCAGAACCTAAAGGATTCTGTATTGATTATCTTTCCTTTTCAAGCAATTCGTATGAGCTCGCTATGCATATGTTTGGTATGATTTCAAAGTCCATTTAGTGACCGTGCTTGCAATTTTTTTATATTGAGAGTAAGAAAAGATGTTATATTTCAAATATATCACAGTAGGTATTCCTTCAAGGCAATTCTGGAACCCTCTGAAGCTGAAAGACCTTACAGGGAAGCTATGACTTTTTGTGGAACAAAAAAGAATTATCTCTACATAGATCACGAGGTTTTATGTTCTTTAGTGTCTTGCTGATTATATGCTGACCAACTAGCTCTTGGGCCTGTTTTGGTACAGCTATCGATTTTAGCTTCCTTCCATATCTTATATGAGGTTTGGTAACTGTTGTAATTTTTGACGAGGATGAAAACTGATTACTGTTTTTTCTAGGGTTGAGAGCACACTTCAGGTTGTATATTACCTCATTTTTTTTAAGAGTGCTTTAAATGGCGATCCTCTTGATTTTCTATAATATTCCTTTGTTATTAGTTGTTGCCCTTTCTTCTCCCCTTCCTCACGGATTAAATCTATCAAGCAGTTTCTTCTACAGGTTTCCATCCTTCAGTTGCTCCTACAGTTGGCACATTGAAAGGGTTGACATGGCCTTACATATTTTCTTCAGTGATTGAACGATTATTTAGGCCCTTCATTTATCTGCCACCAGCTTTCTTTCTCATCTTGAGCTTGCCTTCGCTGCTTTGAACTTTCCTTGGTTGTTCTTTACTTGTTTTGGATGCTTCTGTTGCTTTTTCCTTACTGCCTTTACTTGTTTAGATTTCTTTTTTTAAGGATATTAATTTTTGAGTGCCTATACTGAAAGAAGGATGAACACTTCAAACAGAAAGTTTATAAAGTCAATTTGCAGCTTCCATATGTAGCTGATAATTAATGCTTTACATATGCTGGCAGACAGTTTGAAAGTTTAAGATGCACAGAAATCTACACATAAGTTGATATGTGCATGGTTCTTCATAATATCTGAGATCATTTGGCATGTTTATTATTAATCTTTGATCCATTAAGAAGTAGTTTCATGCTTAGAGGACGCATTAATGGAATAGTGGATGGTGATTCCTTAACATGGTTGACTCATATAGTCCATTCTTCATAAAGTGCTAGACACTCTCTATAGGGACAGAATAAGTAATTTGTTATTTTTATGGAAATCTATCTCTTTCTTGCTGATTTCTTGTAATAAAATACAGTAAATTTTTCTCCAGAAAATATCGAATGAATAAAAAAGTTATTGAATCAGGTTTTAAGTTACCTTAGAACAACCTGAATATGTGTAAGGCTGTAAAAAGTACTTAAGTTAGTTATATTTTTCATTATTTGAAGCTGAAAGACCTTACAGGGAAGCTATGACTTTTTGTGGAACAAAAAAGAATTATCTCTACGTAGATCACGAGGTTTTATGTTCTTTAGTGTCTTGCTGATTATATGCTGACCAACTAGCTCTTGGGCCTGTTTTGGTACAGCTATCGATTTTAGCTTCCTTCCATATCTTATATGAGGTTTGGTAACTGTTGTAATTTTTGATGAGGATGAAAACTGATTACTGTTTTTTCTAGGGTTGAGAGCACACTTCAGGTTGTATATTACCTTATTTTTTTGAAGAGTGCTTTAAATGGCGATCCTCTTGATTTTCTATAATATTCCTTTGTTATTAGCTGTTGCCCTTTCTTCTCCCCTTCCTCACGGATTAAATCTATCAAGCAGTTTCTTCTATAGGTTTCCATCCTTCAGTTGCTCCTACAGTTGGCACATTGAAAGGGTTGACATGGCCTTGCATATTTTCTTCAGTGATTGAACAACTATTTAGGCCCTTCATTTATCTGCCACCAGCTTTCTTTCTCATCTTGAGCTTGCCTTCGCTGCTTTGAACTTTCCTTGGTTGTTCTTTACTTGTTTTGGATGCTTCTGTTGCTTTTTCCTTACTGCCTTTACTTGTTTAGATTTCTTTTCTAAGGATATTAATTTTTGAGTGCCTATACTGAAAGAAGGATTAACACTTCAAACGAAAGTTTATAAAGTCAATTTGCAGCTTCCATATGTAGCTGATAATTAATGCTTTACATATGCTGGCAGATAGTTTGAAAGTTTAAGATGCACAGAAATCTACACATAAGTTGATATGTGCATGGTTCTTCATAATATCTGAGATCATTTGGCATGTTTATTATTAATCTTTGATCCATTAAGAAGTAGTTTCATGCTTAGAGGACGAATTAATGGAATAGTGGATGGTGATTCCTTAACAGGGTTGACTCATATAGTCCATTCTTCATAAAGTGCTAGACACTCTCTATAGGGACAGAATAAGTAATTTGTTATTTTTATGGAAATCTATCTCTTTCTTACTGATTTCTTGTAATAAAATACAGTAAATTTTTCTCCAGAAAATATAGAATGAATAAAAAAGTTATTGAATCAGGTTTTAAGTTACCTTAGAACAACCTGAATATGTGTAAGGTTGTAAAAAATACTTAAGTTAGTTATATTTTTCATTATTTGAGAATATTAATAGAACTCTGTTCCAAATTAAATAACTAACTCTAAACCTTTTTTTCATAAACAACAATGTCTACTTCGATCTTCTCATAGGAAAATCTTTTCTATTTTCAAAATATGTATAGGGTGATGGAAGCAGGTATACCTGCTATTCAAAAATTGGAAATTAACTTTCTTAGATCAATGTTGATGCCAGGACTTTCACAACGACAGATACAGAGTGCGTTGCAGAGATTAACTGGGCAATCAACTGTTCCTAATAACTTTCTTAGATCACTGTTGATGCCAGGACTTTCACAACGACAGATACAGAGTGCATTGCAGAGATTAACCGGGCAATCAACTGTTCCTAATATTTTCATCGGTATGGATTACATATTTTGTTTGTAGTCCATTCATTAAGTTTCCTAGAAGTGTTAGTGCTTGAGATTTGGATTCTAGGTGCAAGATGCTTCTTGCATTTAAACTAAAAATATGTTTATGAGGGTAAATATTAGGTTGTCTTATGATGCAATTATCATATTAATGCCACTTTTTCATGCAAGTTCATCATTATCTTAGTACTGTATGAATAATGTGAAATTATGAAGAGTTACTAATTTAGATACAATGGTTTAGCTCAAAAATTGTGACTGAAATAAGTTCATAGTGATCTATTGCTCAGACTGTTAGTTCATATATTTGAAGAATGAACTGGATAGTTCATATATAGTTCATATATTGCTCAGACTGTTAGTTCATATAGGATACGCATCATCTACAATATCTGCTCCTCTGTAGGTTCTTCATCTCGATCTTCATCATATGGATTTGGAACTCACTATAAAACAGCTTACCCAAAGGCGTAGGTTGAACCAGTTGATCCTTTTCTCGCCAATGTTGAGCCAGTTGGTTCAGCAGTTGGTTCTGCTCTTGATTAAGAAGTTTCAGCAGCACGAGCAGTTCCATACGCACCAGTAGATCCTGCAGAGCTACCAGCCTTAGTAGCCATATAACTAAGCCAGAAAGACAAAGCCATAAACCCCGTAGGGACCTGTGAGTAGCAAGCCACCCACCCGCCGATCTTGATCCAGTAACAAAGCAAGCATCGGTTGATCCGGAGGCAAAGGGGTTAAGAGGAAGAGCCTTGTGATCGTTCTCGCATAAGTATTAACACCACCAGTAGCAGTATACCCAGCCCTACTATTTTAAGGGGAGCCAGCATCATACATAACATAAACAAGGGCAGGTGCACCACCAGTAGATCTAATTGACCGAGTGAAAGCAACACCAATAGCAAAAGAGTAAGAAGCAAAGGTAGCTGGAGCTATAAGCTAAAAGGGAAAGCTACGTAAGAAAATGAACCAGTTCGAGCGCAAGAACCTATTTACCTATACCCATCATCAGAAGCAAGGGCAGGTGCAAAAGTAGATCCAGCCCTACTATTCTAAAGGGACTAAGTTGATTGAGTTTACCGAATGAAAGCACCACCTATACTCTAGTAGCATACTAGTAGCTAAGATAGAGGCGGAGGCTACGAATAAAGCAGGAGTAGATACAACAAACACAAAGGTAGGCGGACAAGGGCTACAGTACCTAAAGTAGAAGCAGCATTACCAGCAGCATAGCCTGTTGTTTCTGTTGGTAAACAGATTGTTCTTCTTTTTATACTCCTTTTATTTGCCCAATTTATATCAAAGAACAACTTTACTCAACAGTTGGGAAACTGTTTCTGAGAATATCTAGTTTCCCTCTGAATTGAGGTACAACTCCCTATGTGAAAAATATTCAATGAATTTTGTTTCAATTCTAATCCCTACTGCAAATATGTTCTTAACCAGAGAACAGTAGAGGAAACCGAGTTCCACCCAGGCAAGTGAAATCTCAGGCAGGATTTAAATGCAAAGATGCTATGTTGATGATCTTCACAATCTTATGAATTTCCCAACACAGCAATATGAAAAATGCAAACTATGAAATGCAATTGAAGAATGATCATGCAAATTATGAAATGCAAATGAAGTAGCTGATGCAATTCCACAACCAGTTATAATTCTCTGATTATCCTACTGATTGGCTAAATTGAAAACAACAAAACAAAACTCTGTTTATTTCCCCATCTTCAATTCAACACAATGAAACCAACATTAGATATAGATAATGAAAGTGGACAGTAAAATAATGGCACTAAACTTAATTGACTCTGCAACCAGCTTCACACCAAAAATTTGCCGACCTTTTTATTAACTTTTTCAACAGCATATATAGAGATTACAATTGTACAGTATTCATGAGAATACAAAGTGTTTCAAATTCAGAATTTGAAAAGACTGAAGTTAAGCACTTACGAAAATACAATAAGGGGAACCAAAAGACTTTGTCCCTTCATCTGACCTTGCTCGAGAAGCAGAACTGAATGGTCATTTATCCAATTAATATGACTTAGTTCTTTCCTTTGCACTGGTGAATGAATTAGATATAAAAGAAGTCAATTGACATGTAAACCTTGTCATCATCACTACCCGTAGACACCTTATTACATTTGCTGGACTACAAGCTATTGCCTCTAAAATATTTGTATAACCATGAAAAGTATATGCCGAATCATCAGGATTGTTTTATCCAGTTTGTTTTTATCCATTATTACCTTCATCATCAATGCCGATCTCTTCAATACATCATATCAATAAAAATCTCATCCTCTTACTATGTCTTCTTGTTACTCGAATTATGTATTGATAATAGGTTTTAACTTTAGCAATAACAATATGCCCATAATCCATCTCGAGATGACTGTCATAATATTCCGCCGTGTCAATTTCCCCTTTGGTTCTATATTTCTTTTGATTTGCTCGTTCATGCCAAATTGAAGTCTTATTAAATATGCCGTTACCTGTATTTCCACCCGTCATATTTATGTGCTTGGGTTCCTTTTGACTTAAGGCACATGCCTTTTAAACTTTAAATAATCATCAAAGCTTTCCCTTTTAATATGACATCGGTGATCCACGTGGAGCAATCCCGCTAACCCGCAAAGAATCTCCCACACCATAGCGGAAAAGCGACTACCGTTGATTTAACCTCACAGGCAAACTCTTTCCGAACCCACCAAGCTACGCGTCTCAATCCCGCTATGCCGCAAAGCATCTTCGACATCGTCACGGGAAAGCGGCAGTCGTCGATTTGGAATATAAAGATGCGCTTTGATGAGGCCCACATGAATACGTGGCAAGATCCCGCAATGTCGCAAAGGATCTTCCACGGCTTAGCGGAAAAATGGCTACCGTCGATTCTAACCAAAGTGAAAACATGAACCGGGCCCGCATCTGCTGAGGAGTCCACGTGGCTGCATCCCGCTATGTCTCAAAGAATCTTCTATACCATAGAGGGATAGCGGGAGCCGTTGATTTGGAATCTTAATATCACTTTCCCGCCGCGCCATATCTTGTCGATTTCAAAGCCAAAACACTTGCCGTTTTCACTAGTGGGTTCGTAAGACATTGTAGAATCGATTTATGTTTTCAAATAATGAAAACCATCAACTTTAAAGACTATGTAAAATACATGAAGAATTCGGCTCTGCTATACATTTTCAACTGATCAATCCGCAGATCATATCATATTTTCAATGTTTCTTTTGAAACATACAACAGTCGACTCTGTTAATTATCCAAATGCTTAATAGCATTATAAAATTTGGCTTTTTGTTTCTCTACCACAAATGGATTGTTCATACTATCATATGAAGTAGAATCCTGAATGATTCAATGCTGATTCTATCACTACTTCCATTACATGAAGAATCTTTCTTGGTTCTTTTAAATGTCTGAAACTTATGACTCCCAAACTTCAATCCATTTGCTGAAAAGGTCATCAATAGGAGCACCATTTTCTTTGCCAGGTTGGGGTCTATAACCTACCCGATGTAAAAAGACTTTTAGAACAACCCACCCGGCTCAGAGAAGGAAAGGCAATGACAGGGAAACCTGGCAAAGATAGCCTACCTAAGGAAGACTTAGACCTAGACTCATCCATAACCAGACCTGACTATAACATCAAAATCCTTCCACTTTGACAGCATGGGTACAGGATGAAAAGTGGGGTAACAGTTTCATATCCTCTAGCAGCAGCAATAGATTAAGCTGTTGATGAAGCATAAGTGGATTCTGTTGATTGAGCCCTCTATCTATATGGGGATTATGATTATGTAGTATAAGTAGAATGGAATACCCCTATATGAAGATAGACCCCCTATCTGTCAAGTAATAAGAAAGTAAGAACCCCTCCAATCCGTATAATCATAAGGAGAAAAGGAAACGTATGAGCTAGATCGAAAGCCGGACTCTGACCTTTATGATCAAGACCCAGAAGCAAAGCCTTACGCAGCAGCTGATCCGGTTGATTCAGTTGGTTAAGCAGTTAAGTATGCTGTTTCTTCTGATCTTTATCCAGTTGCCCCTTCAAATTATATGGGCAGCTGATTCTGTTGACTCAGTCAATTCTGTTGATGCACCAGAACCAAAGCGAGCAGTTCCACTACTACCAGCAATAGAGATAGAGGCTACGACAAAGTAAGATACAGACGCAGATCCTACAGAGGTATAGGCTAAGGCACCAAGAGCAAAGGCAGGTGCAGGGGCCCCATTATAAAGGAGGGGCATACCTTCCATTTCAAGATCCAGATGAAGAGTTTAGAGGGCCAGTTCACCGGGTAGTTTATATAGCAGCTTAAGAAGCAAGGGAGCCAGCATGCGAGTCAGGAGCAGATATTGTAGATGATGCGTATCCTGCTGGGGGTAAAGGCAGTTGACCTAGTTTATGCTCCCCTATAGACAGCTAGAGATAGGCTTCTGGTGTTTACCACTGCAATGCTTTCCAATTTTTGAGAACCATAAGACATGTAATGGCGAGGGACTCATGAAGATAGTAGTCAACATTGTCAAAATGAAAAATCTATTATTTGAGTCAACAAATGCCACATAGCGTCAGGAGTATTTAAATGTGAATTCCAAATGACATTACGACTATGTAAAAATTATACAATATACAAGGCAGATGGATTCAGACTTATGATATTCAAGAAATTGTTGAATGACCATAAAATATGTGCTTAAGAAAAGACTAGGTTCTTTAGAAATATTATTTTCAACCTAATGAGGTTTTTGTTCCTATTACCTCATAAAAGCTATAAGGTTTTAGGACTGCAACTTAATACTTGAATAAGAGTCTATTTCATGCAAGTTCATGGTTGTTCTGAAATTTTCAAATTTGGACTGCATATGTACACGAGAAAAAGACTTAAGTACTTTAGAAATACAATGCTTAACTTAAAGATTTCTTAGTGTTAAAGTTCTGAACCAGAATACAAAAATGCAATGAACTGAAATTCAAACACAAGATAACAGAGAACACAAAAACTTACCCTGGGAAAACCTTCCACTTGAGGGTGAAAAACCCAGCCCACAAAATATTGATCCTTTATTTAAAACACGAGAATCAATACAAAGCTTCACAAGCTTATCTGGAAGAATCTTCTTTTGAATCACAGGTCACATGTTAAAAAGGAGATAAAAATAAGAATTAAAAGGAGATAAAAAGGAGTTAAAAATATTAGTCAGACAAATAAGAATTGATCGGTTTAATGCACCCAATTCTGGAAGATTCTATTTTATTCTTTCAACACGAGCTGGTGGACTGGGGATCATTAACCTAGCAACTACAGATACTATTATAATATATGATAGTGATTGGAATCCACATGCGGACTTGCAAGAAATGGCTAGGTCTCACCGCCTGGGACAAACAAATAAGGTGATGATTTTTACTTTTAGGATAATAGAGGAACCATTGATGAGCAAATGATGCAGCTAACAAAGAAGAAAATGATTCTTGAGCACCTTGTAGTTGGACAGTTGAAAACCCAAGTTCTTAATCAACCAACTCCTATTTTAGGAAGAGCTGGATGATATCTTACGTTATGGAGAAAAATAACTGTTTGCTAATGAAAATAATAAGTCTAGGAAGGCAAGGAAAATCCATTATGATGATGCATCTATAGACAGATTGCTTGATTGGTCGCTAGTTGTTGGTGAGGAGGCAGTGGCAGATGAAGAAGAAGAGAATGATTTTCTTAAGGCTTTTAAGGTAGCAAATTTTGAGTATATAGATGAAGAGGAAGCTGAAGCAGATAGGGATGAAGAGGCAAGGAAACAAGAAGTAGATCACAAATTTGCAGAAGTAACTGTGGCTAAGTGAGCCAAGTACTGGGAGGATTTTCTTAGAGACAAGTATGATGAACAGAAGGTTGAGGCATTCGCAGAGCTTGGAAAAGGAAAGTGCAGTCGGAAACAACTTGTGCCTACTGACAGATGTAAGGGTGATGAACTTCAAAATGCTTAGTTTTGGTACGATGGATTAGGTTCTTCACCATCTTGAGAACACTCTAGTTGCTACAGAAAAGCGAGGTCGGAGTTGTTAGTTCAATTTGAAGATCAATCAATATCCTTGATAACCACATTGTCTCATAAGTTGTACTAATGCTGCCTTGTATTATACTTAAGTAAAAGACAAGAGAAGTGTACATTATAGCTTTGTTTGTCAAGAAATTACTCCTGAACCAAGAGAAATAACATAATCTATTGTAGATTTCCTCATATCAATCAATCCGTCTCAATTGAGATTGCTATGTACTATATTCTATTATCATGATGTCAACAGATCTCTGATATAGAATAGTCATTCATACTTCATTTTTTCTTTGCACTGTTGACTGCTGGCAAAATTATGTTGATCCAACAAAAAACATTATGGTAACAGTTATGCATTACCTTCTTACAGGCAGGGAATAATATATATGCATGGTTTTGTTTAAACTTTTTATTTTAGAATTCTAGAATATTTTATAACATGACAATTAAATGGGTCTTGTTACGCCGTAGGCGTTTCCCTATGAAAGGGTTCAAGCAAAAAATTGGATCTGATGGTTGTAAATCCTCTAGGTAGAATGACTGCCATTGAAATCATCTACACCGTTCTTTTTTTCTACTTTACACGTCATTTTAGATATTTTGTCTGCAAATTATCTTCCTTGGTGCTCATGCTGCAAGGGACGATTAAGAGCATAAAGTTTTGCGGCCTTGCCTTATCCAAGCAACGATGTTACTAAGAGGATGGCTCCTCGCAAGCACACCACATCTGAAGGCGATTCAAACGCAGAAGTGAGATTTGGTGGTGAAGCAGCGCAGCGGTAGGCAAGATGCTCATGCAGAAAACACGGACGCCTTTGAATGCCTTTCTCACCACTCTTGCATTTAATATTTGCAGTTTTTTTCCCTCTTTCTTTGTTTTCATTTAGATTCTCTGGAACTTTGTTCTCTGTTTCGGAGGATTGAATGGGATACAATTACAAAACAAACGATAGCAGATTGAGGCGCACAAGTCAATTTAGATCATGGATTTCAACCAAATGCAAGTCCATTTATATTTTGAACAAGGATTTGCTACCTGAAATTTTGGAGGTGTCCAAACCCTTGGTGGACCAATGGTGAGAAAAAAAAAACATAAGTGGCAGATACCTGCGATTATTGATGAAGTTTGAAAGCAACTGAAACCCGTGCATTAAGCAAAATAAAAAAGTCTAATCTAAGAAATAACATAGCTTTCACCTTATAATTAATGGTTTATATCAATTTCATTAAATTGTAAACTGTAAAACAGCTAATATGTGCACTGTAGCAGAAAGGTAATGACTAATGAGTGAGTTGTTGATGGGCACTGCTACATATATTAGACTCATTGAGGGGATTCCTCTAGTTTGTTTGTACATTCATTTCCTATGCAGGGAGATGCCAATGTGAGTGTGAAATCAGCTTCTTCTAGTGCCATATGGCCAGTCCACTTTACAGTAATTCCTTATAAAAAATCCCCATAAATACCAAGTTCTAATGAAGATATCACCAAAGAAATACAAATAAACTAAATTTCCCAATCAATGGTAACTGTCTGAACTCTGTAGATGTGGTTTTTGTTGTTGTATTCCTTTTATTGGATTTTTTCCAGAACTTTCAGTGATAAAAATTAATGTTGATTTTAGTGTTTTTTTAATAACTAAAATTACTCATTAAATGTCATAAAAAATCAGGCACTCTAGATATGCCTACCTCTATTATTGCATCCCTGTGGACGCTGCAAGTACACGTGAGACAAGGAAACACAATGGTTTTGAATATTCAAGGACTGATTACAAATATTAGGTTTCAAGACTTAAGAGTCTATTAGTTCATATTTAGCTGCCATGTTTTGACTGCAGCATACTCAGAAAGTACAGAATGCAAGTGAGATGAGGAAATGCATACATATGGTGAATTAAAACTTAAGGGAATCTTAAATTTGACCTCAACAAAATGTAGAGAACCTGATGTAAATTTCACCTCAACGGAAGGACTGAATCCTTAAGGCATCCTTTTTATGACTCCAATTTTGTGCATGTCTTTAATTTTAAGAAAAGGACTTGAATGGCTGGAAGATAATTCTTTTTTTGATTGAATTTGATAACCAAAGTTCTTAAATTATCACTCATAATCTTCCCATCCAAGGTTTGCTTCTCTTTTTCTATAGAAATTAGATGTATGGAAAGAACAGAGGGTTCATACGGCTCACAGGTTATGATTTAAACATTTGCTTTTTAATGTTAAGTTGGATTCAAATGAAGACAATTTGAGATCTTTTCTTTTGGGTGGTGATTTATCAATCCAGTACTGAAAAAGTAGGCAGAGCTATTTTCCAAGAACTGGGGGAAAATTATAATGTGGCTGTTTATTTAATAAAGATAGTTGGCCGATTCAATCACTAAGTTCATTCCTCATGGTCTCCCTCACAAGAACATGCCTTTCCTCCATTCATTTACAGGTCTGGTGAACCAGTTATACAGTAGTAAGATTTACTTGTAGACACTCATTTAATTGGCAAGAATGTAAATTCAATCCCAACCAGAGGTTACTGTTTAAATGAATAACATTCTCATTGATCTCTATAGTTAATTTGTGAACTTGTTTGTAAAACTTACAAGAGACGCTTCTTGTAAAAACAGCCTTGGACAGCAGCAAACACATTTTGAAGCAGCTCATTCAAAACCTTAAACATCACGTAATGCTGTAAAGCTGAATACTATCTTGTTTCTTGCTTGGGTTGAAATTATAACCTCTTGGAGTGAGATGAGTTGTGAAGGACAACATCAAACTTTGAGAGTTAATAAATATTATTTATTGAGTAATATTTATTTTAAAATATGAATAAGAAAATTAATTTTGTAAAAAATATTGTTTATGTTTCAACTTTTATATATATTATTAGAAACTTAATATGTTTATTTAGAATATATATATAGTTTAATTAATATTTAATTTAAAATAAAATACATTTATATGATATAATAAATGAATATTGGAGCTTAATTTATCCTCTTACAAGTCCGCATGATCTCTATCCCTTCATGGTGCTTCTATGTTATCATGGTGATGATAAGGGAAAGACTAATAGTTCATCAATAAATAAACATTATATTAAATATAATATAAAACTATATCTGATATTAAATAAAATATAAAATGTACCATTTTTTATGGCACTACTATTACATTTGAAATACAATAATAATTTTTTTCACATATTAATTATTTATATTTATTGGATACACTTATATTAGATATATTTAATATAGGTTTTGTAAGGTAATAATATTTCAAATATTTATTGATTTAAAAAAATGAAGAAACACTATAGTATTCATAAAAGCATGGAAAACATTGCAATTGTTATTTCATGCAAAATGATGAAATCTACAAATGAATTGCAAACATTAAATGAAAATTTAATGTTACCATTTTCGCTCAATTCTTCTTATTTATTTTTCATTCATATAGTACATAGTAATTTGATCACTCTGTATATTTTTGTACCAAAAAGATTATATTTTATTGATTATTTTAAGATATATGTATTCATTGATGATTATCAAGAACATTTTTTCAATAATCTTGTACATAACTATGGCGTACCCATTGCCCATTGCACACCAAGGTGCGATTGCTAGTGATAGTAGGGTTGTGTTTTTGATGCCATTCTCCTCTTCCAGCCATTGGATTGTTTGGTTCATGTCTGATTTCTTTGACAAGATTCTTCTTTTGCTTCTTTTAGACACTATAAAAAAGGCTCGTGCTTAGATCCCGAGCATAGTAAACTCAAGAAAGAGTACTTTAAGGTTAATAATTTATTGAAGAAGACTAAGAGTATGAGTGGCAAACCATCTCTTGTGATTATTTTTCTTTTTCTAGATGGAAATTTGCCCAAAATAGTAAGCTATCTCTCTTGAGCTCTCTTAAACTTTGAGTCTTTTTAACCTTCTAACACAGGCTAAGGAGAATCTGGAAAAAGGGAAACTGCGAATAGAAGCTGAAGATTTCAAGGCAGGTCTTCAAGTGGATCTTAGAAGAAAAGGAGTGATTCCTCTTAAAGTTTGCAATGCTTGGCATTTTGTGCACCTACTCTGGCTTACATTATAGGCTAGTATTTAAGGTATATGAGACCATCCTGGACACCCCACTCTTCTTCAATTGCAACATATACATATCTTGATCTCCCTGGGATTGTTAATCATCATTTCACCACACAAGCACATGATCTTCACTTTTAGGCATGCTATGGCATACTAGTGATCTAGAAAACAAGCTATGCAGTTTTAAAAAATAGCTTAAGTTGATAAAATGAATTTATTCACTTGTTATAGACATAAATTTCACTTGCATAGAAAATTGTCACAAGGTATGGAAGACAGGTCAAGACAATGGCAGTACAGAGAATTTAAAATATTACCAATCTTGTAAGGATGCTTAGTTTGGAGTGGTTTCTTACAATTTCTACACACCTAGCAACAACAAAATTAGCACAATAAAGAAAATAAATATGACTTATCATGTAAGATTCACTAGAAGAAGATACCCAAAAGCATAATGAGAGTGAAATGAAGTATTAATGGATGGTCTCCACAAGAACCCAAATTCATATGAATCTCCCATCTCAAATTCATGATTATTCTTTAAAGGGTACTAGCTCAATGGAAGAGCACCTACTTTACAAGTAGGAGGATGACGGTTCGATTCCATCGTGCTCTAATATGACTAAATATATGACTAAATTAATGACTAAATATATGACTACATTAAAGACCAAATAAATGACCAAATAAACGACCGGATAAACGACTAAATAAACGACCAAATAAATGACCAGATAAATGACCAAATAAATGACCAAATAAATGACCAAATAAATGACTAAATGACCAAATAAACGACCAAATAAATGACCAAATAAATGACTAGATAAACGACCAAATAAATGACCAAATAAATAACCAAATAAATGACTAAATAAACGACCAAATCAATGACTAAAATAGTTTAGTCATAAATTTGGTCGCGAGATAAATGACCGGCAATAAACTACCACTGGTCATGTGACCAAATTTGGTCATTTATCTACAATTTTTGGTAGTTTATTTGGTCATATATTGCTATTTTTGTACTAGTGATATGATCCCTTCTGCAAGCATCTTTGTGATTTCCTCCAGTACCTTGGCGGCATAATTCTTGTTCATCTGATATGGTCGCCTACGCAACAATCTTCCACCTGGTATTAATGGTATTCGATGGACACACAATCTTGGTGGTACTCCCTTTAAGTCCTTGTATGTCCATGCAAATACATCCTTGTATTCAAGAAAGATTTTGAAGGCTGTCGCCTTCAAAACTGGATCCCAATCGTCCCCTATGAGGATTTTCTTGTGTTCATCCTTTTCACCCAGGTTGACAATTTGCAACTCGGCCTCCTTGTACTCTACCTTTTCCTCAAATATGTGTGCTGGTTTACCATTGATGGTTGTGGTACCCTCCTTGTATTCCTTGTACCCCTCAGGGTAACTTTCTTCTCCTTCTTGAATTTGCAACATATTGCACTTTGGCTAGAATACCTCATTGTCTCCCATCTGCCAGTCAAATAGGCCATTGAGTGAGCTGGTTTCGTCTTCTGAGCATTCCCCTAGTTGGAGTACTCCTTCATCTGGCTCTACTCCTTCCTGGTCCTCTTCCTCTGAGTCAGATGCGAGATCTTGACTTACACATTGATTCCTTAGATCTATTATGTATTTTCTTCCCTCTACCTCTATGGATAGGGTGTTATTTTTCCAATTGTGGCTAGCTTTTGCTGCAACCAACCACCCTCTGCCGAGCAATGCATCGTACCCTTTCTTTTCCAAAGTAATCAACAAAGTTGAGGAGGAACTGTTGCGTACCAATTATTACCTTTTGTCCCATCAAGGTTCCTATTGGCTTGATTCCATGCTGATCTGCTCCTACTAATTGGAATGTGGGTGGCCAGAGTGTGGGTTTCCCTAGAGCCTTCCAAGTCTCTTCTAGTAGGACATTCATGCCAGACCCCCCATCCACAATAGTATTGGATAGTTTACACCCCATTATCTCCATTTTGACTACTGCAGGTGTCCTCCCTGTCCCTAGAGTGAATAGTGTATCAATCTTATCTGCTGGTTTCTCTTCCTTCTCCTCCCCCTTACGAGTTTCTTCTTGATTTCTTATTCCTTGTGATATTGCTACCCGAAGCAGGGGTAACGTTTCTAGTAGATCCAAAATTCTCACAACGATTGTGGTTTCCAGTACTAGTTTCATGATGCTAGGTATTGGCCGGTTGTTTGCGGACTTAGTGGTACCTCTCCCTCCTTCTATGATGTTATTCCTAATGTCTTTAGTGGCTTCCTAGAATCTTTCTTTCTCTGTGGTTGTGTTCAGGTAAGCGAGTTGTCTCACCTGCATTCTTGTGATGCTAATACTTCCTTCTCAGGCTTTGCAAAGTCAAGCTTGTTCACCCCCTTTTGTCTAAGGCAATTGGCATCCTCATGGTTACCCAGTCCACACCATTTACACAACATCCCTTCATTCTATCCTCCCCCGTTCCGACAATCCCGCGTGAAGTGCCCCCATTCATTACATCGCCTACACTGGATCATGGTTCTTCCTTTAGAATCATACTGGATTGCTCTCTGGGTGTGTTGTTATTGCTATTGTTGTTGCTGTTGTTGTTGCTTCCCCGTCTATTGTTTCGATACCCTCCTGGTGATGCTTCTGTATTTGTGTTGTGTGGAGGGGTGGAGGGTGGTGTGGATTGTTCTCCTTGGGTGAAGAATACTTGAGCATTCAGTGCCTTTAGATTGGATGGGTAGTCTTTGATTGTGTGGCCTAACACCTGATAGATATCATAGAAGGCTTTGCGCGGGCATGTTCCTTTTGTATGTCCCTCCTTTTCGCAATCTGTACACCAGAGTTCCCTCCCTTCTTTTTTTTCCTCCCTACCTCCCGTGACTTCCTTCATCAACCTCATCATGTCTTTTCTCAAGGCTTGGATGGTCTTGGACTCATCCCCACTTTCTTCTGAACTCTCACTTCCGCTTCCCTGCAGCTTGGCTTTAGAATTTTTATTCTCGCTTTCTATGTCCATTGCCCAGGTGCATGCTTCTTTGAAGGAAGATGGTGGCACTATCTTCATTTTCCATTTTAGGGATGGGGTTAACCCTTTAATGAACCATCTTTTTTTAATCCGTCAGCAAGTTTGTTATCCAACTTCCCTATCAATTCTTTGAGTTTCCATGTATAACCTTTAACTGACTCATTTTTTCCTTGCCTGGTATTGTAGATTTATGTGACTATCTTGTCATCATCATGTAGGAGTCTGAATTCCTCCTCGAAGGCAATACAGAGGTCCTTCCATGTGGCTTTCTGACCGGCCTCCAGGTCTATATACCAATCAATAGTGATCCCTCTTAGAGTGGCCGGAAAGGCTTGTAACCATTAATCTGTATCATTTTCTCCATTGGCTTGCCATATGGTGATGCACATTTTACAGTGTCGGGCAGGATCCTCCGACCCATCTCCAGTAAATCTAAGAAGTTTTTGCTTAACTACTTCTATTCTCTTTCCTCCTACCGGGATGCTTCCTCCTACTGGGACGCTCCCTCCTGCCGGGAATGCTCCCTCTTGTCAGGACACTTCCTCCTACCGAAATGCTTCCTCCTGCTGGGACACTCCCTCCTGCCGAACTAGTAATCTCTACTTCCCTTTGTGATTCTTCTGTCCCGCTTTGTGGTTGTTCTCTGCATGTGGGGGTTTCATGATTCTTCCACCCTTCCTTCCTTCCTGAAGTTTTTGAAATACCTAAATTGGTTATCCCTTCTATTGTGTTTTCAATAAGCCTTTCCTCAATTTGGCTTGTACTTTGAGGGTGATTCACCAAGCCTCTTAAATAGCGAAGCCTCTCCTCCTCTTGGCGTAGACCTAGGATCCACAGGGCAGTTTCCCCTTCAGTTTCTTCTTCAGGTTGGCGCTTGGGATACTTATTTGGAAGCAGGGGCATGAATTATTTTAGTGTCTAGTTGTCTTCCTTGGGTTGTCACGCTCCCCCAATTCCCGTGTACTTCTTTCGGTTGACTGGTGGAGTAATTGTTGTCTCCTCCGCTCCCTTCCAGTTTCCTCTCTTTCTTCCTCCACGCGTACCAAATTTCTTGCCAATAGCTGAGGGATTTGTCCAAGTAGATCGTACACCACTGGTGGCATTGAAAGCTCGTCCTGTATTGTGCTCTTTGGAACTGCTCTCTCTCGGACTTCCCTTTGCACGTACTGGTCGACTGAGACTTCCCATGCCAACACAGCTCTCGTGTCACTTGATCTTCCATTGTTATTTCTTCCTCTTCTCTGTCACTATTCGTTATCAGTACACGTGGTAGGAAAGGCCTTCCCATTACTCCATCCTACCCAAATCAGGACCTCTAGGTTTGAACTTAGGCAATGGCGCCAAAATGTAGAATAGTTACCAAGACATAAGATATGAAGCAGACCTTGTAATCAATGTCATCAATAGTACATTAAATGCTAATATCATCAATGGAACAACATAACATACCAGAATACCAAAATACCAGAATACCAAGATGGCGAGGAAATGTTATTTCTTTATTGATACCAAAAAACCAACAGTTCAACACAATAAACCAAAGTGCTCCTAACTACCCTCCTGACAAAACATAACTAAAACTTAATACACTTTCTTTATTTGTACTACATCAACTATGTTGGCAACATATGTTGTTGAAATTATAATTTTCCACTCCCATGTCTAACTCAGTTTGGGATCTCTTTCAAGCATGACCAGTATTGTATAAAGAATCTTTCTTCACTTGCATTTGGCGCATCATACTAGCTATTATTATTTGGTCCATTTGGTGGGAACATAACAAACACATATTTAGGAAAGTTTCATCTTCTCTTCAAGATGTACAAGTAATAATTGAGAAATTTGCTTCAAAATTAGTTAATACACATGTTCAAAATTCCAAAAATTTCTCATCTCTTTTCACATCATGGGATGGTTTTATTCTAAAAACATGGAAATGTATCAATCTACCATTTAAAGGCTCTCTTTAGATTCCTCCCAAAGCAAAAGTTAATAGAAATACAATTAAATAGTTGCCTCCTGCCCCACCGTTCTATAAATTGAGTTTTGATGGTGCTTCACATGGAAACCCGAGGGTGTCTGGTGTTGGAGTTTTCCTTTGGGATTCAACAAGGCTAGTATTAGCAGCAAAATTAGTTGTTTTAACATCATGTACAAATAATATGGTCATATCTTTTTCTCTCTTATATGGTCTTTCTCTTGCGAAAAGCCTTGGTATATCCCATATTAATGTTGAAGGGGACTCCCTTATAATTGTTAATGTCGGTAAAGAAAGATCATGTCATAACTGGAAAATCAAATATGCACTTCCAAATGCTTGGGAGTTATTGGACAAGTTTGAGTCATTCCATATTTTACATACTTATCGGGAAGAGAACATGTTAGTAGAATGTCTCGTGGATATGAGTTGCAATAAGGATGAAGTGTTTATTTCAAATTGCGGGGTTCAATTAGATCAATTCCCTATTTTAGCAGAGATTTGGCAAAGGAAATCACACTTGGGCAAAAATGATGGCAAGGTGTTTGACACTTGGAGCATTGGATTTCTTCTCAGAAAAGAGAATAAACTTCGCATGGCAATCCCTTTTAATACAACTCTTAGTACACAATGGGTCTATTAACACTAGTACAAAAATAGCAACATGTGACTAAATAAAGTACTAAAAATTGCATATAAATGACTAAACTTAGTCACGTGACTATTACTAGTTTATTTGCAGTCACTTATAACGCGACCAAATTTATGACAACTATTTTAGTCATTGATTTAGTCATTTATTTGGTCATTGATTTGGTGATTTATTTAGTCATTAATTTAGTCATTACTTTAATTATATATTTAGCTATTAATTTAGCCATATATTTAGTCATATATTTAGTCCTTAATTATTATATATTTAGTCATTATTTCATTCATATATTTAGTCATTAATTGAGTCATATTAGTGCATGATGGAATCGAACCACCATCATCCTGCTTGTAAAGAAGGTGCTCTTCCATTGAGCGAGTACCCTTTAAAGAATAATCATACCATGTATAATCATAAAATAAGAGTATAATATCTCTGAAAAACATCAGGATTTTCATGATGTGATCTTGCAGATTTGTGTTGGTCATTAAATCTCTTGGATAAGAATGTCAAAACCAATTAAAACTGAATGTCAAAACTTAAATTCATAATGGCCACAACTTCTAAGTCAAGTTAGAATCGCATAGAAGATAACCCAGGAATTTAATCTGCCGGGGAAAAAAAATCATCCTAGAATAACATAAGCAACTTTACAAAGTTCCTTCCAACTAGCAACATGTACCATGGCTTCATTCCTTAACATAAAAAAAGGTAACAATTCAACCCCAAGTTGCTAGGATACAAACACAACTATTGATCTAGACACTAATATGACAACAATAGAACTCAATGCAAATAGATGCATGCAGTGCATGTGTACATCATATGATATATCCATATATATAAACCTTAGTTACCAGATTCGCGCTATAGGGGTTGGATCCAGATTTGGGTCTGATTCGAGTCCGGATTCACCCCGGGTCCGTGACGGATTCGGGCAAGGTTTGTGCACAGGCCTGTGGATCAGTCACGGACCCGGGAGGATCTGGGCGGATCCAAGAGGATCTTGCGCGGATTCACACGAGTCCTCAAGGACCCGCAGGTCCAAAAGCCAAATAAGTCAACCAATGACTTTAAAAATTATTTTTTATATTATTTTTTTGGCTTATAACCCTAAAACGCCCCTTTTTATGAGACTCAAACACATTTCATTTTTCATTGTGCTCTCTATTATTCTCTCATTTTGCTCTCTCATTCATGCAAGCTTGAAGTGAGGTGATTGTATTCGAAGAAGATCGATTGTGGAGTGGCAAATACCTTCCAAGAAGCACTATTCAATCTATTTGAGTGATTAAGGTATGCATTTGAACCATATTCTCTAGTTTTTTTATAAGTTTTGAAGTATAAGTTTTTGTATAAGTTTTGAAGTTTTTTCTTTGCATTTTTGTTATAGATTGCAACAATGAGTAGTCAAGGCTCAGTGGGTGGGGAGGGATCTCAAAAATTTAAAATTGATAAAGGGTCTCTTTTATGGAGACACGCCACAAGAATTTCTCAATGTGTTGGAGGTGGTGGGTATGTATGGAAATGTAATTTTTGCAAAACACAATATAGAAGCTCCTACTCCCGAGTTAAATTTCATCTTTTAGGCCCTGGGGGTCAAGGGATTAACATGTGTGAGAGGGAAGATAAGAAGGGATTTCCACCTGCACAAATAGCAGCATTGATAAAAGAACAAGAAGAAGCTGATAGAGCAGTTGCAAAAGGGAAAAAAGTTGCTTATACTAGTAAACAGAAAACAATGCAGCCACCCACTCAAATAAGCTCTAGATCACATCCATTCTTGCCTATGCCTTCTAGGGATGAAGATTTAGAACAACCACAAAACACCCCCCACAAGAGAGGCCCATTAGATAGGGCATTTCAAAATGAGTTAAGAGATATTGTTGATGAAAAAGTTGGACGTTGCCTCTTTGCAAATGGTGTTCCATTCAACTTTGTGAGATCACATTATTTTAGGGAGATGTGTGAAGGAATAAATGAAGCACCTTCTGGCTACCGTGGCCTTAGATTTGAAAAGTTGCGCACCACCATATTACAAAATGAGAGGAAAAATGTAGAGAACCTACTAAAACCAATAAAAGATTCTTGGGTTCAAACGAGCGTGTCTATTGTTTCAGATGGATGGAAAGATTGCAAAAACCGTCATTTAATTAATGTAATTGTTGTATCCCCCAAGGGGTCAATATTTTTGAAGGTGGTTGATTGTGAAGGTGAAGTAAAAAATGCAGAGTTCATTGCCCAGATTCTCATTGAATCCATAGAGTCCGTGGGTCATCACAATGTTGTCCAAGTAATTACGGACAATGCAAAAGTTTGCAAGGCTGCAGGTGCTTTGATAGAGGCTAGATATGATCACATCTTTTGGACACCGTGCACCCTCCATTCTCTCAATCTAGTGATGAAGGCAATTGGCACCGAAATAGATTGGGTGAAACATGTGTATGAGGAGGGTGAGGAGATTCAAATGTTTGTGACAAATCACCATATGTCACAAGCAATTTTCAGAACTTAAAATTGAAATTGTTGAAGGTAAATTTTAAAATTTAATTTATAATTTATTTAGTTTCATTTATCATTTTATAATTTTTATGTCATGTTTTAACTTTCTACTAACATGTTTTATGTGGCTGAAACTCGGTTTGCCTCTCACACAATTGTGTTGAGACGACTTGTCAAGGTGAAGGAGGCCTTATCACAAATGGTTATTAGTAACCAATGGAGCATCTGGAAGCAGTCCAGTACAGTGAGGGCCCAAAAGGTGAAGGCATTGATATTAGATGATGATTGGTGGACTCGTGTGGAGTATGTGTTAGAATTCACTGATCCCATCATGTCTATGCTTCAATTTGCCGACACTGATTTACCATGCTTAGGGGATATCTATGATAGCATGGACACAATGTTGGAGAAGATAAAAATGGTGAGTTATAAATTTAATACATTCCTTTATCTTTGTTTATTGAGAGTTATTTAAATTCAAAATTGACATAATGATAACTTACATGAACATCATTTGATATTTCAGGTCATACATAGGAGAGAGAATGATCCTGAGGACACCTTATACAAAAAGGTGGAAGCAATGGTTGTTCATCGTTGGAACAAGATGACCACACCTTTGCACCTCCTAGCATATGCTCTTTCTCCCAGGTACTATAGTGTAGAAGTACTTGGTATTCCATGTAGAGTGGCACCATATAGAGATGTTGAGGTTGCCAGTGGGTATAAGAAGGCATTTGATAAAATCTTTCGCGATCCAGATATTGGGGTAAGTGTTAGGAGAGAATTTGGATCATTTATCTTGGGAAGAGATCTCTACCCTACTGCTATCAATGACCAAAGCAAAATGGATGCTAAAGAGATCTCTACCCTACTGCTATCAATGACCAAAGCAAAATGGATGCTATTACATGGTGGTACCTTCATGGGCAAGAATATCTATACCTCCAACCTCTTGCGATTAAGGTTCTATCACAAGTAAGTTTTTAAGTTTTAACTTTTTTTTTTCTTTTTTTTTTTGTCACTTGCTTTGTAGAATTTAATACTTAATGCTCTTGAATTTATCTTGTATTTTTTTAATTTTGTTGGTTTTCTCTCTAGGTTGCGAGCTCTTATGTTGCTAAGCGGAATTGGAGTACTTTCTCCTTTATCCACTTAGTCAAGCGTAAGGTTGGCTGCAAAAAAAATAGAAGATTTGGTGTATGTTCACAACAACTTGCGTCTCTTGTCACAAAAGGATCCAAAGTACAAGAAGGGGCCAGAGAAGCTTTGGGATGTAGCACTCGAGTCTGCTAACCTAGATATGACCATTCGGGATCTTGTTAGAGCCACTTTGGCTGATGTGGATGATGATGATGAGACGATACCCTCTAGTGCTAGTGGAACCTATTTGGGTTCCATTAATGATGATTTTGATCAAACACTTGCAGCTACTGGAGACCCCATTGATCCAGATTTTTTTGATAAACCATTTGATTGATGAACCATTGAACAATAACATTGAATCATGTCTCAAACTTTAATGAACAATATTTTGAATTGTCATTTTGTAATTCAGTAATTCAATGTGCTGATTTTCTTTAGAATAGTCAACATAGAATCATAGATCAATGATCAAGTATGCTATTTGAAGTTTTAATGATCAAGCATCATAGATTCATAGTATGAAATGATTTAGTTTTAGAATTATGTATATTTCTCTTATATTTTTGGATATATATATATATATATATATATATATATATATTCACGAATCCAAAATGGAAAAAAAAAAATTCACGAATCCACGAACCGGATTCTTGAACCCGAATCGGTAACTAAGATATAAACATACATAGACCATCCTTTTAACAAATTTAAATAGAAAAAAATACATGGCTAGCCTCAAATGTCATAAATATGCAAGTGCACATACACACACATGCTGCAAATCTATGAAACACACAAGCTTGAACACAAAATGGTAAATATATGGGGCAAATACCAAAAAAAAATCATGGACTTCTATATATAAAAATTAATGCATATGATGATCAAGGGAATTTGGTGAACTGAGATAATGTAAACTGCAAAGACTCTAATAAATTCCTCATTAACAAATACACCACCCTTAAAATTCTAAAAACGCAACTGAAACAAAAGGACATGAACGCCAAATATATAATGCAAAATTTTAAACAATTTCCTCAATTCAAATATACCAACCTTATAATTCTTCCAAGTTGAATATCATCCAGTTCATTACCCTGTGAGAAGATTGAAGTAATTCTGCATACTCTCCCCTACAGAATTAAAAACAAGAAAGTGTTTAGCTAGGCAGTAGAATAAACCTAGGATTTCAAGACATATTCAGATTAATCGCTAGAAATATATGTAAAATTAATTTTTGTCTGATTATATAACAAATAGAAAATAGTGCATGTATATTTGCGCACAATAATACATTTGAAATTCATGGATATTTTCATATTTTTGAAGGTATAGAAATACGAGAAAAAAATTAAATATTTCATATAAAGGATACAAAATTCTTGTACGCATTCCTAAATTCTAAGACATTGTTCCAGATGGAGAAGATTGTCAAAATTGAGGGTTTTTGCTAAGAAAACAAGGAGAAACCTTATTATTTTGGAATATGTTATGTCAAAATTCTTTCTACTTTATATTTGTGTTAATTTGAGGCAATTTTTTTGTTCAATCTGATGTATTGTTTATGAAATCCTTAAAAATGTTGCAATTACATGCTTTTGGTGAATAGTGAAGTGGGTGCCTTAATTTTTACAGAAGTCGTTGTTGGAGTTTAGTGTGGATTGGATGCATGCTATAGATTTTTAACATTCCAAGACGGAATTTGCATTCAGTGGATATTTTGTCTGTCAATTTCAAACAATAAAAATAAAATGCAAGTAGATTATTCTGTTCTGTGTTAACTAATGAAGTGGGCTCTTAAATATTCCAAATGTTTATTAGAAATTTGATATTTTAAGATGAAGTTAACTATTGTGGAAATCCATAATTTCAGACGTATATGTTGAAATTTGCGATTGGTGGATGCTCATTTTGGATTTTTAGTTTTGAAATCCTAAATCATTCTTGCAAACAGATTTTGTGTAAATTTCTACAAATGCCTGTGGTGGATTTTAATACTGGATAAGATGTCTGCTTTAGATTTTCTTTTAATAATTCTATAGAAAAACTCTTTTCAGTAAGCATTTATTTGAAGTTTAGATTCCAAACTATAAAAGTGCTTCCAAATAGACGAATTTGTTGAACAAAGGGGTGAGTTCCATGATTTTAGAGAGGCTTAGATTGAAATGTGGCTTTCTGTTTAAGCTTATTAACATTTTAAAGTGAAAATGCAAAATTTTATTGATGGCAATTATCAATATTCTTTATGAGCGTCGGTTATACTATGGAGGCATCGGTTCATCCTCCTATTTATCATGGTGTTTTCTTAACTCCCGTCTATTGGTATCGTGTGCCGTTTCAATATTATTGGAAGAAAAGACAAAAAGATAGTTCTTCTTCCTTGTTTTTTGTGTGTCAACAGTGCTGAAGTTTTACCTTTATACATGTTCACCTCTGATACACATGTGCTGCAATTTTTCATCTGGGTAATATATATTTCTTATGTGTATCGTGAGCTGCTAGCTTGTGTGTTGCAGAGTATATCTCGATCTGTAAATTATCGGTTATTTTGTATGAGATTCAAAGACTTGTATGCAATCTGATTATTTAGTATCTTTGAGATTTTGCAGTAAGTCTTATTGATTGACTGTGAGTAGACGCCAATCATAAAGAGGGAAATCTTGTGTATTTGATTTATAATCTGAATAAAGGAATCATCTTTTAGCGTGGCTGTGTTTTTCCTTCGAGTAGGAGGGTTTTTCCAGGATAAGGACTTGTGTTATCTGTTATATCAAGTTGTATGCTATTTTGGTTCTTAAAAACTTAACAAGATGATTCCAGTAAATAATGAAGTCCGTGTTGTAATACTTATGGATGCTTTACATTGAACTATTATTGAATCAGATGACCAGTTTAGGTTAACAAGATTCAAATTGGGAATTGTTTTTGCTAGCTGCTACTTTTTTTATTTGGTTTTATAGATTCTGAAAGGATGTTGTAAACAGATAGTTATTTAAAATTCTCAGTAGCAGATCAGGCTCTATAATTTTATGGTTGTCAACATCGTATTGTGCATTGGATGACTATTTGACATTTATAATGTCTCAAGATGAAAATGTGTCTTGAGTTTTAGTATTCAAACCTTTTTTTGGCGATTAGAGATATTTATCAATTAGGATTATGATTCTATAACTTTATGGATGAGTCTTCATTAGATTTTGATTTGGGTTGAATGTTTGTCTGAGTTTTTCAAAGACAAAATTCCTCAACATTCAAGACAAAATTGAGAAATCATTGGGTGCCTACAAAAATTGTAGATTCTTTTATTATTGAAAGTTGAAACCTAAAACTTTCAAAACATACTTTTATTATTATAATAAATGTTTTCTCTGCTAAAGAATGATATATGTATTCGCAGTCAAGAGACTGCACAATAAGAAGGTAATGATTTCATGTCAACCACAGAAGTATCCTAGAGGGTTTTGGAGCAAGACTGTCATGTAAAATGGAAAGGAGTTACAAGACACTCATGTCATAAACCAGAGATCAAGACTAAGGGGAAGAGCATTTGATATCTTACTTTTATCAAACGTTCAAGATACAAAAAACAAAAAATCTTAAAGGTCCAATATCATACCATTTCTGCAGGTAGCTTGTCTTCCATCAAAAGCCTTTTAAAACACTCCAATTGTGCAAGTTGTGAGGCTAGCCAATGTAAATCCAGAGAGAGAAATGATGCCTAAACAATTGCTTCTCAGCAGCTAATCCCTTATCATTCAGATACTTTCAGATTTAGTACGAGAAATATTAAAGCAAAATAAACAGCTCCAAAATCTGTTTCTAATAATTCCTCTTTTAGAAAATCAGCCCAAACAATTTTTTCCAAGTGTTCCTCTTATGTTTAAAAAATCAACCTGAATAATTTTTTATAACTATTCCTCTGATATTTAAAAAATCAGCCCAAGCTACTTTTTCCAATTATTCATCCTATGTTTTAAAATTCATGCCATGCAATTTTCTTGGATACTGAAACATCCCTAAGTCACTCTCTGTTGAAAATTTCAAATAAAGAAATTCAAATCAATCTTTTAAAAAAAAAATTGATATTATAAAGGTAACATCAAAAGAATAAATTTCAGGTTAGTACACCAACACAAACCTATAGTTATTTCATAATGCGTTGAGACATTCATATAACTTATTAAAAGGGAAAAGTGTTGTAGTTCTAATGAGCTCATATTCTTTAGATGCGTTGTCATCCTTAACAATAAAATTGTCATCTTTTCCCATGATAGGAGATTTTGGTCTCTAACATATAGCATTGAAGTTAAACCCTCTGCATATGCTGTGATACAAATCAATGTTAGAATGTTTTAAAGCCATAGTTGAATTCAGACACAAAATAGATAATTCCACCTTTTATTTTTTAACTCAATCCAATAATTGGCATTTTATTAATATATTATGCTTGAAAGAACTACTAATACTAACAGTGGACAATGCAATAGGATCATCAAAGTAGATAAGAAAATGTTCAGATTTAATGCCCGGTAACATATAAGATCAGCATCCAACAAATTACTATTTTATCAAAACTAATATACCCAAAAATTTATATTAGACAATCACAGATGGAAATGGCTCCATAGACTAAACCAGGTTAAAGAATATAGTTGTTATAATCTTGTTGTAATTAAGAATAAATGGCTGATTTATATTGTACATGTCAACAGCTCTGGAAAACCTAAGATGTAAAGATTATTATTCTGTTCAGTACAAAAACTGGACTATTCTAGGATAATAATTGCAACTACTAGTGTAGGAGAAAAGAGCTACAGAAAAAATAAACTGGGGCCAAGTTTGATTAATGCACAGCTACAAAATACATGGAGGGAGCAATTCCTATAGTAGTCGCAACACATTCAAGGTCACTTATTATTACTTTCAATGAATTAATCATGTCAAAGGAATTGCTTAGAGTTGATAGGTAAAGACTTAAGTAATCTGAACAAAACATAAAGCTCAATATTTTCCATCTTTCAAACAAGTTTATATTAAATGTACAAAGCGATTACGTCAAAACCAGTCATACCTCTAAAAGTAATTTATTTTGATTGATAGTTTACACTCTAGAGTGAGAATGAAAGAAATTGGCTAAGATGCCATGCAAATTCTGTAGGTGAACAGACAAAAATAGGGATTACTAAAAACCATGACAATATAATACTTCACAAAATCAATAAACAATGTTGTTGCAAGGTTTAAGTTTTATAGAGTTGTAATTGTATGAGGAATCTTGTGCAATTTATCAAAGTTTCCAAAGACTTTTGACCAAATCCATTTTGTGCAAACTTGCAATTACACGAGACTATGTCTGTTTCAAGGTTCCTATTTTGCGCAGCAGGAAAGGAAGATATTAACGAAAACTGATGAATAATGTTTTGAAAAGTGGAACCAAGATGAGGCAAGCATAGAATAGTGACATTTGCTGTCACGGAGCAGCTAGTAAAGGTCATGACAGTGGTATACACAGATAGGACAAAGTTTTCATGATTGAACAATGACTACAAAGAAAAGCACAAGGGTTCCACTATCATTAAAAATCAGGGAAGAGTATTCATTGCTGTCATAGGAGAGGAAAGGCATTACTGTCATACCTTCAAGGATGTCTCAAATTGGTGAAAATTATACTTCGCAATGCAAAGAATTGTCAAAGCACACAGACAGTGATAAATATCAAGAAGCAGGGTATTCATAAAGCAGCAAAGTCACAAACAGTGATGTTCATATTTTGGGACAGTCAAGCACTGATGATAAACTACCATAGTAAGAGGAGATGGAAGTGCCATAAAGTACATAGAGAAGCTCTATTATGAGAACAAGAATGCTATTGTAAAATAGAGAATAATAACATTGTCATGAATATGTGAATTATTATTTGTGCTATGAAAAGAGATGGTGCTATTTTGAGAAGGGCATTACTGTCACAAACTGTAAAATAGTTATAAAGACAGTCCTAAAGTGAAAGGACGTTTGCATGAACAATGATGCATATCAATTAAAGTACTACTGCTAAGATGAGATGATGCATATCTACTAGTAAAGAGCAATTGTGGAGAAACCAGTGTTGCAAAGAAAGCACATTCAAGGGCAGAGAAGTAGCAATCCCAAATTGCAATCAAGATGACAAATTGAACTGTCAAAATAGTAAAGACTAATACACAGTAAAATGAAAGAGTTTACAGTCAAAGTGGTCTCATTCCACAGGGCAGAGCATTATATGTTGAGTGAAATTGTGATTGCATGTTAAAAGAAGGCAGTGTATGAGTGCTGGTAATAATCAAAAAGCATTGAGATGATTCACTAGGACTGTCCTGAAGACTAAAAGAGGATAGTGATTTCTCATGCCATTGAAAGAAGAGAAATGTTGATATAAAGGGTCATATCAAAGATCAAAACCAATGCAAATAGTTGAGGTGAGGATGCTAGCGTCATGACTGCTATAGCCATAGGAAGAATGAAAACATGATCTCAGTCCAAGCTAAAGAGCATTTATGAAGAACACATGAATAAGGGCAGTCCACAGAGGTGACTGTCATATGATGACATATAGAGATACCAGTCATTTTTGTTATGAAAGGTTTGAAATACAGTGGCACTATCAAGGACAGTCGCATTAAAAGGCGGAAGATCTCAATGCATGTAAAAGCAATATTAGTCGAAAATAGCACCCCTAATTTTTATTTCTATTTTAACCAATATGAAAGCTTGCCAACAATATTTTACAACTGTTAAAAATGCAAGGCAGGTTTACAATGTTGATTCCAAGTTTCATAATGACAATGGCACTTACAATTTCAAAACCAATGCCAATTAACATGAATAAACACTAAACTGAGAACTATTACGAAACTACCTTGAAATTAGCCTAACATGTGTTGCAGATCCGATATGACATGAATAAGTAGTTGCAGTACTGCTGCTAGCAGTTTCAGGTCCAAAAAGCAATGTGAACCTTTTCAAAACATGCACCAAGCTAGCATAGAACACTTGCCAAGAACTCCAAGCAACATCACACACACCCAACTATATGGAAAAACAATAATAACAATTATTGCAGGTATGAAACTGAACATATATTGACGATAACAGGTCATACCAAGGTCGAAATGAACATACCAAGCTTTCTACCACCAAACCAGATAATCATTATCATCTTCTAACACAACATACCTCACTCAGCATACCCAGAACTTCATGAAATGCATTGCACATATAAGTAACAGCGGGTCTACAAAGCCAAACAAAAGTTCAAACTCTCATGCAATGACCAAACAAAAGTTAAAAATCTCATGCAATGACCAAGCATATTCTGCATGTAACTCGTATACTCATAGACATTGAGTGTCATATACATCTTACATTCCTCGTAGCATCACCTAACCCATGAATGGGAATCTCGGGCTCTACACATTACCAAAAAGGCCTTGGGAATCTATCAGCATGGCTTTCATCAGGTTTCAACTGCCTCTGTGAAGATTCAAGATTATTGCAAGAGAGAGATTGAGCATATAGAGCTTGAAGTTTAATACAAGACAAGTTAATAAATTTTTTTCAACATATAATCCATGTTTGGATTTTTCCTTCAAGTGGAAAAACAAGTCTTTGATAATCCAATTCTACTATTGGAGCAATATCAGATCAAGGCACCAAACTACAAAAAAGGTGAGTTGAGGAGTCTGTCAACTTATTTTCATTTCCCTCAGTACAATTTTTCATAATGCCATCTAGTGTAAAGGCAGACTCCATAACATTTGTCAGCATTCTCCCTGCCTATACAAAAATGGGGTTTTGGACCTGGACAGGAACATCATCAGAGTATAGAGGATAGAGGATTTTTGTCAGATGTTACAGTTGCAACTGCCCTGTTAGACATGTATTCAAAATGTGGCAGCATGGACAAGGCACATTAATTGTTTGACAGAATGCCCGAAAGAGTGTGGTGTCATGGACCGCAATGAATGAACGACATACACAAAATGGATGATTACATTTAATACGCTTTAGAAACATTCAAGCAAATGCAATCGGCAGGAGTAAAGCCAGACTCCAAAAGCATTGACAGCATCCTCCCTGCCTGTGCCAAAATGGAAGCTTTGAAATAGGGTAGGTGTATTCATCAATGCATAAGGACAGAGTAACGTTGTCATACGCGGTTGAAACAAACCTGGTAGACATGCATGCAAAATATGGAAGCATATACAAGGCATTTGAATTGTTTGACATGATGGCTCAAAGAAATTTGTTCTCATGGACTGCAATGGTTGCAGGATATGCACAAAATAGATTGGATGAAAAGACTTTAGAAACTTTCAGGCAAATGCAATTGTCAGGTGCAAAGGCAAATTCCACAACCTTTGCCAGCATCCTTCCTGCCTGTGCCAAAAGAGGAGATTTGGAAAAGGGTATGGGCATCCATAAAAGCATAATAGATAGAGGAATTTTGTCAGATGTAACTACAACTGCCCTTCTATACACGAATCCAAAATGTAAGCATAGACAAGGCACATAAACTATTTGACATAATGCCTCAAAGAAATGTGGTCTCCTAAACTGCAATGAGCGACGGATATGCACAAAATGGATTTGTTGAATTTTTTTGGGAGAATTTCAAGAAAATAATAGTCAATCAAATTGTCTGCAGAGGATTAGTCCTCGACATGCAATACTCAATTTTCCTTGTTTCATATTTATCTTCATAATGTATTTGGCAAAGTGGTGTATTGGGTATCAAGCTCTAGTCTTGTGCATTTGATTCATTGTTCTATGATGAATCCTAATGCCGGATAGAGCTTTGGCTCCAGTTGTGGCCTTTTCTGAATTTGGAAACATTTATGATACCTCCATATTCAGTAAAAGTATACAACCAAGTAAAACTTCAATAATCTTATAAAATTCAACTTCACGAATAAGAGAAAACCAATGGACTGTTCCTTGCAAATATATCGATTTTTATATTTCGTGCTTTTCAGGAATTATTCTGCTAATCAACAAAATATATTAATATTTTTACTGAAATATTTTTGTTGTTAGTACATAAATTTTCCAAAACAATCAAATTCATTATGAATTAGCACTAAGATGTTCATTTATTTTGAACTCTGGTATCATCATCATCAATATATATATATATATTCCTATCATTAATAAACAAAAGCCAGATAACAACCATACAAAAGAAACTAAAAAAACAAAAATAAAAATAGCATTAAGGAAGAAAGAAAAATAAGAACACCGAACATACAAGGACAATGGTTGAGTCTAATTTTCCCAAGAAAATCTCTAATGACAAAGTTTACAAAGACGAATCAAATATTTCATTCCAAAGGCCTGGTAAAAGTGTAACTCACAAAGATGCAATTGACATTTCTATTTGAATATGAAGTGCTATTTTCTGGGAGACAATTGCCTACCGAATGAGGCAAAGTTCCTTATATACGCCTGAAGTTTTCCCATAATTGGAAAAGATGGAAGTGACAAGAAAACATCACTCTATGATCTATGGAGAATATCTTTGTTGGGAACTGGTAGATCTACAACATTTGGTAGCTTGGTAGCTGTGTATATTGTGAGATATAAAGCCCAATAGATGCCTGCACAAAATAACACATTGACTTTAGCAACTTCATATTCACTTCATCCAAATATGAAAAATAAACATTGAAGCTTAATAACATATGAAATTTTGAATACATAATGTGTCTCAATGCAACCAAAATTTTAGAGAATGTCAGAAATCAATTATATCAATACTCCAAGAGATTTTAGTGTAATGGCAATAGAGAAATTTACAAGACTACAAAATGTCTTCAAATCCCTCTCACAACACTAGGGCTCAAATTACTGTTACCACAATAGAGCAACTCATAAATCTTGATGTGAATGAATGTTATGCTAAAGTGATTACAAAGGACATTTGTGCCGTGGAAAATTAAAGAAACCCTGTAACCTTGAATATATCACGACATTTTAATCTAAAGGGTAAAATGCATAAATATATATCATAAGCATTCTATCCTATGAATTTATTCAAGGAGTTGGGGGTGTAAAAGTAAAGGAGGACTCTAGTATGCTTGGGTTAAAACATCCAGACTTGGCCTCTGATAAGATTGTGGCATAAAAATTAACCAATTCCATTTGAGAATACAGTCAAAGCTTCGCAAATAATATGGATGTGATCCAAGAATAGAGAAAGCAACGAAATCAAGTACATAATTTTCTTAAAAAGGGATTCTTGGATCTAAAATCTATTTCTTCTTAGTTAAAAGGTGTCATAGAAAAGCCTCCAATGTTTTAAAAAGATAGAATTAAGATCTGGTTTATTCTCATGAGTTCCAACATTTTGCTATGGA
The DNA here is from genome assembly GCA_027943335.1 of Chamaecyparis obtusa. Taxonomy (NCBI): domain Eukaryota; kingdom Viridiplantae; phylum Streptophyta; class Pinopsida; order Cupressales; family Cupressaceae; genus Chamaecyparis; species Chamaecyparis obtusa. Next base: position 83,768 of record BSBK01002864.1, read on the forward strand.
CATGCCTTATTTAGTTGATGGCTCTAGGAGAGCTCTGGAATCCTTATTTGCCCATGGACTGGCCTACTTGTTTCAATCGCCATAAACTTGTCGCTGCTCAGATTCCTAACACTACCCAAGTTAGCAACCATAGACTAAATGTCATTCCTTCGCTTCCACATGTTGTTCCTTCACCTCTAGATGCTAATCCTCTACCAAGAATATACAAGAATAATGGCTACTTGAAGGTTTCGTGCAATGGAGGTTTGAATCAAATGAGAGAATTTGTGATATGGTGACCATAGTACGGTATTTGAGTTTGACTTTGGTGATTCCAGAGCTTGATAAGACATCACTTTGGGCTGATCTTAGTGAATTTGGTGATATATTTGATGTGAAATATTTCATTACTTCTTTGAGAGATGAAGTGCACATCATAAAGAGACTCACAAATAAGTTTAATCGGAAGGCACAGAGCAAGCTATTTGTGATGCACGTGTAAGCTGGTCAAGACACAAGTACTACTTGGAACAGATTCTACCTTTGTTTCACAAATATAAGGTCATCCATTTCAACAAGACAGATGCACATTTGGTAAACAATGGACTCCCTTTGAAGCTTCAAAATTTGTGGTGTAGGGTTAATTATAGCATTAAAATTTACTCCACAAATAGAGGATCTAGGTTAGAGATTCGTAGAGCTGCTTAAAGATAAAGGATTTTTCATTGCTCTTCATCTAAGATATGAGATGGATATGCTAGCATTTTCTGGCTGTACACATGGTTGTTCTGAGAAAGAGGCAGATGAACTCACACAAATGAGGTATGCATATCCTTGGTGGAAGGAGAAGGTAATCATATCTAAACAAAACTGATCAGAAGGCCTTTTCCCTCTGACACAAAAGGAGGCTACACTGGTTTTGAAGGCCTTAGGCTTTAAATTTTAATAAAGTATACACAAATCTATATTGCAGAAATATATGGTGGTGAAAAAAGATTGGTGGCATTACGTGTAGTGTATCCTAACATTTTCAGCGAGATACTTTTGCGTTCAGATTATTTAAATCCTTCCAGAATCATTCATCATAAATAGTTGTACTAGACTATTTGGTCTCAATTGCAAGTGATGTTTTCATTTCCAGGTATGATGGAAACATGGAAGAGCTTGTTGAAGGGCACCGAAGATATCTACGATTCTGTGAAACTGTTTTTCTAGATCGGAAAAAAATAAAAATTGATTTCAATTCTTGATATGTACCAAAACTGAACAATGGTGTGGGATGAATTCAAAGTGAATGTGAGACAACTACATAAAAATCATAGAGGTGCACCTATGCAGAGAAAAGTTATCTCTGAGAAGCCTAAAGAAGAAGACTATTTCTATGCCAACCCTCAAGAGTGCCTTTGTAATTCATCATCGCTTTCTAGTTGTGTAAGCCTCTTTGTAAATATGGAAAGACGAAAAATTATGGGGTTTCATGTCAACATTGAAGCTTCAACTGCTAGAAAGACATGAAAAGAAAAACATTTTGACCTATGGAGTTAGAGGTGATAGGTGCAAGAAGCCATTTCTATGATGAGATACACAGACAAGGTGGTGGTAATTCCAGGGCAGATAATTCTTCTTGAAGGAATCCCAGAAATAAGTAGCTGATTGACAGATCTACTCAGAGCATAGACAGATTTGTGTTTCCATTAAAATTCAACAAGAATATGAATTAGTGCCAAACTCTAGAATCCATATGCAAGCTACAGTGGTATTTTGTTGTTGCGTGATTATTTATTGTTTTGAGGCATTCTTTGTCTAATGCTAGTTGATTCGTTGAATTTGTCCCAGCAAATTAGCAATAGAGAATGGTCTTTATGCCTTCTCAAGGTGCTCAGAAGAGGAGGCAAATGAACTTGTTCTACTTAAAAATAGCATGGAGAATCATTCCCTTTTGGGGAGATGGTATTTTACTCTTTTGGTCATAAAAATTTAGTTCATATATCCACACACACATATAATTTGTATATTGTCATCCCTATCTTTGGCCCTTTAGGAAGCATCCCAGAAACACGTCCCCCTGTCCCCATCCCCGAAACTCCATGGAAAATAGTGATATTGTTATTTGAAAGGGAGTGAACAACACTGTTAAGAAGAAGAGTCATTTCTAAGGATAATGTTTTCATCGTAAGAAAGTATGAAAAGATGGTAAGAAAGAAGAGACAAGATTACTATTATGAGTGCCTTAAAAGAAAAGATGAAGAGGACAGCCAATAAAGATGTTGTTGTTATAAGAGATCAAAACACGATGTAGTCATATGAAGATAGTGAATATGAAATATGATTGGGATAGTGTGAATAATGCACAAAACAGAGATCTAGAAGATCAAGGACACTAATTTCAAGTTCAAAACATTGGTTGGTTGAAGCTAAAGGCAATAAAAGGGTATCATCTGATGCAAACATGAGCCCAGATGGGTGGAACATATATCAAGGGCAGTTTTGAGAGCATAATCAACACTTCTTCAATTCCCACTGCTAACTTTACTCAACAGTCATAGCATTCCATAAATCTCTCTATACCGTCCCTCAATCAAGGGGTCCTCTATTATGAATATTTGATCAGTTGCTGTTGATTTTTATCTCTTTGAGTGGTCACAGGCCAAACACATTTCTTGGGCATGAATCACTGATTCTGTAAGTGGTCTTTCCAAATCTGAATATAAAATTAATTAACTGTTCAAGGAATTTCTGGTAGCTAAAATTTGTGTGTATGTGTGTGTCTACGCACGCGTAGGTGGGTGGATGGGTTTTAGTTACTGTTATCAGTTCATATGCTTTTATTCTCGGTATGCTATTGTTATTTCAGTTTTGCAAAAATGAGAAAATTTGTGAAAGAATAGTGAGGGTTCCTAAACTTGCTTACAAGGGAATGAACTCAGACATTCATAAGATAAAGGATTTAAGAGGCTCATTTAATTTGCATAGCTCAAATAGAACCCAACTCAGAAATTGATACCAATTAAGATATTTCAGAAATCTTTTTCTAAACCCAAAGATTAGTATGCAAAGAATTTTCAAGTGTTTTTCATAGCCTGAAAAGAAAAACAATAGAAGATAATGATGTAGTACTGAATGAAAAACATGTAAACAAAAGCAGTAAAGTTGCTTTCTTAAATCAATGAAATTCCATTATATAAACTCTGATACAAGTTATAAATTCCCTTGTTCATAACTGAAAAAGAAAAATGGCATGCATGGAGTCTTTTAGGATCCTACGTGACTGTGTTGGAGGGCACGACTGCACAAATAAAAATCCATTAACTGTGGAAAAGAAAATGAAGCGTTTCAAGGCAAATAACTTAGAAATATGGATTTATGAAATTGGTAAAATATTATACAGCAAAGTACGAAATTTTTAGCCTTTTGAAATATTTGAGCATAAAATAGATATTTTAGGGGCAAAAAAATATAAAATATGAATTTATGAACTTCGCGAAAAGATTTTGAGAAAATATTTTGAAGTAAAAACTTTGAATCCTGTAAAATGATTTTACGTGAAAAACGTCTAATAATAACGCACAAATTTCTTACTGTGTGCGTTCAAGGAAAAAAAAAAAAAAAACTAGTTTGAATTGCAAATCTGGCTTTGAACCGTAGAGCAAATATTCAGGAGTTTTGTTCTTAATTTTGAGAGAAATCCTTTCTAGAGAATGAAGATGCTCATAGAATCTTTTTCTTTCATTGATCTCAGACCAAAAGATAGGTT